>QXTE01000066.1:4017505-4250750 GCA_003942145.1 Platysternon megacephalum | reverse complement strand
TTCAGGCACCGCCCCCAGCAGCTCCCATTGGTCACAGTTCCCCATTCCCGGCCAATGGGAACTGCTGGGGGCGGTGCCTGAAGCAACAGCCACACACACCCCTGCGCCCCTCCTTCCCCAGGTTCCAGCCGATTCCTGGCGTGGGGGCAGGGCAGGCAGGCAGCCGCTCTAGGTAAATGTTGGGGAAGGGCGGGGGGGGGGCCCATGAGGAGCTCGCGGGATGCATGCAATAACCCTGCGGGCCGCATGCGGCCCGCGGGCCGCGTGTTTGAGACCCCTGGTCTAGAGCTTTCAGGACTGGGCCTCCACTAAAGAAGAAAGTCTAGGGTGGGGGTGGATTGTCTGAAACTTCTATTTAAGCACCAAGGTGAAGGATGGGATTTTCAAAACCAGTCAGCATTGGCCTAACTCTGCTCTTATTGAAGTCAACTGTAAAACTCCCACTGGGAGTAGGAGTAGGGTGATGTAACTGCCTCAAATGTCTGTCCATGCAAATGGAGCATTCTGGATGGTATGACAGGAATAGTTGTACTGGTGAGAGGTATAATTGAAAGATGTCCTAGTTCCCACTGATACAAAACTGTCACCTGGACAAAGCAAGTAACAGCCCACCAACACACTAGCAACATGTCAAGATAGCAGATGAGTTACATATGCTTAAAAATATAATACACTTTAAATAATGCAAAAACTTCACAGGGAATGACTGTAGTGGTGTTTTGATGTGAGAGCAATGAGCTGGGACAGCCATGTATACATAAGAATGTGATCTGCTGTGTTTGGAATGAGATGAAATGTTGAAATCAGGTGCTCCTGAAAATAAATTAATTAATCAAGGAGGCCTAAGGAAAACAAAGGCACTTATCAGCAGTCCTAGTCATGCACTAAGAAGGTAAAACTGAGTTGATAGGCTTTTATGGCCATCTCTCTATGAATCTATCTGTCCAGGTGCTTATTCTGGTGTCTAGCACTGTAGTAGCTGAGCATTGCTTCCTGAGTTGTATGAGCAGTTCAAGGACAATACTTCACTTCTGAATTCTCAGGAAGAAGAGAAACATCCATTCTTTGGACAATGCCCTTGGGGCTTACACCTTACAGATGATTTTAAGGATTGGTTCCCATAACCTGCCTTGCCCATGAAAGAATATCTTTGGAGTTAAGGTAATTTTTGATGGTGAGTCACTAGTGCTTCCATAGGCGGCTTTAGGGAGGTAAGAAGGCATTTAGTAAGCTGGTTTATACCCCAACGAAATGTCATCAAAATGTCATCTATTTTCTCAGCAAGGCCCATCACACATGTGCATTAAGGTGCAAAACCCACTACTTCCCAACAGCAGAAAGCTGCTTTCAGGCCTATTGACCAGTAGGCAAATAAATCACTAGGAAGTTAGAAACAGATGCAATTTATCCTGTATCACTGCTTAAAAGGAGAGTTTATTTTTTATAAAACACTTTCTTTTCATCAAGCAAAATCACAATAGTAACACAAATACAAAATACACTTAAATTGCAGTCTTTAATTTGCGTGAATGGGCTACTGTATTACAAAAGTTTGGTGTTTTAAAAAATTATTCCACACTTTTGATTACATTAAATATACCCTTAAATATGTGTCTGCCAAAAGGATAAAGGTATAAATAGTATTTTATTTTGGGCTATCCTCTTCTAAGAGTAGAACTTGAACCTGTGCATCTAAATCTACATCGGTATTGTTGACAAATCTCAGTAACATTATTTTGTCTCCATGAAGCTGATTTGTGGACAGTCAAAGCTATAGCTCTTTATTTTAGCTATAGAATTATAGAGCTTTTCTGTGTGTTTCCATTTTCAGAATTAAAGAGAGAGGTTGCTAGCTGGGACTGGTGTGGGAAAAGCAACACAGCTGAAAGCCACTTATTGTCTGTTAACAAAGCTCAGCGCACCCACAAATTACTTCTATGTATTCCAAAATCTTCACTGAAAAAAAACAGGGTAACAAAGAGAGATGTATCTTTTTTTTTTTTTTAAATTAGACTGTAGTTAATTGTTGGTCAATAATCAGAAGGACTCTTTGTGAGCTGTTGAAGAGAAAAGGAAGGAAGGTCCTTGTGCAAAGACAAAGGAAGCTTTGAACAGAGCTCTGATTGAAAGATGGCAAATGCTAATTATGTGTGGGTGTGATCGAAGTTAATATTCACTGCCTCTGCCCACCAAGGGTCTACATTCGCTTTTTTTAAGAGCTGTAATTTGACACCACATTTAATATTTTTATTTTAATTTTTTAAAGCAAAACTAATTTAAGAGGCTCCAGCCGTTAGAAATATCATATGCTCTAATCTGACATGGTTTCCAAGGGGAAAAAAACAGGAGAGTCCTTAGCAACATGTCCTGGGTTTAAACCTGTAAATATTAACAGATCCTATTAAGAATAAATCTCTTGCTTACAGGATTTGAATAAACAAAGTACGTTTTATATATGCACACATGGGGCTTGATTCTGTTCTGCTTACACTGGTATAAATCAGGAGTGACTCCAGTGAGAACAATGGAGTCATAACAGTGGACCACTAGCGTGGGAGGAGAATCAGGCCCACAGTATATGATGTAATGGCTAGTCTATCACTGCTGTTTTCTGACTGGGTTTTACTGCTGCTGCTCTTACCATTAGTATCAGCTAGTGGAGTTTCTCCTTTAGCCTCAAGTGGGAGATGCCTATACTTTTGGAGCAAAAAGCCCGATGAGGGCCTGACTCTTCTCTCACACAAGTATAGCCCCCTCACTTGTGGAATTACTCCTGATTTACAGTGGTGTAAGCCAGGCTCAGTACTTCACGCAGAGTGCTGTCTGTGAGCAGTGTAGCTGCTGACCATGCTGTCTGTACAGCATGCATGATGCGCATGAATTTGTTACAGATGGGCAACCTGGTGGGCTGATTTAAATAATTTAGTTTGTTACTAAATGGGCTATGGATATTAACTACTATGAATGCCATGTGGGTGGGAGCACTAGGTGTAATTTGTGAGGGGGAGTGGCCCGTTTAGAAGGGCTAGGCATGTCCAGGAAGGACATATTCAGCAGTATCTAGTGCCATCAGCCCTAGTGGGAGCTAGCTGTGTCTGTTATTCTCAACCTTTGGTGGAGCCAGGTCTGGGGGCACGTGACCCTGGCGGCTACATCCTTCCCCTCCCATGAACAGTAGCGGCGCCAGCTTTGCCGGCGCCCTAGGCGGCGGAAGGTCCCGCCCCCGAAATCCCGCCCCCAACAGCAGCGGCGGAAGGTCCCGCCCCCAAAGTTCTACAGGCAGCCGCGGCGCCGGCGCCCCCAAAATAGCAGTGCCCTAGGTGACTGCCTAGGTCGCCTAATGGGTTGCGCCGGCCCTGCCCAGGAAGACTGTGTGGGTTAGGACCTGCAATGCAAGATGCAGTTTTTCAGATAATCTGGATTGTTTGCAATGGAAGAACAATAAGAGATTTAGGGTGTTGTCTTTCAGAAATCATGTTTTTGTTTTTTTTATGTACAATCTGCTAAACAACCTGAAATGATCCCTTTAGGGAAAAAAATAGGTGGGGGTGAAGGCATTTTAGGGCTTGTCTATAGTGGGAGTTATTCTGGAATACCTATTCCTGATTAATTCAGTGTGTGAACACTCTTATTCTGAATTAGTTTAATTCCCTGGAATAAGAGCATCCACAAGGGAGTTAATCAGGAATAGTTCATCTGCTTTAAATTCATACCCTTGTTTATTCTGGATTAATTTTCATGTGTAGACAAACCCTAAGTGTAACATTGCCAGACAGAGGATCCTAGCTGAAACACTTTGGGTCAATAGAGCCCAAGCATACTTTCAAGCTTGTAGACTTCACAAAAAGCAATACTGAGCCCAGAGTCTCAGCATTAGCTCAGAATAGATACACTTTCCCATGGGGGGGGGAAAAAGCATACTCTCTTTTGCTAATTGCGCTAAATAACACACAATCATTATCCAGGTTTTACCAAACCCCCCAGTTTTCCCTCTAAATACAAACAATAATACTAAGTTATGAATTACTCTGAAAATTAATCAGAGTTGTTCTGGCTCAATATGAAAAGTCAGGCAGTTTCAGAAGTGATGTTTCAGAACATAGATCAATAAAACTAGAAAATGTCTGGACATTTTTTTCCTCAATGACCTACAAACTGTATTCTCAAGAAATCTCATAAAAAAAACAAAACAACACCTACTGTCTTGGTAATTTAATTAAATATATTTTTCTTTTGCACCCAAAAGGAATTGAATCAAGAGAGACCTAAACCTAACTGAAAGCCTCTCTGTAATGATTTTGATTCCAAGTTCACCCTTTTGGCTTAAATTGGTATGTGAGTGGAAAGGGGATGTCCCAACCAGTCATTTAATATCTCATTGTGATATCATGCAAGACATGAAGATTTGGAAACCGCGCACACATCTTAGGCCAAGGGTAGGCAACCTATGGCACGCGTGCCAAAGGCGGCACGCGAGCTGATTTTCAGTGGCACTCTCACTGCCCGGGTCCTGGCCACCAGGCCGGGGGGCTCTGCATTTTAATTTAATTTTAAATGAACCTTCTTAAACATTTAAAAAACCTTATTTATTTTACATACAACAATAGTTTAGTTATATATTATAGACTTATAGAAAGAGACCTTCTAAAAACGTTACAATGTATTACTGGCACACAAAACCTTAAATTAGAGTGAATAAATGAAGACTCGGCACACCACTTCTGAAAGGTTGCGACTCCTGTCTTAGGCTATGTCTTCACTGCAAAAAAAGGTGTGTTTTTGCAGCAGTATAACTAATGTGTGTTAGCAATCCTGCTGTGAAATCCTGTTGTAGACAAGGCACCCGTATTTTTAACCATGAGGTAGCTAGATGAGGTCAGCACTATGCTTCCCCTGATCCCCCAATCTATGGTTGACCTCGTGGTAAGACTACAGTGCCTTGTTGCTACTAGGATATTACAGTGGGAGGCTAACATGCATTAGTTGCGCCTTGGTAAAAACATACCTTTTTTGGCAATGAAGACAAAGCCTTAGAGTGCCAAATTCTGCCGTCTAGATCTGCAAGCATAACTCCTGTGGAAGTCAAGAGGGAGCTATGTGAGCACATCTAATGGCAGCATCTGGCTTTGAAGAATAGCCTCTGTCAAGTTCACTTCTCAAGTTGTTCCCAGTTGAACAAAGGGTTAATTCTTAACTCTACTTCCTTCTTCTGTCGCCTAGGTGCGCAGGGAAAGGGCTCTGAGAATGGCAGCTTGACAGAGAGAGTTTTGGAAGTGGAGTGCCACACCCAGGCCCTATGGAGATGGGATGTACCTTGAGTGGGGAGCAGAGGGTTCTGCTTCCTTTCTGGATGTGTTGGCTTATTTTACTGTCTTGTCATTTAACACTGATCCTTGCAGAAAAGACCTTGCTGAGTGCAGTTGTATTTTGTTTTAATCCTCTTGGGTCATTCCACTGTCCTGCTGTGATTTATTGCCCTGTAAAAATATTCTGGATAACTAATTCTATTTTGCCTGTGGGGGTTATTCCAGGCTGGTGAGAATCTCATTCAGCTCTTTGTAAAATGTTACTCCATTTCTTTAGTTTCTCATTGAAGCGGCTCATCAAAAGGAAGAATATTATGGGCCTGATCCTCATCTTATGAGTGCAGGGGGCTGCCCCCATGGTGGCATATCTAGGCTAGGAGTCTTAATATTCTCTCAATGTAGTGTAACTTATAGAATTATATTTCACTGACAAGTAAAAAGGATCAGTTCCAATTCTATTCTGTATGTAGAAATTTTCCAACCGGCTCTAAACACAAGACAAAGCTGTGACCAAAATAAAAAATGAACATTTTGAATGTTTTTCACAAAAATTGCTCCCTATTTTCCAAACTCCTCTGTGTCATATGCTCAGGGGGACATATACGGCCCTTATTTATGCCTGTGTAACTTCACTGAAGTGAGTGGAGTTGCATGGGTGTGTCAGAGGGCAAAAATATGTCCCACTGTCTGTCCTTTGAGTCTAGAATGGTGACACTAATGTTCTTCAGTGCCTCAAAAGAAAAAATACAAGTAGATCTTGCTTGTAAGCTACAGTGCTGTGCCCTGCTCTATGAGTCAATTTAATTTCACCCTCGTGTCTCAACCAGTGGGAAGTGTAATGAATAGAAGTCAGTCTGCTTTGTGTGTGTGGCTAGAGCTTTTAGTGGGGTTCCTCCCCCCGGTCAGGACTCTTCCCTGTTTGAAAGCACAGAGCAACAGTTTGGGGAGCATTATTGTCTTCGGTTCTTGCAGTCTCCCAGCTAAACAAATTAGAAACAGAATATTTTTACACTTGCTGTGTAATTTGCATCTGTGCTGTAAATGAGATAAATGCCATTTGAAAATGACAGAACAAAATTAAATCTTTGCAAGACTGTGTTAACTGATATTGCTCTTAATTAGTATTGGGTGAAATGTTGACATGCTTTACTCAGTTTTAAACAGGAAAACTCCCATTGGATTTCAAGGGTTGAGTAAAAGGTCTCAGGATTTTACCGTTGGGGCCAAATTTGGGCTTCTACTCCATTTGCTTTGTGGCAGCTGGAAAGCCATTTTTAACTGGTTACCTGGGAAATCCATTTGTGTAAATGGAATCTTTCCATCTGGCCCCTGGTGTGTGGGGTGTTATCCAGAGAGCCTCTGTGTTCTGGCTACCAGAACAGCTCCTTGGGGCCATGAATAGACATAAAGTAGAGAAGCCTTTGGACTAGGGCTGTCAATTAATCGCAGTTAACTCACACGATTAACTAATAAAAATTAATCGTGATTTAAAAAATCGCCATTAATCGCACTGTTAAACAATAGAATACCAATTTAAATTTATTCAATATTTTGGATGTTTTTCTACATTTTCAAATATATTGACTTCAATTACAACATAGATTACAAATATTTGCACTGTAAAAATGATAAACAAAAGAAATAGTATTTTTCAATTCACCTCATACAAGTACTGTAGTGCAAGCTCTTTATCATGAAAGTGCAACTTACCAATGTAGATTTTTTTTGTTACATAACTGCACTCAAAAACAAAACAGTGTAAAACTTTAGAGTCTACAAGTCCACTCAGTCTTACTTCTTGTTCAGCCAACCACTAGGACAAACAAGTTTGTTTACATTTATGGGAGATAATGCTGCCTGCTTCTTATTTACAATGTCACCTGAAAGTGAGAACAGGCATTCACATGGCACTTTGCAAGGTATTTATGTGCCAGGTGTGCTAAACATTCGTATGCCCCTTTCTGCTTCGGCCACCATTCCAGAGGACATGCTTCCATGCTGATGACGCTTGTTAAAAAAAAAAAGCGTTAATTAAATTTGTGATTGAACTCCTTGGGGGAGAATTGTATGCCTCCTGCTCTGTTTTACCCGCATTCTGCCATATATTTCATGTTATAGCAGTCACGGACGATGACCCAGCACATGTTGTTCATTTTAAGAACACTTTCACTGAAGATTTGACAAAACGCAGAGAAGGTACCAATGTGAGATTTCTAAGGATAGATATAGCACTCGACCCAAGGTTTAAGAATCTGAAGTGCCTTCCAAAATCTGAGAGGGACGAGGTGTGGTGCATGCTTTCAGATGTCTTAAAAGAGCAATAGTTCGATGCGGAAACTACAGAACCCAAAACACCAAAAAAGAAAATCAATCTTCTGCTGGTGGCATCTGACTCAGATGATGAAAATGAACATGCATTGATTGGTCTGCACTGTTTTGAATCATTATTGAGCAGATCCCATCATCAGGATGGACGCATGTCCTCTGGAATGGTGGCTGAAGCATGAAGGGACATATGAATCTTTAGCGCATAAATATCTTGCAACGCCGGCTACGACGGTGCCATGCGAATGCCTGTTCTCACTTTCCAGTGACATTGTAAACAAGAAGCGGGCAACATTATCTCCTGCAAATGTAAACAAACTTGTTTGTCTGAGCAATTGGCTGAGCAAGAAGTAGGACTGAGTGGATTTGTAGGCTCTAAAGCAGTGGTGGGCAACCTGTGGCCCGTCAGGGTAATTCGCTGGCGGGCCGCGAGACAGTTTGTTTACATTGACTGTCTGCAGGCATGGCCGCCCGCAGCTCCCAGTGGCCATGGTTCGCTGTTCCTGGCCAATGGGAGCTGCGGGAAGCGGCGGCCAGCACGTCTCTGCGGCCTGCGCTGCTTCCTGCAGCTCCCATTGGCTGGGAACTGCAAACCGTGGCCACTGGGAGCTGTGGGCGGCTGTGCCTGCGGACGGTCAATGTAAACAAACTGTCTCACGGCCCACCAGTGGATTACCCTGACGGGCTGTGTGCAGCCCGCGGGCCGCAGGTTGCCCACCACCGCTCTAAAGTTTTACATTGTTTTACAAAAGGCATTGAGAGCTCAGCTGTGGGGAGGGAACAGCTGAAAGGTGCTTGGGTCCTCTGGCAGGTCCCGGAAAAGGGTGATCTGGTGGGGAACTGTAGGGCATTGTAGAGTTACAGGAAGGAGGATGGCTCTTATGATTGGCCCTGGGAGAAAGGAGACTCCCAGATGGGGAAAGCCCAGAGTGAGTGCACTGTAAGAGAGCAGCAGGAAAGAACTGAGAGCTGAGCCCCAGGAGAACTGAGAAGATCCTTTTGTTTATGTTGTACTTGGAACTGTTGTCTAAGTTTTTTACCAGCACCTTGCTGGATGAAGCAGAGAGAAACTACTGCCTGAGAGAGTTTCCCTGGGTGGAAACTGAGGCAGGGTGAATAGTGCCATGGTGGTCTATAAGGGGGTGTTAATAAGGCTGACCCTACCACACAGAGATTGGATCAATCTCAAACTTGTCCCCGAATCTGGGGGCTAAAAGGTGGTGAATAGACACTGTTCCCCCAACCCCTACTCAAAGCTGCTTTCAATGAGATTTAGGCTTCTAAGTCATATTTGAAATTTTTATCCTTAGTGTCTCAATTCCCCATTTAAAAAAAAATGAAATAAGTGCTTTCCTACACAGAGATTATTGTGAGAATAAATGCATTAAAGATACTGTGGTAGTGAAGGCCACATAAGTACCTAAGGTAGGTAGAAAGAGAGACTTGGTGATGACATAACAAGTAATCACTCTGCACACCTATGGGTGACAGAATCTGACCCTTAATTATTGGGCCAAGTGATGTCCTCTGTTACAAGTGATGTCCACTGTTATTGGGCCAAGTGATGTCCTCTGTAACTTTAGAGGGATCACATAGGTGTAATTGAGGGTAGAATTGGGGCTATTATGTTGAAATCCTAGTCAGCGCAACACTGTCTGACTCATGCTCAGTGTGAAGGTTCAAATGTTCATAACTGCTTGCCCCTGATAAACGGTGAAATGTCTCTGAAAGGATGGTGGGTAATTGCTGTTGTCATTTTGGAACCTTCCTTAAAGCTTTAGAATGAAACCTTTGCATATAGCCTCCAACAATAGAGAACACCAGGTTGCCAGTGCAAGTTTGTTCCCTTCAGTATATCTTCTAGCATAGTTAAGGCTCTGAAGGGGAACTCAGGAGCTCTAGATTCTATTCCCAGCTCTGCCACAGACTTCCTCAGGCAAGTTATTCATGCTCTGTGTCTCAATTCCCCATCTGTAAAATAGGAATAATAATACTTCCTTTCTCCCACCCTTTCTGTCTTGTCTACATTGATTGTACAATGGTTGGGAAAGGGATTATCTCTTACTATGGGTGTATATGTAGTTCCTAGCACAGTGGGGCCCAAATCTTGGTTGAGCACCCTATAGAACTAATACTACTAATAAAAAATAGTGCTTTGCCCAAGGCTGGAGTTTCCGTCATTTCCCTTGAAAGATTTCACAGCTCTATCAATTTCAATGTCAGGAATATTTTTTCCCTGGTAGCTATACTAAAAGTTACCGTTCTCTATTGCATCCTTTTACTCCTAGTTATTCCCCCTTTGTATCATCCTAACCTTTAAATCTTTGTATATTGTTGGGAACATAGACTTGTCAGATTGGATCAGACCACCCGCTTCATCTAGTCCAGGGGTAGGCAACCTATGGCACGCGTGCCGAAGCTGATTTTCAGTGGCACTCATACTGCCCGGGTCCTGGCCACCAGTCTGGGGGGGCTCTGCATTTTAATTTAATTTTAAATGAAGCTTCTTAAACATTTTCAAAACCTTATTTACTTTACATACAACAATAGTTTAGTTATATATTATAGACTTATAGAAAGAGACCTTCTAAAAAGTTACAATGTATTACTGGCACACGAAACCTTAAATTAGAGTGAATAAATGAAGACTCGGCACAGCACTTCTGAAAGGTTGCCGACCCCTGATCTAGTCCATTATCCTGTCCCCAACAGTGGTCAACACCAGCTGCTTCAGAGGAAGGTGCAAGAAACACTGTAGTAGACAATGGTAAAACCTGCCCCAGGGAAAGTTTCCACCTAACTTCCAATCCTTAGAGTTTGACTTATGCCCTGAAGCCGCCAGATTTCTATCCCTCCCAAAACTCTTGTTTATTTTTTTAATATTGTATACACTGGATATTTTCATTATCCATATAAATGTCTGATCCTTTTTTTAATCCTGCTGCGCTCCTTGGCCTAAGTGATGTCCTGTGACAATGAGTTCTACAAGTACGATGGCTGGTGTGCATGTGTATTGCCTTCCTGTTCCTGTTTGTTTCCTGGTTACTGCTCCCTGAATTCAGTGTTCCAGTGCATGTGTACGTAGCATTGGGTGTGTGCAGTTACTCAGGGCCTGCTGCTACGTGTCTGCCATTTGGATTGTTATGATTTGTTCAGACTGTTGCTGAATTAACTGGTTCATGGTTATTACATGTTTTGATTGACCACTGCCTTGCTTGTCTGCTTCTGTTTCCTCGTGTTTGGGGATTGCTGTCCTAGGGTGCTTCAGAGCATAACAACAGGCTGTTCATAAAAATATTTCCATCTATGGGTTTTGAATTTGCTCAATTTCAATGACTGTCCCCTGGTTCCTGTATTGCCAAACAGGGTGAATAGCAGTTCCTGATCTGCCTTCCCTATACGATTCATCCATGTCTCCTATCTAAGGTAAACACTCCCAATCCTTTCAGTCTCTTTTCACTTGAAAGCTTTTCTATGCCCTAAATCATTATCATCACCCATCTCCTTCCTCTGCTGCTGCCCAGTGATATGGGTAGCTGATGCAATGGAATAAAGGGTCACAATCTGGCTCTATTGGCGGTTAGAATTGAACCCCTGGTGGAAGGGTGTGTGTGTTTAATGAAATCTTGTAGGCAATCCTATAAAATGGACCAAAGCTAGGTCTACACTATGAGCTAGAAGTGTGATTCCCAGCTCGCATACATATACTTGGCTCTAGCTCTCGTTGAGAGAGCACGAATATCAATCGTAGCATTGCCGCAGTCACGCGGGCAGCGGAAGATCGGCTTCGCTATGCTAAGTACGAACTTGCCTGAAACCAGTAGACATGTTCTTGGTATGGCTAAGCCTTATCTCCACTGCCACTGCCCATGCTACTGCAGCTACACTTTTATACACATGCTAGCTGCATGACAGCTAGTGTGAGTATGTGTATGCAAGTTGGAAATCACACTTTTAGGTTGTAGTGTAGGCGTAGTTAAAGATTAAATTTTCAAATGCGCCTGACTTAGGCTCCTCAGTCAGTCAGTTTTAAATTTTTTTACCCTAAATGATTTTATGTATTTATTAGAGGCCAAAGTAAGGCCCCCCAATCCTTACTCACTTTGAGTAGCATCCGGCTCTTGGGCGAAAGTACCACTCACCCTGAATAAGAGAGACAGAGTGTGGCCCTAGCTGTAAATGAAATGCAGGCTTTAAGGCCCAAAAAACAGTTATTGCAAAAGTGCAGCAACTGCCTCTCCTCAGGATTTGTACTAAGCCTTGAATCTGTGCATTATGAAGGAAAGGAAAGGTTTGCTTCATTCTTTTCAAAGGAGTTTTGATGTGTGCAGGAGTCGGCTGTGTTAGAAGAGCATACATTATGTTCATCAAAGTGTTCATCAACAAATAGGCAATGTGAAAAATGTTCATTATTAGCACATATCATTGCTTCTACGGCTCTTGAGAGGAGGAACCGTACTCAGCCATAAAAATCTGCTCCAGGCTGACAATTTACAGCTCTGTCGCATCTTAGGTGCATTTAACATGTGCGATTTCAGCTTTACGCGGTTGGCAAAAACAAGAAAATAACAAAAAAAAGAGAAAAATAACAATTTAAATACTGTTTCTGTAGTGCGGGCGATTCTGCCCGCCATTACACTCAATGTAATTTTGACTATACGCGGTTTTCGCTTTACGCGCTGACCACGGAACGTAACCCCAGCGTAAGATGAGACAGACCTGTACATTCACTTCAATTCAGCCCAGAAATGAATAAATTACAGATTCAGAAAGAAATTAATTAGGCTGTTTTTAACAAAAGATGACACCCCCCGCAAAAAAAGGAGCACCTTTGATCCAGATACTATTTTTCCAGATAAAAAAAAAAAGGTTGCATTGAAAAATGCATAGCCCGTTCACTGCTAATCAATGACTGAAGGACCCGATCTTGCAAACAAATTCACACATACTTAATGTTAAGTATGTGCGTAATCTCATTGACTTCAGTAGGGCTACTCACAAGCTTAAAGTTAAGCAGGTGCACATGTGTTTCCAGGATCATGGCAACAGTGAAGATGTGCCTTAATGCATTAATAACCATTATTAGGGAGGAAAATACTAGATTAACTTCAGAAAAAAAAATTTAATCATTTTGAATAAAAGATGATGTTCTTTATTTGTTTACTTACCTATTTGGGTACAAAACACATTTGAAAATGTCTTTTCACCAACCAAATGCATGTAACTGGAATTTATATAGCTAATGAATGTGTATCTTCCCAGCAAAAGTACAGGATGGGCTTGTGTTTACTTCTAAATAAAAATAATTGTCATTTGCATTGACATCAGTGCAAATTTACAATAGATTAATGCTATTAAAATGTAGAAGAAATCATTATATTCTGGTTTTTAATTGTCTATTTTGAATACTAAAAAGTTAAGTCCACTTCTAACTATGGTATTTTATAATCAATTGCATTTCTTGGAGGAAAAAGTATGGCTCATTTCAAATAAGATCTTGTAGAAATCAAGTGACATCCTGTGATAAGGAACTAGAACTAGCAGTGCAGGAAATGAAATATTACAGTGGAGTAGTAATCATGACTGGAATACATGTATTGAAGGGTATGTGCTGTTCAGGAAAGACAGAAGTAAAGGTGGTGGAGTAGCATTGTATATTAATGATTAGGTAGACAGTAAAGAAATTAGAAGTGATGGAATAGATAAAATGGAATTTGTTTGGGTCAAAATCACTTTGGGGAAGAAAGGTAATATACGGTCCACTGGGATAGTCCTTGGGGTCTACTACAGACTCTCAGGATCCAATTTGGATATGGATAGAGATCTCTTTAATATTTTTAGTGAAATAAATGCTACTGGGAATTGTGTGGTTATGGGAGACTTTAATTTCCTAGATATAGATTGGAAGACAAGTGCTGCTAATAATGGTAGAGATCTTATATTCCTGGAGGATATAGCTGACAGATTTCTTCACCAAATAGTCACTAAACCAATAAGAAGTGATGCTATTTTAGATTTGATATTGATAAGTATCAAGGACCTCATAGAAGAACTGGTTGCAGAGGTCAACGGTGGCTCAAGTGATCATGAGTTAATTCTATTTAAATTAAATGGAAGGATAAACAAAAACAGATCTGCAACTAGGGTCCCTGATTTTAAAAGGGAAAACTTTCAACAATTAAGGAAATTAGTTAGGGAATCGACCGGGCTGAAAAAGTCAAAAATCTATATATGGAAGAGGCTTGGAATTATTTTAAGTCAAAGTTGCAGAAACTAGCTAAGGCCTGCATCCCAAGCAAGGGAAGGAATTCATAGGGAAGGGTTGCAGACCAAACTGAACAAGCATCTTGAAGAGGTTATTAAGAGAAAGCAGAAAGCCTACAAGCAATGAAAGAAGGGATGGATCAGCAAGGAAAGCTACCACTTGAAGGTCAGAAAATATAGAGAAAAAGTGAGACCTGCAGAAAGCCAAGCAGACCTTGCAAAGGAAAGTAAAACCAGTAGTAAAAGGGTCTTTAGCTATATAAATAAAAAGAAAACCAGGCAAGAAGAAATGGGACTGCTAAACACTGAGGACGGAGTGAAGATTAAAGATAATCTAGGTATGGCCCAACATCTAAGGGAATACTTTGCCTCAGTTTTTAATAAGAGTAATGAGGAGCTTCACGACAGTAGCAGGGTGGCTAATGGGAATAAGAATATGGAAGCAGAAATTACCACATCACTCAAACAGCTTAATGGGACCAAATCGGGGAGCCTGGTTAATCTCCATCCAAGAATATTAAGGGAATTGGCACAAGAAATTGTAAGACCAATAGCAAGGATTTTAAATGAATCCATCAAATCTTGATTGTACCATATGACTGGAGACCTGCAAATATAGTACCTACATTTAAGAATGGAAAAAAATGATCCAGGAAACTACAGGCCCATTAGTTTGACCTCAATTGCATACAAAGTCTTAGAAGAAATTTTGAAAAAGAGAGTAGTTAAATGGTAAATGGTAATTGGGATAAAATATAACATGGTTTTACTAAAGATAGATCATGCTAGACCAACCTGATCTGTTCTTTGAGAAGATAACTGATTTTCTAGACAAAGGAAATGCAGTAAATCTAATCTACCTGGATTTCTGTAAAGCATTTGATACAGTTCCACATGGAAAATTAATAGTTAAATTAGAGAAAATGGGGATTAATATGAGAATTGAAAGGTGGGTAAGAACTGATTAAAGGGTCATGCGAAAAAGTGAACTGTCCTGCTGGAGAGACGTTACTAGTGGAGTTTCTGAGGGATCGGTCTTGGGACCAATCTTATTTAACATTTTCATTAATGACCTTGGCAAAAAAAGTGGGTGTGTGCTAATAAAATTTGCAGATGACATAAAGTTGGGTTGCAATGTTGTCGTAGCTGTGTTGGTCCCAGGATATTCGAAAGACCGGGTGGGTAAGTTAATATCTTTTACTGGACCAACTTCTGTTATTGAGAGAGACGAGCTTTCGAGATTATACAGAGCTCTTCTGGTATTCCCAATACGGAGGAGGACTGGAATATCATACAGGAAGATTTGGACAACCTTGAAAACTGGAGTAATAGTGCAAAGTGCATGGTCATGCACTTAGGGACTAACCACAAGATTTTTTGGTATAAACTGAGGATTTATCAGTAGGAAGAGACAGAGGAGGAGAAAAAGTTGGGTATATTGGTCAATCACAGGATGATTGTGAGCCACCAGTGTGATGCATCTGTAAAAAAGGCTTATGCAATCCTAGAATGCATCAAGTGAGGTATTGCCAGTAGAAACAGGGAAGTGTTATTACCACAATACAAGGCACTGGCGAGACCTCATCTGGAATACTGTGTGCAGTTCTGGTCTCATATGTAAATTTGTATCTTCTTGCTCAGCGTGTCGCTTCAGAGTCACATAATTTATTTTACAGATTAAAATAAGCATTTACTAGTTTTTAACACCTGTTTAGCTCTTCCTCGTCAATGAGCTGGATTCTTTACGGGCTCATAAGTGTCCACAAAATTGGTAATGGATTCTTATCTTTATTTTTGGAAGAAGGATTCTGGGGGCACTTGGACATTTTAGTTATTGTAGGAGTGCCTTTCCATAAAGATGGCCTTAGTGGGGATGTGATCTGCCCAAAGATGGTATTTTTAACCTGTCATCAAGCCATCTTCATGCAGCAACAGTCAATTACTAGACAGTGGCTCAAAAAGTTTTGGAGTGTAGAAAAATTACAGCATGGTGGAGAGCTTTTGTGATGCAGAGAACGCAGGGACAAACTCAAGGGCTGAGCCAAAGCTCATTGAAATTAATGGACAGACTGCCCTCCCTTTGGAATAGGCTCTCAAGCATTAGCAATTAAAATGACTGGTTGGGAATCTGCTCAGGCCTGCAACATGTTGGCTGGGACTGGAAGAAGAGGGGGAGGCTGTGTGCAATGCCATCTGATTATTTTTTTTCAGTACCCCTCTCTGGCATCTTGGGCTCCTGTTCTTGCTTGTGACCCGGCATACCGTAAGAATGGGCATGGGTGAATGAGAATATTTCTTCTGACTTGCCTCTTTTTCTCCCCTCCCACCCTTCCCATATGAAATGGCAGGTGGACTGAGTGGGAGCAGTGTGAAAATGAAGTGGAGAGAGTGTGTGACTCAGCGCTTGAGCTGGGAACAGCTGAGTAGAAAGTCAGCTAACTGGGCTCAAACACTCAGGTGCAAGATTCCCATTCAGTTCCTCCAGAGATTAAGATAGGCCATTATGGATGGGGCTGTTTGTTTTTCAGCAGACCTTATTTACAGTAGAGAGGAGGAACACAAAATGGTTGGTTTGTTCTCGGAGTTTGTACAGTAATTGAGAGAGCAAAGGAAGGATGTTCTGGTGATTAAGACACAGCCCTGGGTCTCAGGAAATCTGGGTCCAGAACCTGGTCAAGCCACTTAATCTCTATGCTTCAGTTTCCCATTTGTAAAACTAAAGGTATGTCTACAGTACGAAATTAGCTCAATTTAATAGAAGTCGATTTTTTAGAAATCGATTAGATACAGTCGATTGTGTGTGTCCCCACTAAGCGCATTAAGTCAGCGGTGTGCATCCACAGTACCGAGGCTAGCGTCGACTTTTGGAACTATCCCACAGTTCCCGCAGTCTCTGCCGCCCATTGGAATTCTGGGTTGAGCTCCCAATGCCTGATGGGGCAAAACCATTGTCGCGGATGGTTCTGGGTACATGTCGTCAGGCCCCCCTCCCTCCCTCCGTGAAAGCAATGGCAAAAAATAGTTTCTCGCCTTTTTTCCTGGGTTACCCATGCAGACGACATACCACGGCAAGCATGGAGCCCGCTCAGTTCACTGTCACCGTATGTCTCCTGGGTGCTGCTGGCAGATGCGGTACTGCAGTGCTACACAGCAGCATCCCCTTGCCTTGCCTTGCAGACGGCAGACGGCGCAATACGACTGCTAGCCGTTGTCGTCGTCCCGTGGGTGCTCCTGGTCGGCCTCGGTGAGGTTGTTCGGGGGTGCCTGGACAAAAATGGGAATGACTCCAGGTCATTCTCTTCTTTAAGTTTAGTCTAATGGAGATTCAGTACTGCCTGGAATATCATGCCAGCAGGAGGCTTCTGCCTCAGGCTGCTCGCCCAGTTGGCAGCACCGCGCGGTCGCACCTACCCCAGCCTCCTCCTTGCTCCCATGGCTCATGAAGCCTGGACAGTAGTAAGGAGCAGTTCAACTGTAGGCTGAGCAAGTGCATAGTGGTGGTAGAATGTGCCTTTGGATGTTTAAAAGCTCGCTGGCGCAGTTTACTGACTTGGTTAGACCTCAGCGAAACCAATATTCCCATCGTTATTACTGCTTGCTGTGTGCTCCACAATCTCTGTGAGAGTAAGGGGGAGACGTTTATGGCGGGGTGGGAGGTTGAGGCAAATCGCCTGGCCGCTGATTACGCGCAGCCAGACACCAGGGCGGTTAGAAGAGCACAGCAGGGCGCGCTGTGCATCATGGAAGCTTTGAAAACCAGTTTCATGACTGGCCAGGCTACGGTGTGAAAGTTGTGTTTGTTTCTCCTTGATGAAAACCCGCCCCCTTGGTTCACTCTACTTCCCTGTAAGCCAACCGACCTCCCCTCCCCCCTTTGATCTCCGTTTGCAAAGGCAATAAAGTCATTGTTGTTTCAAATTCATGCATTCTTTATTAATTTGTCACACAAATGGGGGGATAACTGCCAGGGTAGCCAGGGAGGGGTAGGGGAGGAGGGAAGCACAGGGGTGGGGTAGTTGTAGGGGCACCCCCTAGAATGGCATGCAGCTCATCATAGAAGCGGCATGTCTGGGGCTCTGACCCAGAGCGGCCGTTTGCCTCTCTGGTTCTTTGGTAGGCTTCACGCGGCACTGCTGCGGGTCCCTGTTATAACCTCCGTCCTTCATGCCCTTGGAGATTTTTTCAAATATTCTGGCATTTTGTCCTTTGGAACGGAGTTCGGATATCACGGATTTGTCTCCCCATACAGCGATCAGATGCAGTACCTCCCATTTGGTCCATGCTGGAGCTCTTTTGCAATTCTGGGACTCCATGGTCACCTGTGCTGATGAGCTCTGCATGGTCACCTGTGCTGATCAGCTCGCTACGCTGGCCAAACAGGAAATGAAATTCAAAAGTTTGCGGGGCTTTTCCTGTCTACCTGGCCAGTACATCTGAGTTGAGAGTGCTGTCCAGAGCAGTCACAATGGAGCACTCTGGGATAGCTCCTGGAGGCCAATACCATCGAATTGCGTCCACACTACCCCAAATTCGACCCAGCAGGGTCGATTTCAGCGCTAATCCCCTCGTCGGGGAGGAGTACAGAAATCGATTTTAAGAGCCCAGAGCCCTTTAAGTCGACAAAAATGGCTTCGTTGTGTGGACGAGTGCAGGGTTAAATCGATCTATGCTGCTAAATTCGACCTAAACTCGTAGTGTAGGCCAGGGCTGAGAAAATAATACTTCTGCTTGTAAGCTGTTCAGAGAAGAGACTCTCTCTTGCTATGAATTTGTAGTACCATGGGACCTGATCCCTGTTGGCAAGCCCAGGCACTGCCTTTATGATAAAACTAATTAGTACATTTTCTTAAAATTCATGCTCTGTATGGAAGATTCTGTGATTTCATATGTTAGTAAATACATAGTGCCTAGCATGATGAGGCCCTGACCCTAACTAGGGCCTCTGGTGCAATTGAAATATACAAATAAGTAGTAATCATATATTTACATAGTATTAATGGACTAACAGCATTGTGACACCTATTAGAATCTTGCTCTCTGAAGTGCTGTCTACCATTGATCTAAAATCCAGTTCTCCTTTGCTGCTCTCCACACACAGAGGAGAGAAGAGTGACAGATTGGTTAAGAATATAAGAATGGCTATTCTAGGTCAGATCAGAGAATGAACAGAACAGGGCAATTTATCAAGTGATCTAGCCCCCTGTCATCCAGTCCCAACTTCCGGCAGTCAGAGGTTTAGGGACACCCAGAGCATGGGTTGCATCCCTGACCATCTTGGCTAATAGCCATGAACTCGTATAGTTATTTTTTGAACCCAGTATAGTTTTGGCCTTCACGACATTCCCTGGCAATGAGTTACACAGGTTGACTGTGTGTTATGTGAAGAAGAACTTCCTTATGTTTGTTTTAAACCTGCTGCCTATTAATTTCATTGGGTGACCCCCAGTTCTTGTGTTATGAGAAGCAGTAAATAACACTTCCTTATTTACTTTCTCCACACCAGTCATGATTTTATAGACCTCTATCATATCCCCCCTTAGTTGTCTCTTTTCTAAGGTGAACAGTCCCAGTCTTTTTCTCTCTCCTCATGTGGCAGCTGTTCCATCCCCCTAATCATTTTCATTGCCCTTCTCCATACTTCTTCCAGTTCTAATACAGTAGAACCTCAGAGTTACAGACACCAGAGTTATGAACTGCCCAGTCAACCACACTCCTCATTTGGAACCAGAAGTATACAATCAGGCAGCAGCAGACACACAGAGACAGACAGACACACACACAAAGCACAAATACAGTACAGTATGGTGTTAAAAGTAAACTACTAAAAAAATAAAGGGAAAGCAGCGTTTTTCTTCTGCATAGTGAAGTTTCCAAGCTGTATTAAGTCAATTTCCAGTTGTAAATTTTTGAAAATACAACCATAGCATTTTGTTTAGCGTTACAAACATTTCAGAGTTACGAACAACCTCCATTCCCGAGGTGTTCATAACTCTGCGCTTCTACTGAATATCTTTTTTGAGATGGGGTGACCAGAACCACATGCGGTATTGAAAGTGTGGGCATACACTGGATTTATAGAGTGGCATTATGATACTTTGTCATATTATCTATCTCTTTCCTAACGGTTCATAACATTCAGTTAGCTTTTTGACTGCCGCTGCACATTTAGCACATGTTTTCAGAGAACTATCCACGATGACTGCATGATCTTTTTCTTGAGTGGTAACAGCTAATTTAGACGCTATCATTTTGTAGGTATAGTTTGGATTATGTTTTCCAATGTGCATTAATTTGCATTTATCAACATTGAATTTCATCTTCTATTTTATTGCCCAGTCACCCAGTTTTGTGAGATCCCTTTGTAACTCTTTGCAGTCACCTTTGGACTTAACTATCTGGAGTAATTTACTATTGTCTGGAAACTTTGCTCCTTCACTGTTTCCCCGCTTTTCCAAATAATTTATGAATATGTGGAACAGCACTGGTCCCAGTACAGATCCTTGGGGGACCCTGCTATTTACCTCTCTACATTGTGAAAACTGACTGTTTATTTCTACCCTTTGTTTCCTACCTTTTAACCAGTTACTGATCCGTGAGAGGACTTTCCCTCTTATCGCATGACTGCCTCCTTTTTTTAAACCCTTTTGGTGAGGGACCTTGTCAAAAGCTTTCTGAAAATCCAGATACACTATATTCACCGGATCACCCTTGTCCACGTTTTTGACTCCTCTCAAAGAATTCTAATAGATTGGTGAGGCATGATTTCCCTTTAGAAAAGCCATATTTGCTCTTCCCCAACATATCATGTTCATCTATAGTTTAAGACGATTTGCCTGGTACTGAAGTTAGGCTTACCGGCCTGTAATTGTCAAGATTGCTTCTGGAGCCTTTTAAAAAATAGGTCTTATATTAGGTATCTGCCAGTTATGTGATAGAGAGGGTGATTTAAGCGATAGGTTATATACCACAGTTAGTAGTTCTGTAATTTCATATTTGAGTTCCTTCAGAACTCTAGGGTGAACACCATCTGGTCCTGGTGACTTATTACTGTTTAATTTATCAGTTTGTTCCAAAACCTACTCTATTGACATCTCAATCTGGGACAGTTGCACAGATTTGTCACCTAACAAGAATGGCTCAGATGTAGGAATCACTTTCTCTGCAGTGAAGACCCAGGCGAAGAATTCCTTTAGCTTCTCCGCAGTGGCCTTGTCTTCCTTGAGTGCTCCTTTAGCACCTGTCATCTAGTGGCCCCACTGATTGTTTGGCAGTCTTGCTGCTTCTGATGTACTTCAAAAAATGTGCTGTTAGTTTTTGTGTCTCTTGCTAGTTTCTCTTCAAATTCTTTTGTGGCCTCTCTAATACTTTTACACTTGACTTGCCAGAGTTTATGCTCCTTTCTATTTTCCTCAGTAAGGATTTGGCTTCTAATTTTTAAAATAAGTCTTTTTGTCTCTAACTGCCTCTTTTACTCTGTTGTTTAGTCATGGTGGCATTTTTTGGTGCTCTTACTGTTTTGTTTTGGTGGGCTTTTTTAAATTTGGAGTATACATTGTGACTGGGCAAGGCCAGATGGCTATAGGAAAGTAGTGAGGAGCAGGTATGTTAGCCCCAGGCTAAACAAATCCCTGGTACCAGGGTAACCAAATGGCAGTTGCTCCAGGTTAATCAAGACACCTGTGGCCAATTAAGATCCTTCTAGAAAGCAGTGGAGATAGCTAGGTTGATTGGGACACCTGAAGCCAGTCAAGGACTGGCTGGAACTAGTTAAAAGCCTCCCAGTTAGTCAGTGAGGTGTGCGTGTCAGGAGCTGTAGGAGGAAGCTGTGCTGCTGGAGAAACTGACAGTACAAACCCTGTCCGGCACAAGGAAGGAGGCCCTGAGGTAAGGGTGCTGTGGGGAAGTGGCCCAGGGAATTGTACTTGTCCTGTTTCAAAAGGTCAGCTACCAATAGCTGCTACTATTAGGGTCCCTGGGCTGGAGCCCAGCGTAGAGGGCAGGCCTGGTCTCCTTTGCCCCTCCCCCCCGCACTCTCCACGATTAATCACAGAGACTGAGAGACAACAGAGACTGTGCGAGGGAGGATTGCTTCTTCCCACCTCCCTTGCTGGCTTATGATGAAAATGGCTCAGTAGGCTGTGACTCTTGCCTCTAGAGAGAGAAGGGCTACGTGGCGGGTCACAGTGAGCCTCTGAGGCTAGCGTAAATCTGCCTGGAAGCGCAGGACCCACTGAGACAAGGTCGGAGCTTTGGCACAACATATAGTTTGAGCCTCAGTTATGGTATCTCCATGCAGTTTGCTGGCATTTCACTCTTGTGACTGTTCCCTTTAATTTTTATTTAATTAGCCTCCTCATTTTTGGGTACGTCCCCTTTTTGAAGTTAAATGATACTGTAGTGGGTTTCTTTGATATTTCCCCTTACAAGGATGTTAAATTTAATTACATTACGGTTGCTATTACCAAGCCGTTCAGCTATATTCACCTCTTGAGCTAGATCCTGTGCACCACTTAGGACTAAGTCAAGAATTGCCTCTCCCCTTGTGGGTTCCAGGACTAGTTGCTCCAAGAAGCAGCCATTAGAGAGATGAGGGAAAGATGGAACAGAGCAGAAGGAGAAAGGGAGAACTTAACTAGATGGGTGAAAGAGGGCATGAGACAACATAAAACAAGAAGAAAATGAGGGTGGGAACATGCCACCAGCAGATGCTCTCGCTATTTTCAAATCTAAACTTCTTTCTTAATCTCTTAACCACATCTTCAATAAAGTGTACCTTTTTTGGCCAGCTTCTTTCTGCCCTGTTGCTCATCTGCCATATTCCACCCCAGAGATGGTTGCATTTCACTAGGGGGGAATTGATTCCTACAGTATAGACAGCTAGAGCAATATGTCCAAACTTGTTTCTTGGCTGCACTTGCACATTTCCCATTGAAAGCCCATAGTTAGCTTAATAAACTCATCTGGGCTCCCGTAGAATGAAAGGCTTTATTAAAATGTAAGAATTCCTTATTATTATTTAATTTTTCATGTGGTTTTTGATCTCCTGTTAAATGGCTTCTGATCGTTCTGTGACTTCTCTCTGCGACTTCCCTCTGCAAGGTTTACTTGAAAGGACTCTCAGTTCATTTAGATTCTTGCTTTTGTTTCTCTTGACGTTTTCTTTCTTTGCTAGTCATTAGAGATGACTTCAGACAGCAGCCTCAAATTCTAGCACCACTAAACTTGAGAGGTGGATTGAGACCTGATCTTTATGCCTATCCTTATTCACTGATAATGCCCACTTCCCTACATTGCAATTTCTACATCTCCCCAGACATCATTTGCCATCCACACTACTGAACCTCTTCCACAATCTGCAGACTATGCTGAGGACAAAAACCTACCAAGGTAAGTTTAGATGAAGCTAAGTCTGGGTCACTTAGTTTCGTCCAAATTGCCACTTACGGGGTAGTTTAATAGCAAGGAAGGCAGTTTTAAGGATGAGCACAGGTATCTCTGGGTTGTCATCTACCACACCAGCATCTGGCCAAGCATTTGAAGTCTTCATTTTTGGAGCTAAAAAGGAATTTTTGTTTTTTGTTTTCCTTTCAGAAGGGAGGAGGGGATGAGATAGATATTGCTCCAACAATAGACTGAAGAAAAGTAAGTGGGCACTTTCTATCTATAGGTGCATTTATGTAAGATCCTATATTCAAGGTTCCAGTGTATCACACAATTCCACAGCTGCAGAATTGTGTTCTAAGTCTGAACTTTAATTTAAAAAGGTAAAATCTTTCTAACTCTTTCTGATGGCATGGAAAAGGGGAACCAAGTCTAAGATCGAGTGATATCTTCTTGAGTTTGCAGAGAGCCTGAAGCAATGGTTCTGAAAGATATAACCTTCCCCATTACTCTCAATTAGGGTGTTAACCCTGAAACCTAAAGGTGGTAGATTAAATCCCAACATTGTTAGTTATTTCAGCACTGATCATTTTAGCAGGAGCATCTAGCTAATATGCATGTGCTGCCACCCCAAGCGGTTTCACTGAGTATTGAAAGTCTCAACTGTACCCTACGCAACTATCAAAACTTCCAGTTTCCTTCCACCCTCCAACTTTTATGAGGCATTAGGTGTTTTCAGTGCAAAAATGTGGAGTATATTGAAAACTGAAAATGAGGACCATGTCAAATCAACTGAATTTAGTCTCAAAACAAATACCACAGGGGACTCAGCACCTCTGAAAATCAACTCCCTGGTATACAGATTGATTCCTTTTTGGGGAACTTTCTCTTTGTCTGCAACTGAGACAGTAATCAAAGTTGTTCCAGCCTCTTGTTTAGAATAATTATCATTGTCCTATTTTATTTCTTCTTTAAACCCCGTCCCCTCACCTTTATTTTAGGCTCCAACTGAAGCAAAGTGTTGTAGTTAACATTATAAATTGCACAAAGGAGTCTTGGGGGAGCTCCATTGGCTTTCAGTTAAATATCAAACTGGCTTAAGAATTGCTTTGACTTACAGCATAAAGTGATGCACAAATTGGGACATATGGATTTATCCAAGTTGTTTCCGGTGTTTGAACTGAGCTGTCTGATCTTCTGAAGTGGGTCTCTTGGTGGTTTCACATGACAGGCTTACCGAGCACATGCTTTTGGGTGCTGTGTATGCTAAAATTTGGACTTGCTCCAGAGAGGATTTAAAATGTTGAGTCGAGTTCATTTAAGTCAGAGTAAATCCTCCCCTCCCGCCCTGAGTCTTACATTTGGGAGGCTCATTTACTCTATTTACTGTGTCACTCTGTCTTCTGACACAAATGCTATTCAGAACCCTGGTCTGTTTCTCTTGGCCAACATTTTATCCATCTGCTTGAAGGAGACACCCATGTCAGACTACTCTGAAGACAGCAGGTCAAAAAGATGCAGTGGTGCCCTGGTGAAGCGGAATGGAAGCAGCCAATGCCGGATTGTGGCCTGTAGTTTAGAGAAGACTTGGAAAGAGTTGGAGAACCCAGAGGTCAGTTATCAGCATCAAGGCCACAGTAGAGATCAGACAGTGCTGCCATACTTCTCAGTGTTACCTATTAGATCTTGAAACAATGAGCAGGCAGCACAAAGGCCATGAGAAGAAGTGATTTTCTTGGACAAATCAGACCCATGTATAAACAGCAACAACAGGGCATATCTTATTTAATGGCCTGCCCACTGGGCATAGGACCAGTATAAGGACATTTAATTTAGCTATCTTGAGCTGTGAGATAGTGATCCACCAGTCAAATTCCAAGGGAGACAGGAATGAACCCATTTGCTACGCAAAAAGCTCTCTGTGACACATGAATATGACAGCTGTCCTCTTCTGATGCCCCATCCCAAGAAGACCACAATTTTCCCACACCCATTACAAACTGTGGAGAGATTCAAGATCCCATTTCCATTCTTCCTCACCTCACTGCATTTGAGGTAAGAGAGAATGATGCAATCTCTGGACAGTGTCCTTCTAATGTTCCTAGATCCATTCCTAGCACTGATTATTTGCCTTGTTTACCTTTCTCTGTCTGGCTCAGGCTGCTCTTCCATTATGGAAAAATTCTTGAAGTTGCCAACACCTGACAGACATCTGTGTGCTTATTGAACTGAACCTCATCCCCAGCCATCGCCCCTGGTTACTTGAAGACTTGAAAGGGGTTTCATTAGAGTTGCATAGGGATAGTGCCAGTGGCTCTCACTTGCATACAGAATTAAGATGCATGTGTCCATAAGTGACAGGCCACTATAAATAGTGTAAATGTACTGAGTATTCTCTATTCTATCACAGATTTACCAAGTAGATAGCTGGAGCTCAGTGACCGTGATTTCAACAGGTGGCTGAATTTTAACATCAGAAGATGTAGGCGTCTTGTGTGGGTCTAGGATGTTTATCTAAAACATCAGTAATGTTCCTGGCATTAAAATACTGCCAATATGTTCATACTTCAGAATGCTTCCTATTATTGGCCATCTCTCTATAGGGCAAATTTTCGCCCCCCCATAGAAAGCAGAATGAGTGGCTTGTGTACAGTGTGGGAAGGGCATGGAATCTTTCCATTGACAAACAGGAGTCAAGGCACAATGCAGACAAGCTGCCACTGCATGGTGACTGCAGCTGCCTCAGGGCAGTAGTAGCAGACATGGCCCATTACTCACTTCCTATGCTGAGGTTTCGGCAAGTAGATCCGTTTAGTTCATGGATCCTCTGGCCGTACCTCTTGCTCTCCCCCAAATGTCCTTCCTTCAGCACTGTCATAGAGTGAGCCTCCATGGTATGAAGCATGAATTGGAGTTCCCCCTGTTTGATCAATTTGGTCTTCTTGGTCTTGGTCCCCCTGCTTGGTCTTTGGCTGTTTTTCAGGCTTTCCAGCTCACGGAATGGGAAGCAAGGTTTTCTTCTATGTGCTTAGGTCTTAAGGGGAATTTAAACCCAGTCTTCCACTCCCTCCCAGGACACCAGCCCTGATATACACACTGTCTTTATGTTGCTTTCTAAATGCTGTTTTTATTAGGGGTCTATATGTTGCATAAATACAATACACCATTGATCTGAGAAGTATCACAGTCACAGAAACTGTTTTAGGTTTTTGGATTTTACTGATTAAAAATCCCTTTGTAGGATTTCCCAGATATAAGATACCCATATGTACAATATATTGGATATGAGTAAATGTGTAATGATTGTGTAAGTGTTCACATTTTTATTGGTATAGTACATTTTTTCCACCATTAGAAACGTTGTTGTTGTTGTTGTTTGCAGGGGAAGGGGTCTTTATTCCCAAAATAAATGGTAAAATCTGACTATAAATGGGGCTGTAGTAATCGCTTGAGCATTAGCATCCATCCACTGGAGAGGGCACAAGGTTCCTGGTGAAATGGAAACTACAGCATGTGTGTCTCTGGAGGGTTTGTATTTCTTCCACAGAAACCACTAATGTAAAAGATGAATGTCAGACCCTGGGAGTTCCCTGCTGATTTGTACACACTAATATAAGCCCAACACTGTACATCTGAAACACTTATCCTCTGAAGCATGGCACATATGTTTGTTGCTCCGAGGCATCATTATCTCACTCATCATTACTATAGCTGCCCTTTAGCATGCATTCAGGATTCTAGTACTCTAAAGATTCCGAATACTATATATATTTCTCTTTTTCCTAGCTATCTGTTTATCTATCTACATATATGCTTGGAGAGAGCTCTACAAATATAGGGGGAGCAATAATGAAATCCTCTGGGTATATGCTTTAGGGCATAAACTGACCACTGATTGATGAGGTGAAGAAGAAACGTCTCCTATTGGGAGAGGATCTGTTATGGAATTTCTTGCTACTTCCTCTAAAAACATCTCATGCTGGAAGCCACTTTCAGAGGCAGGATAATGGACCAGGTGAACCATTGGTCTGATCCAGACTGGCAACCCTTTATTTGTAAACTGCAGGGATAGTAGGTTAGATTATGGCACTAGATGATGCTTTGTCTATTTTGATATTTCAAGTTGCCTTACAAGCATAGGACTGCTTGTAATGGCATTGGACTATGACTCAAAAATGATTTTTTTTGCCAGAGGACTTTGGCAGCGAGCCAAGTCTTATGGTGTCTGAACCACAATCTGTGTGAACCAGGAATCCAGGATGATTATGGACTGCTGCCAAAAACAGCCAAATGAAAATAAGAAGTTTGGTGGAATATGTTTTACTAACATTGCACACAAAAAACTGTCAAAAGAACAATCGGGTTTCAAAGTCCGGCAAAGTAGTTAGGGAATGCCACAGTTAGATTGACTGTGCACCCTTAATCATCTCTTTTGTATTCATGCATTATAACAGTCGTCGAACATCACATAGGTATTCTGTGGCAGAGCCAGGAATAAAACCCAGCATTCCCAAGTCCCAGTCCAGTGCCTTAACCCTGACATCCTTTCTCCTTTTGCAGCTCTCTGTCTCATTCACTGCTCTTTCTGTTCACTGAATGAGGCAGGGGTCTTCTAAAACAGGGGTTCTCAACCTTTTTCTTTCTGAGGCCCCCTCAACATGCTATAAAAACTCCATGGCCCACCTGTGCCATAACAACTGGTTTTCTGCATATAAAAGCCAGGGGCAGAGTTACGGGTAGCAAACAGGGCAGTTACCTGGGCCCCACACCACAGAGGGCCCCCACGAAGCTACATTGCCCA
Source organism: Platysternon megacephalum (assembly GCA_003942145.1). Classification (NCBI taxonomy): domain Eukaryota; kingdom Metazoa; phylum Chordata; order Testudines; family Platysternidae; genus Platysternon; species Platysternon megacephalum. The sequence goes on along the minus strand of QXTE01000066.1, from coordinate 4,222,673 downwards.
GGCTTCACCTTCAACACCAAGTGATGGGGTTCAGGGCCCTGGGCTTCAGACCCATGCGGTAGGGCTTTGGCTTTCCGCCCTGGACCCCAGTGAGTCTAATGCTAGCTCTGCTTGGCGGACCCCCTGAAGCCTGCTTGTGGCCCCCCAGGGGGCCCCGGACCCCTGGTTGAGAACCACTGCTCTAGAACAAATGGAATGAGACCATGTAATTAAAGACTGTCGTCACCTGGTCAACACACAGATTTGCACTGGGTTAATTTAAGGAGTGTTTTAAAATGGATATAGTTAAATCAGCACAAAAGCTTTCATGGATGCTTACATTGGCTTATATAGGTTTATTTGCATTTGGTACACTTTTTCAAAACTGATTTTAATTAGAGTGGTGTAACTTCTTTGCATAGATAAGGCTGACCTTAATTCTGGAATTTCCTAACATCTGACTTTTTGACTTTGAAGTCATAATGTTATTTTAACATACATTGTGTATGTAATTTCCTAGGTTTTTATATAGAAAACTGGAAAATAAAAATATCCATTCTCTGGTACCATATTGACTCCCTACGTAAGTCATCAGCAGGGTTTGAACCTACGAGTTTTAGATGCATAGCACAGACCTCTACCACTTGAGGTGTGGAGGGGGGGGGAGCTAATAGCAGTAGTACACTATTATCTTTCATATGTCTAGCTTCTAGAGGAGGAAGTAACACACTACTAGTTGCTTGCACATTCTATTGCTAGACAGCAATGGAATGTTAAGAGTCAGGATTCCTGTGTTCTTTTCTTGTCTCTGATTGTGTTCTCATGGTCATGGACACCACAACCAAGCACTTAGCTTTGAGCCATTAAGTGAATGAAAGTCGTGTCTGCCATGTTAGAGGCTGGATTCTATTTCCAACTTTGCCAGAAGTGACCTTGTGCAACTCCTCAGCTATTCCTTCTGTAAAAGGGGAAAAGGTGTTTTGCTGCTGCTTTGCCTGTGTCCTGTCTGGAGCTCTAGCCAAATAACTTCCATGTAGGAGGCTCATTATGGTCTGGGAGCATACTTAGTGCAGTTGGCATGCAAGAAGGTGTGTGGGGTCTAGGAGAATTGCTCAATGCATATGAAGGGTCAGTGAGGCTGGGGGCATGCTCAGAGCAAATGGAATATTTAGAGATTTTAGGTATAAGATGTACTGACCATGTGCAAATGGAAACTTTCAGAGGCTTATAACTCAGCTAGATCTGAGTATACAGGTCTGTCTCATCTTATGCTGGGGTTACGTTCCGCAGTCAGCGCGTAAAGCGAAAACCGCGTATAGTCAAAATTACATTGAGTGTAATGGCGGGTGGAATCGCCTGCACTACAGGTACAGTATTTAAATTGTTATTTTTCTCTTTCCCCTCCCCCCCCCGACCATGTAAAGCTGAAATCGCGCATGTTAAATGCGCGTAAGATGCGACAGTCCTGTACTTTCATTGGGAAAGCAAATGTAACATCTCACGTCTCAGGATTACTCCTACCAAATTTCAAGTTCCTGCTCCAACAGAGAGAAACTAGAACTCTTCAACAAATGGTAGAGAAAATTGTTTACTATTGGCAAAGCTATTTCTTTTTCCCTAGTCATGTCCTGGGAAATGACTGTGCTGTTTTTTGCTGAAATAAAATTAAAAAATCAACCTGAAGCTGAGAGCAAGCATGGAGAATTTCAACCTAAACTGCTAAAGTTTGGCATAGTTATAAGCAACTGGGCTTATATTGAAGGCATTTTAGATAACCTTAACTATAATGCTACTATTAGCTCTACATACAATAGGACCAGACTCTGCACTCCTCTTTAGTCAAGGAAACTTTTCTTAGGCCTAGCTGTATGCAGAAGTTATACTGGTAGAATTCATTGTGATGTAAGTAAACCAATGTCATTCGTGTGTGTCCACGTTGCTGTGCATACTCTGCTCTATGCTGCTTCCCCTTTGAAACCTTGTGTCCACAGCACTGCATCTGCAGAAGTGTGTTGTACTGTGGGTACCTTTGATCTGGGCTCATCTCTTGTTCTCTCAAACAGGGGCACCATAAGTTCCCCACTGACCTTCAGTTGAATAGGAGAAGAACAGCCGGATAAGGGAGAATAAGAAGCTTATGGCTCTGTCCATCCACACAGTATTCTGTTTAAGAAGGGAGATAACATGCTTCTATAAAGTCTTATCTTCTGTGTTTAAGGTCAGATCCTCAGCTGATGTAAATCCACTGTTCTATTTACTTTAGTGGAGCTGTGGCCAATGGACACCAGCTGAGGATCTGTCCCAAAGTTTACAGTTTTTGGATCTTTAGAAAAATAAATGACGAACGATGATGCATCCTGAAGAAATCTTACCTCAGCAAACCACAGTGATAGCCCTTCTGTGGCCATTATCCTATGCTGGTGTGCTTGGTTTAGGATTTGTTGCCATGGCTATGGTCTTGGTCACAGGGCAATCTCTGGGCTTGATTTTCTTCTAATGTACACCAGTATAAATTAGGAGTAATTTCATTGACGTTAATGGGCCTGATTTCTTGCTGCCTCGCAGCCTGTGAATTCAGTTACACCTATACAAAGTGGGGATAAAATGCTACTATTCTGTGGTTAGACAGTCAGCTGGTGTAAATTGGCGTAGCTCCATTGACGCCAATGGCACTGCACCAATAGTAATCGGCCGTCAGAGCAAAATCAGACCAGTCTATTTATTACTTTTACTACACCTAGAGATTGCTACCAAGATCAAGGTCTGCGTTGTGCTAGGAACTGTACAAACATATAGTAAGAGACTGTGTCTGTCTTGACATCTTGCAGTTTAAATAGACCAGACTGGCAATGGGTAAGAAGGGAAACAGGCAGAGAGAGATTATATGATTTGCCCAGCATCATACAGCAGGTGAGTGGCCAGAGCTGGAAACCAAACCCAGGGCTCCTTAGGAAAAAAAAGAAGAAGAAAAGAAAGATGCAGCAATGTAAATGAGAATTTATTAACAACAAAGCCCCAGGTTCTGTTACTACAGAAATAAAAGAAAAATAATTTATCCTCCCACGCTTACTTTTTCTGACGAAGGTAAGTGAATACTGCTGTACTAATAGAGTGTGACGCTTGAATCTCGAGCTGCACTTACTGATGCAGAACTGAGAGGTAACCAACATCTTTACAAAAATAATATTCCTCACAGCCTCCGTGACGGCTGCAGAGTTACACTGCTTTTCATTCCCTGCACATGTAATTTGCATTTGAAGGTCTCTCCAAGCCAACAGTGATGGAGTCAATTGATGAAGCTGATGGACAGCAAGGACAGCAAAGTGGGAAGGAACAATCCCAGAAAGCCTCACCGAGAACTCTGCAGCATGGCTGGGCTGCCTGGTGGAATGGATTAACGACAGGAGGCGGTGTATATTTGTTCGCTCTCTTGCAGATATTGGTAAGGCACTAGCATACTTTATAATTAGCTCAAAATGAAACCCTAATTTTTAAAACTGTTCTTGTTGTTAGAGATTTCAGTCGTGTATTGTCATGTAATTCCCAGCTGGTGTCAATTGGCATAGCTGCATTTAAGTCAGTGCTACACTCATCATTACTACAACTACTATGCATCACAGGCCACCCATCGCAACCTTAACTCTGCCCCTTTGCATATGCCAGCCTTCTATTGCCCCCTTTAACCACCCTTCTGCAAACACCCCTTTGCCGGACTGCCTTCTCCCAACACAACCAAATGCTATACCAAACATCCATAATGTTGGGGAAGGATAATCTGGTTAAGTGTGCATACAGAAGGGGGTGGGTGGGGGTAGAGTTAAGATTGTGGTGCATGGTATATGATATGGTAATGATAAGGTTTGTGCCTCTGGGTGGAGGAGTAAAGGGTATGTACATGTAGGTGGCTTAACTCTTCATTTTCTTGTTTTTGGGGGTTGGTGCCAGCCATGTTGTGAGTAGCAATCCTAACTGCTTGAAATGAATTTTTTTGCATATTAACATACATGTGTGTGTATCTATATGTATATCTGTCTTGATATAGCTATAGCTTTATACATTTATAAGAGTTGTGTTGTAGTATGCTGTGCATTTTATTCATTCTGATAGCATTTTATTCTTGAATTCTTAACGGAAGGCTATCTCTCTTTATAAATTCTCTTAGCCAGAGTTTTGCTGGTGTAAATCAGCATCACTCTGTTGAGCTCAAGGGAGCTACACTGGTTTACACCAGCTGAGCATCAGGCTATCTGTCTTTTTATTCTGGTTAAGCTGCAGCATAGAAAATACCTGACTTCTTAAAGTGAAAATGATGATCAACATAAAATCAATGAGAACTAAATTAGTTAATTATGCAGTCTGGAAATGAAAATGAATGTTTGTCTAATGAGGAATGCTTATTATGTATTATCTGATTGATTGCACAGCTTTTCTGCATGATGTTATGGTACAGCGGTTTTGGGACAATCCCAACAGCTCAGAATGCCTTTGACCTGCTGTCCTACTTGCTAACACCATTTGAACAGTTCATCTCAGATCCAGGAGAGGTAAGTTTGCTTGTTTCTTTCTATTTAAGTGCAGGGCTAAGGTCAATAGCCTTGGGTAATAATGTTGGTATCTTCTTGGATTAAATGTATAAAAGAGATGTACTGTATTAAAACATGGTGATTGCTGTACTGTGTATCTGCTCTGGAATGGAGAAGAACTCTCCCACCCCCACCCCGAAACAAATGTATATTGAATTAGTCTTTAAAAATCCAAGGCCAAATCTTTTTGGCCCTGCTATTAAATCAGAATGTAGACCTTTGCACCTGCTTCACAGAGGAGTAAAAGATTACATAAGGAGCAAAGCCGTGAAAAATCAAGCCCATAAGGTTTACTTCACCATAAGGGAAGGGCTAGAACTCAATTTATGAAGGCAAATAAAATATCTAAGATTCTGCAGAAGCTGATGGAGGCTCACAAGACTCACCAGAACAGTTTACCAGCTCAATTCCAGCCCTCATTGAGAAACATAGTGGGCCAGATTCTGGCCTCGGTTACACCCGTGCATCCACACTGGAGAAGATGAGTGTAACCTATGTAATTTCATTAGAAATGTGTTTTAAATCATTAGCCTCATGATAAATAAAAGTAATTCTCCTGATTTTCTTTTTTTAAAAGAGTTTTAGGCTGCGTCTACATTAGAAACATTTGCATTGGCAAAACTATATCTATGAAACTTCCCCAGTGCAAACTCCTAGTGTGTGACACCACTCTAATGCGGGGTTTACACTAGTGTGACTTAATCTGGTGAGTTACTGGTATAATTACATTGGTGCAAATGTCTCTAATGTAGACAGAGCTTTAGGGTGTGTCTACACTGCAGTCAGTGATGTGATTGCAGCATGGGCTGGTATACCTGCACTAACATTAGCTAGCATAGCTAAAGCACAGGCTAACCATGAGAGTATGTACCCAGAGTCCCTAGCGTGTTTGTACAGCCCACGCTGAAGTCCATGCCAATGCATCTTTGCTGCTATATTTAGCCATGCTAGCTATACCAAAGCTAGCACAGGCATGTCAACTTGTGCTACAATCACACAGCCAATTGCCGTATAGTCACCTCCCTGTGGGGCTACAATGATCAGCACCTTTGAAAATCAGGCAAAAATATTTACCATGTGAGTGTTTGGAGTCGTGGTGCATAACTTTTCCAGTAGTAGCTGTGCAATGCATATAGGAGATCTGACTGCTATTTGTCAGGTGCTTAAAGTACAGTGGAGACTGCTTTCAGTGTTCCCTGAACAGTGTTTGTGAACTTGGATATTACCGGTCCTTTGGTTTATTATAGACAAGTGCTTTTTATATGACTTTTTCTCAGTTGGATTCATTGTGCATAATCAAAACTCCTCCTGCAGCAGGAGGCATTAAATTATCTGCATGTTATTTGCAGTGTAATTTGTCAATCACAAATCAATTGTTCAGCCCAGAAATGTCCTGATTTAGATGACTTTGAGGAAAAGAAAACATTAAGCAGGTTCAGTATGGAGGAGTGTGATTCTCAGAATGCAGCACAATAAGACAAGTCTGAAAGTACATTCACCTGCAAAAAAGCCCAGCACACCTTTCCAATTTTTGAATATAAACATTTGGCAGACATACCTCGTCTCTTAAATATGTGTATACAGGTCTGTCGCATCTTAGGCGCATTTAACATGTGCGATTTCAGCTTTATGCGGTCGGCAAAAACAAGAAAAAAAACAAAAAAAAAGAGAAAAATAACAATTTAAATACTGTTTCTGTAGTGCGGGCGATTCTGCCCACCATTACACTCAATGTAATTTTGACTATACGCGGTTTTCGCTTTAGGCGCTGACCGCGGAACGTAACCCCAGCGTAAGATGAGACAGACCTGTATAGAGATTTCACTCAATTTAATAAAATCACTGGAAATGACATAGGTAGTGTAATGATGCTTACTCTGTAATATGGTAACATCCTGTTAAATAGAAAGATCTGATGACTATATTCCCATATAATGTCTCTAAACAAAAGCTAACTATTGCAATGGTTGTTTTGTTTCTGGTATTTACATGGCAAGAATTTGTAAACCTATTGAAACTTCCTAAATAGATAGTTTAAAAAAATACTACCAGTCTGCATTCGCACAGATGTTCATGCATATCATTGGTTATTATTTATTACAGCACCATTCCCTTGCAAAAGAAAGCTTTAAAATGGTTAAGCGGAAACAATCTGCTAACGTTCAGGAAAGTGACTCTTCAATATGGATCTCTTTAGCTGTACTTAATGAGCCAATTTTAAAAGCCTGACTTTATTGAAGTCAGTGGGAGTTCTGCCACTTGCTTCAGCGGGGCCAGGATTGATCTTTTTGCACTTCCGTACTGGGCCAAATCCTGCAGTCCTTACTCAAGCAGAACTCCTGTAGAAGTTAGTGGGAGTCTGGGATTTTGTTCCTATTATTGACTATCATATTGAGTGAAAGTCACCCCTGTCCTGAGGGCCAGCGTGAGGCCTATGCACTACTTACTGCCAACTTAAGACCTGCAGATAGCACATCATGCATAGGCATGGATTTCGCTCATGGTGCTGTAAATAGACATATCACTTTACATAACATGTAAAAAAACCCCAAGGTTTCTGGATCATAGAGTTTATGCTAAAGAAACATGGCAGTATAAAAAAACCTTGTGAAATGAATACCAGGAACAATAGGTAGAGTTTCTCACATGTTCCCTTATGTCCTATCCCTTAATCGCTCTATGAGTTGTTGTCATTTCTGTTGTTTCACAGGACCTGACCAGAGTTGGAAGCATTGCGATGTTATATTTCCTGCTGTCTTTAGTTTCGCTAGGATTGTTACTCATAGGAACTCTGGTAAGCTACCGTATTAGAAATCCAATGTTCTTACTGAACAGCGCTAAATGGATTCACACCCTCTTGCAGTGTGTTCTTACAGGGTGTCTCATTTACTCTGAGTTGTTTGATTTCAAAATAATACCTTTGGGCTATTTCCACATAATTACTGCACAGTTTATGTAGCAAAAGTGTGGAGTGCACTTTCCCTTGTTCGGTTTCCTTGATGAATGGTGATTCATCAGATCCCTTTATTTCCTCCACGCGCAGGTGGAGAATGTATTCTTACATTGAACAGGAGGGTGGAGTCCAGCAAAAGAAGGATCTAATCTTACTGCCTTAGCAGTCAAGTGCAAAGCACCCATTAACTCCAGTGGCAACAGGAGCTGTCCCATAGCACTGAAGAGTTGGGACTGTATACACCTATGTATGTAGGCCAAGGCCCTACCTACTTAGCAAGATCAATCAGGCCCCTATTGTTAATGTTCTGCTAGTTCTCAGGCAGCTGGGAACAGAGGGAGAGCACCCTGTTCTTCTCCACTGATGGTGCAGCTGGCATGAAAGCATGTGCTGCCTGGGAAATCTAGGAAGAAGTCTTTGTGATTCAGGGGACTCCAGTCACACACCTCAGGGTGCCAAGGCTCCAGTATATTTTTATGTTGGAGATAGGGAATGAAATTCTTGAAAATAGAGTTTACAAATATGGAAATGCTGAGAGACTGTGATCTAGTGCCCTTTCTGTCATATACCTTCTGACTGCCCAGGAGGTAACAACAGTTAACATGCATGTGGTGTGCGTAAGTAAGCATTGTAATGCAGTGTATACCATCGTTAAGTTCACTCTGGGACAATATACTGCTGAAGGGTTCTGCTTAATGTATCAGGCTGAATGTGCTTTTTAAAAGCATGCACAAAGCACAGTAAATTAGTGTTAATACCTCCATTATTCTGATCACTGGTGTGGGCAGTGAGGTTAGCCTGGCTGTGTAATTTTCTACTTTTTTGATGCTGCTGCTGTTTAGGCAGGTGTATTGTGTGATCAAATAATAAACTTCTGATGAGTGGTATAATTGCACTTATTAAAGTACAAGAATTGGACTTTTCATCTTCTCTATGAACTGTGTGAAGTTAAGGCAGTTTTACAGGGAAACACTCCAAGCTGCATTATGAGGTAAATCAGAATAACAAAGGTGCAATTTCCCTAGGGAAATGTATCTAACCCCTTTGTAGGTGTGTTAGAATGTTATGGGGCTCCTTTATAGTCAAGTCATTTATATCACATGAGTTAACTCTAAGTGAATGTTCACTATGCGCAAAAATTCTGATCTCATTTTTACTGCTGTGAATCCGGAGTAACTCTATTTAAGCTTAGAGTTACTCCTGATTTATACCTGTGTGAAGGAGAGCAGAATTTGGCCCAATGCAGTCATTGTAATGTGTTGACGTGATCTGGGACTTTCGTGTAACAAAGCAATTTAAAAACAGAGTCTCCTGGTTTACTATAGGCTAGATGGGAATCCTACGAGTCTGCTGTGAATAATGGGCAGTGCATGGTTACACAGAAAAGTCACAGAGCGGCTCTACCTACTGCAACTCCTTCTCATGCCAGGTCACACGGGTTTTACAGTTTGAACACATCTGCTGTTACAGGCATTTGCAGAACAGCATCATGGAAATAATAAGCTTACTTACCAAGAAATTTGAAAATAATGCAAACAGTGGAGCTTGGCAGTGTTCCTAGAACCCCAGCTTGTAGGAGAATGGACAGTTTTATCAATCGGTTTCTCTCTATTTCCCCCCAGTCTCCTCTCAAACTAGGCTCTTTCGATTGCTTTTTCTGGTTCTTTAACTGTCTCTGCCTAGAAGGGATTTGCATAGGAAGAAGGCTAGAAGGTGATGTTTTCTAGACAGAGAAGTGCATTTATGATGAGATTAGTTTTGACCAAAGAAAGAATCCTACATACTGTTCTCCCGAGAAAGGGAGAGCGTGAGGATCTTTAACATTCTGGGGCCTGATCCATCCCTGTACTGATGCTAGTGTCAAAGTACAGACAGAGGGGAGGCAAATTATGCATCCTCTATTCAGGGGTTGCCCTAATTTATGCTCTGCTTCAGTAGCGTAGGCAGGGGTGTCATATTGCCAGAGTGCAGGTCTGCCCCTCACATGCCTCCTCTTGCCCTCCATCCAACCTTCCCACCGCCAGCCCATGCTTGCCCTAGGGTACCCCCACTTGCTGTGGAGGCAACGAAGATCTGGCAAAGCTGACTATGCACCTGGCATACAGGGTCCCTGCTCTGGGGGTATTCCCAGAGGAGGGCACCTCATGTCTGCCCTGCGGCCTCTTTGTAGCAGCACATCTATAGCGCAGCAACAAATTGGGCACCTAGATTCTCTTGAAGCAAGGTTTACTCAGCTCTTCGCCCTCTGCAAGGTGGTGGATAAACTGAGTGCGGGCACCTGAGCGTGGGGCGGGGGGGGGGGGTATCTTACAAATTACACCTTTGAAACTGAGGTCCTGTCTGCTCTGTGCGCACATTAAAGATTGCCTGAAATCCAGAGCCCAGCTCATCCCCATGGAGTAGTAAAGAGTTCATAATGCTTGAAAACCTGCCTTTATTCATTGTGAAAGTTATGACGCCCTTTCCTAGGAATGCTGGCTGTGATGTAATGTTACTGAACACAGTGATTCCCAACCGCGGACATGGACCAGCTCTAGCCTACTGAGTCGTGACTGAGGCTTTTGTAACTGGTGCTGTAGGCTTCCCTCACTACCTGCGGGCTAGATTGTGCCCTGATGCTCACCCCTGCAGAAAAGGCCAGCACAAAAGCCAATAGCACTTAAAACCAGGGTTCCGATTTTCCAAGCTGACTAATGAATTTATCATTTATTTATTTATTTAAAATTCTGTTAATTTTAAATGTAATGTAATTTCCTCCAGTCTCTTCATGATCCTTATTCCCCACATGCTTTTTCAGCCGAGAGGAAAGCGCCTTTGTTTCTAAAGCAAGTCCTGTGTTCCTTTGGGTTTCCAGCCTATTAAATCACTGACAAACTCACCCCTATATGGTTGGTCAGCTCTGCACAGGAGCCCATAATGCTTAAGAGTTACCTAGGCCTTGTGCAGGGCCCTCTGCACAGAGGTGAATTACAGACGCGCGCACACACACACTGCCTCTGTGCAGTGACGGGGCATGTTACTGCTTCCTGCAGTGCCTGCAGCCTGTGAACGGCTCCATACAAATGCCCTGGCAGAGACATCCCAGAGGGGGCAGCAGGACAGGTATGCAGCAGAGAGCAACTGAAAAGTTGTAGCGGTGGGTGGTCTGGGGGACTCAGAGAGGAATTTTGCCTTCCTGAATTGGGCTGAAGTCATCTCCCCTCAGTCCCTGTGCCACAGTGAATTTGCCCCTTTCTATCCCCCCCACACTTTCTGCCTAAGGCTGGAGCATTTTTGATTAATATACTCAGTCTACAGCAGACCCTACCCCACCATAACAATTTGGGCTGTCATTCAATTGAGAGAGGAAGGATGATCTATTGGTTAAAGTGCTAACCTAGGACATCGGAGATCTGAATTCTATTTCCTGCTCTGTCTCTTACTTCCCTATGTGACCTTGGGCAAGTTGCTTAGTCTCTCTGAGCCTGAGTTCCCTATCTCGCAGACAGGGATAATATCCCTGCCCTACTCACAGGAGTGTTGTGAGGATAAATACATTAAAGATTGGGAGGTGCTCAAACATTACACACTGATGGGGGCAATAAAGATCCATAGAACTGTGGCATTTGTGAGTTCCAAAAGCAAATTTTGGAAATAATAACGAGCTCAGATCTCTAAAGTTCATGTTCAACCAAACTTCAAAGGGCACCATCGACTCATATTTGGCCCAAAGTTTTTCTAAATTTCTAAAGTTGGCCAATAGAAATGTTTCCATAATTTTCTTTTAAATAATTGCAGTGTAAACAGATCTGTTTAAACAGATGCCCATTCCCTTTCAGTGTTTGTAACCCAAGCATTGCAGTGCGGTGTTAGTGCATGGGAACCTAACATTGAAGCTGCCTATAAACAAAAGTGAAAACTTGTTTCATTAATTTTCATTGTTCAAGCTGAGAGAAATGCCAGAAATAAATGACAACTATGTCTAGTGACAAGAAAATTGGCTTTTAAAATCCTTTCTGAGTTAATATTCTAGGTCGTTGTTTATAATTTAAGGAAAGAAACTTGACTTTTTGACGTGTGCACGACTTTCACATTTGACAGTGTCCCTTTAAAATAAAAAAACCAAGAAAGGCTTTATCCTGCAAGATGCTGAGTGCTTTCAAACTCCCACTGGACTCAAAAGGAGTTGAGGGCACTCAGCATGTGAAAGGAGGAGCGCAGTGCTTTGCAGGACCTAGCCCCAAATTAGTTTGAGTTAGATTGTTCCTAGCCCTGTGCAGTAGAGACAGGCTCAGCCCAAGACCCCAGATCCAAACATCTCAGGACTTTGACAAAGTTCAGATCTGATCTCAGACTTTGCCACTAGGGCCTGTTGCTAATTGGAAATAAATCCAACCTAATGTTCTCAAACAATATAATCTGCCACAGCATCTGTGTAAACCAGCATGGCTGGGGTTTTCAGAGGGGCCTAACTCCCACTGAAAGTCAGTGCACTGGGGGAACTAAGCAGTAGGCTTAATTTAGGAGCAATGAAGTTTCATTAACAAAACATATTAGCAATAATTGGTGCCTGTGCATCAGTCAGTATTGCTCAGAGGAAAGGGCTTAATGCAAGAATTGTGGGTGAAATTCTACAGTCTGTACTACGCAGGAGGTCAGATTAGGTGATCATAATGGTCCTATGGTACAATCATTTTTAAATTTGTGTCATTCTCGATCCTTCGTTTTACTAAAGACATTTAATTTAAGACATTTGTTTCACATAATTTAACAGAATTTATTCTACAGTTTATGTCTTGTTTAAATCAGATTATTACATTGCAGAAGAGGTTTTATCACTGAACTGAAAATGGGTGCAGGTTTTATGAAGCGCTTTATGAAACCATTGTAAAACGGTGGTTTCATGAAAAACAAATGTGAATTTGGATATGGATTTGGGATACGGTGCCAGATCATCGGAGATTTGAGGTTTGGGAAACTGGTATTTACTTGTTTTAAACCCAACCAAATCCCAGATGGGCAACATCTAAATCAGGGAAGGTCGTAATCTGTAGATTAACAGAGTTTTGTTAACACTCTGTGAAAGTTGATCAATTAAACAAAAGGACAGTGATTTCACATTGGCTTGTATGTAATAGTCAAAGCACAGAATGCTTCCACTGTGTTCCAGAGCGAAGCCTGGCAGGCTACAGGGAACCCTCTGTGCCTGGAAGCAGGATTAGAATAGGAAAAAGTGTATTCTTGTGATCTGTACAGGAAAGCTCCTCATGTATGGAACTCTCCTGTTCTCTTTAGTGCAATTCCATTTTGCTGGGGTATAATGAATGAGATTATTGCTCAAAAGGTGTATCTATCATTAGAGTTTACAGAAGATCTGGAAATACATAGATAGTTTTAAAACTGTTTGTTTCCTCCAGATTTGGTATCTTGTGAAAACCCATCCGGATCCCCCCTTTCCCCTACCAGAGGACAGGCGTCAGTCTGTGAGCCGCCAGCCTTCATTCACATACTCAGAGTGGACAGAGGATAAAAACGAGGATGATTTTCTAGATTTGGATCCAGTGCCAGAGACGCCGGTCTTTGACTGTGTGATGGACATCAAAGCAGAGACAGATCCAGCGACTCTGACAGTTAAATCAGTGGGATTGCAAGAAAGGTAGGATAGTTCTGACGGAGAGCAAGGCATTTGGCACAAGTTATGTAGAATTTAGAAGTTCTGAATGGACCAAATTGGTAGTTTCACTGCATTAAATTAATGTATTTTGTTTTAAAACATCAGTTCTAGACTGAATGGTTATTTAATTTGCTCTTTGTTTCCAGGACAGTCACAACTATGAGATATATAGTGACTATTTGTTTTATCATTAACAACTTTCAGTACACCTGTTACCAAATCTCATTCGTAATCTGTGTTTGTTGCCTTTAGAAAACCTATTTGTATTTGTGACATTGTGCAGTCTATATGATTTTGAAAAAACATGATAATAAGTGAATATAATGTAATTGGAATAGTTTTATAAGAACATGATAATAAGTGAGTATAATGTAACTGGAATATGCTTCATGCAAAAGGTATCATCACAAAGCTTATAATCTACTGAGAGTGATCATCCTATTTGTATAAATGTACCACTCTTGTATCTAAAACTAGAAATATAAAATATAACTCTGAGGGCCTATTGTAATTATGCAAAGTGTGGGCCATTAATGGTGGTTTGGAATCTTGATGACTCCCATTAACCAGAGCCATTGTCTGCAGATGGCTGTATTTACCTGTGAGTCTTCCTGTATATGTGTGTGCTGGCAAGTGAGTAATGAAGCCTTGCAGTGACATGTGATCATGTCACCTGAACTGGAATCCATCTTTAACCTGGTGCTTTTCCAGTGAGGGGTGGGGGAACCCAGAGGGACAAAGGATTCCCGCCTTATGCAAAAGATATATAAAGGGGTGGAAGAGAACAGAGAGGGAGAGGAGCCATCATGAAGAATCCCCTAGCTATCACCTGAGCTGGAACAAGAGCTGTACCAGGGGAAAGAATTGTGCCCAGGCCTGGAAGGTGTCCAGTCTGAGAAAAAACTTACTGAAGCATCTCTGAGGGTGAGATTATCTGTATTCAGTTTGATTAGACATAGATTTGCGCATTTTATTTTATTTTGCTGGGTAACTTACTTTGTTCTGTCTGTTACTACTTGGAATCACTTAAATCCTACTATCTGTATTTAATAAAATCACTTTCTACTTATTAATTAACTCAGAGTATGTATTAATACCTGGGGGAGCAAACAGCTGTGCATACCTCTCTATCTGTTATAGAGGGCGAACAATTTATTAAGCTTTATACAGGGTAAAACGGATTTATTTGGGTTTAGACCCCATTGGGAATTGGGCATCTGAGTGCTAAGGGCAAGCACACTTCTGTGAGCTGTTTTCAGGTAAACCTGCAGCTTTGGGACAGGTGATTCAGACCCTGAGTCTGTGTCTGGAGCAGACGGGTGTGTCTGGCTTCAGCAAGACAGGGTGCTGGAGCCACCGAGCTGGCAGGGAGAACAGGAACAGAGGTAGCCTTTGCACATCAGTCTGGCAGCTCCCAAGGGGGTTTCTGTGATCCAACCCGTCACAGTATTTGGTCAGCCTCTTATTTTTATCTGTATGTTTATTTTGTTTAGATTCCGAAAATGGTAACTGTATATTATAAAATCTCTTTGATCCTGAGATAAGGTTCTCTGTCCTCTTTTCTACTGAAAGGCTTTCCCATACTTTATTTCTTCATTTATTTCTTCATTGTTGTCGGACTGGTCTTTTCCAAAAATAAATGGTCACATCTGGCTACTAGTAGTAATTGTTTTATAAATGGGCCATTCCCCAGTCAGTAACCTTCTTTGGATTGTAAGATAATAGACCCACTATGGATTAACTTACTCCTTGTACCAGCTGGGGAAGTTGTGTTTCTGCTGGAGGGGATTCACGCCTGGGGAAGGGCAACTTTACAGTGGAAGGAAGGAGGAGTATATGTCAGGCAGCGATCGGTCCAGCGGGGATCGATTTATTGCGTCTAGTCTAGATGCAATAAATCGACTGCCAAGCACTCTCCCGTCGACTCCGGTATTCCACCAGGGCGAGAGGCGCAGGCAACGGGACAGCGTCAGCCATCGACTTACCGCAGTGAGGACACTGCGGTAAGTAGATCTCAGTACATCGACTTCAGCTACGTTATTCACATCAGCCACACCATCATATGTCATTATATAATGCCTGCATCTGTAACTTTCACTACATGCGTCTGAAGAAGTGAGGTTTTTTACCCACGAAAGCTTATGCCCAAATAAATCTGTTAGTCTTTAAGGTGCCACCAGACTCCTTGTTGTTTTTTTAACTTAGATCGATTTCCCCCCCCCCAGTGTAGACCAGGCCATAGTCTGACTAGTTGCTTGAGGTCTTGTCTACAGTAGAAAAATTACCCATTCCTGACCAGTGGGAGTCAGCAACAAGTGTAGTGAACCAGTGCTGAACATTTGTCCATGCCTACTGCTAGACTGTCTTAGCACATTCAGCTGCACCTATTGCTGATACCTGTTGTAAGGAACGTCAGTTGTTTCTAGTCTAGACGAGCTCTGAGAGTTCCAAAATCTTCATTGCACCCTCAAAAGCACCATTGTCTCAAGGAAAGCAGATAAAGGCCAAATGGAAAGACATGTTTTAATTAATGCAGAGTGTTTCACATAGCCTTCATAACTGATGTCTTCACCTGGGGCTGTGTTTTGCAGGAGAGGTTCAAATGTTTCACTCACGCTGGACATGTGTACCCCAGGCTGTTCCGAGCAAGTCTTCGGCTATGTCATGTCACCAAGAGAAGAATCAGCCCGAGAATACCTACAAACGGCATCGAACATTCTTACCGCAGAGGAGCTACACAAGAAAGCATTAGACCCTTTCATACTCCAGACGGAGTTTTTTGTGAGTATTTTGACTTCTCAAGTTGAGAGAAGAGTTTGTGGCATCTGAAAAATGGGACATTGCCACCTCCTGTGACGCTCACTGGAATTTTCTATAAGTTCTTCTGGAAGACCAAAATAAATAAATACACACTCCAGTTCCTTCAGTGAAGCACTTTATTAAATCCCCAAATTTGTTACACTTGGAAATGACTGAATTTGAAGGCTTTCAGCTATCTTTTCATTTGCAGACTACAGTCCTAGTCCTGGTAATGAAGATCTAGCTTTGTTTTCAGAATGTTACTACTTAACAAAATTTTTTCTCAGCATGTTACTACTTAACAAAAATTTCACAGTTTTGCACTAGACTAAAGAAAAAGAATCAAATTTGCTTTGGGTATAACTCTTGAATCCCAGAGGGTTACACCAGGCATGACTTCAGCCTAGTATATCCACTTTCCTGGTGGATACTCTGTACAGAGCCGCTCTTCTGAATTGTCTGAAAGTTATCCGGAGGGTGAAACATAGGGTGTTTGTCCCACTTAACAAATGCCTCAGAGAGTTTGCACTAACTATTCTCGTCATCCACTTAGAAAAATGTTCATTAGATATTAGCTGCTTTTTCAATTGACAGTATGAATCTGAAAGTATCTTTCCCTCACTTCATGTATCCACTTTTATTTTTGGGGAAGCATTCTGACTCTGCTTTTGGTGGAAATACAAGCATCATATACAAGTAGAATTGGATTTTTTGAGCAGCTTTGTAAAAAGGCTGGCTACGTTTAATTGCAGTTAGCACAATGGCTTTTCAGTTGCTCTGCTCTTTATCCAAGCTTCTGTCCTAACTGCTCGATTCTCCACTGTCATGCAACTTGTCATTTGTACCTGGGCAAAGTGAGTGCAAAAGGATAGTACGAGTGTGAGTGAGTGGAGAATTCTGATTTAACAGTGTGTTATGCCCACTTTGCATGAGTGAAAATGACTGTGCAGTATGCTAAGCAACAGAGAATCGGGCCCTTTGCTTCATCCGCACCCAACTTCATGCCTCTTTTCATGCCAGGGTCTTTCAGAGCACGTAGGTGGGAACTGCCTAAGTTAATGCTGACCCAGTCTGCATTCTCTTAAGCATGGAATCCCAGCAGAGTGGCAGGAGGATGATGCCTTGCACAGCTGCTGTCCCCAGAGCCCACCTACTTCCTGACCTGACAGAGAATCCATGGAGGACCTTTTATGGAGCAGAGAAAAGAATGGAACAACCAGGGCCGGCTCCAGGGTTTCTGCCGCCCCAAGCGGCGAAAAAACAAACAAACAAACCGCGATCGCGATCGGCGGCAGCTCCACCGCGCCACTTTCTTCTTCGGCCACAATTCGGTGGCCAGGCCTTCCCTCCGAGAGGGACTGAGGGACCCCGCCGCCGAATTACCGCCGAAGAGCCCGACGTGCCGCCCCTTCCCCTTGGCCGCCCCAAGCACCTGCTTGCTGAGCTGGTGCCTGGAGCCGGCCCTGGGAACAACACCTCAGAGTACTCCCTTTCCATTTCCCCCCACCTGCAACTGCTGGGCTTTCTTCCCTTTCAGAGGCAGAGAAGACATTTTGAGGCACAGTTTCCAAACAGAAGGCCAGACCCTTGTTGTCCTTATACATTTTTTACTCGGTTTTCCTTCAGTCCCACATTCCCTTTTGAAGAAGCACTGAGGAAAAGCTCATTAAAGACCTTAAGATTTGGCCATCAGAAAGTGCCCAAAGTGATAGGCTAAAGAAAACAGGAGACAGAAAAGCATCTGTCAAAGGAAAACCATCAAGCCAAATCTACTTCGTGATTCATCACTGATTCCTTGGTGGCTGTGAGTAATGGAACCAGTTATCACATTACCCTGGGGGAGGAGCATGGTTGTCACTACTGAGGCCAAGTCTTCACGTAGTTATACCCATACAAGAACTATGTGGGTAAGAGGTGTGATTATTTTTACCAGTATAGTTTATACCATTACAACCCTTGATATGGATGTAATTATGCTGGTATGAAAGTGTCTTACACATAATATGATATAATGTCTTTATACCTTTCCCACACGGGAATAATTGGTATAAGCACCATAATATTGATATAGCTGTGTCTACACTAGAAGAGTGGTATCTCTTTAACTATGCCAGTATAATTAAAGCAGTTAAACTTTTGTGTGTAGACAAATCCTGACTGTTTAAAAATGAAACATTTAATAATGGACAGTGCTGTTTTAGAGGAAGGTAGTTATTGAGATGCATCTTTGCTGAGGAAGTGCCTGAGCTGGCTACTGTAGTCAAGCTGGTCAAGTCAAGAGTGAGTTGTTGTAGCCCATCTGACCTGCCCTATATTACAGGCTAGTAAAGTGATATTAAAACTAGTAAAAAATGTACTTTATTTTCTGTGGGGCAAAAAATGAATTTTTTTTCCATAAAATGTTTTGTCAGAAAAATATTTATATGCAAAAATGATGACCAGCTCTAGTTAAAATAAACCCTGAACTTGCTATGCCATGTGCTCTGCCTGCCTCTTACTCACATGGCTAGAACTGCTCAAATTCATGGTGGAGAAAGCATCAAGTTGTGTGTACGCTTCGAAGGGAAAGTCAAGAGCAATACCTGCTGGTCCGAGTGCTGAATGGCTTAGGGCTTGTGTTACTACAAGGATGGGAGAGTTTCTTCTCCCCAAGAGCTATCTACATGAGGTGTTAGGTTTGTATAACGATGTTGCTTCAGGCTGTGGATTTTTCACACCCTTGAGTGATGTAGTTATGCCAATATAGCTCTGTAGTATAGGCTTGGCCTTAGTTTTTTCTCACGCAAGCAAATTCTCCTTGACTTCAGCAAGAGTTTGCTGCAGTAGTGAGTGAGTAAAACCTGAGGAAGAACCTCAGGTTCTGGCTCAAGGAGAGTTATGAATGACTAAATACTAAGTAAAACCCGAGGAAGACCCTAAACAGTACACCTGAAAAAGGTGGAAATTAGCTCCATGAAATGTTGTATAACAATTTGTTTGTTAAGCCCCAAAAGTGTGTTCAGCGCTATACAAGACACACAATGCATACAGCTTTTGTCCCAAAGAGATTAGACTCTAGCCCAGAAAACAGAGAAGCACTGAGGGGACTAGAGGAAGAAATAGCATGGGGTGGGATTAGATTTGGAATTGCTATTCTTACTTCTTTATCATTGTTTGTGGCCCTTCCTGAGGATATCACAGATGAGGATATTCAGTGCAGAGATGGGGTGGAGGGTGTCATGATGAAACGGGAAGAGAACACGTCATTGATAATGGCTGCCATCTTGGCTGACACACCAGAGATAGTGTGGAAAAAATCATGGGGACTGGAAGGAGAGAAAGAAATGAATGAGATTGCATTTTGACTAGTACTATGGGCATCCAGGAGGCTAGTGAAAAGGAGGTGGTAGGAATAAAGGTGGGAGATAATCAGGGCGAGGACAAGTGTGTCCTATTGGAACAGAAAAGGGGTTTAATTCCTTTTCCCATGTTTGAGGAAAATTGTTATCAACAATGACTTACAAGTTGTCAATTTTTCCTTTCATTTGACAGATTAAGAGAGTGTTAGTTGTAATAGGGATTGGGGAGACAGAAAGTGTGATTATTTTTCTTTCAGTCTTTTTACAGCTAATTCTTGGATACATTATAAACAGAATTCTAGCTAATAAAACTGGCTGCAAGAAGAGACCCTAGGTCAATTGCATTACCAGTTCTAACTTGCTCATCTGTCCATCTGTCAAAGTAAACACCTAGACCTCTGCATTCAGTTCTCTATGGGACCCACTAGGAACTGATTTATGAGGGCTTTTTTTCAAAATTAAATTGAATAACAGCATATAAAAATGTGGCCTTTCTGGCATATTCTGGGACATCATCTCCTCAAAATCACTGATGATAAGGGACAGGGAAAGCAAGGAAAACACATGGTTAAATACAAAATAATTAGGTAAAGCAAAGATCAGCAAAACTGCATATGCAAAGTAGCATCCACCACAAAATATGACCTCCATTCTAGCAATTTATTTTTTTGGTTGGGTGCTTGTTAAGGTGGAAGATTACTAATGTTTTTTCCACCATTAATTTGGGTAAGAGGCAGGCTGAGAGCACCTGCAGTAGAAAACGCAGTGTTTAATTTTAACAATCTTCTACCTTTTGTTTACCCACAGAACATATTAAATACAGAACCAGAGCAAGCTCTGCCTTCATGCCTCTATCCCAGGGGTGGGCAAACTACGGCCCAGGGGCCGCATCCGTCCCTCCAGATGTTTTAATCCGGCCCTGGAGCCCCTCTGGGGAGTGGGGTCCTGGGCTTGCCCTGCTCAGGCGCTCCAGCCGGGGAGTGGGGTCGGGGGCTTGCCCTGCTCCACGCAGCTCCTGGAAGCATCGGCATGTCCCTTCTCCAGCTCCTCTGTGTAGGGGCAGCCAGGGGGCTCCGCACACTGCCCCTGCCCCAAGCGCTGCTCCCGCAGCTCCCATTGGCTGGGAACCGCGGCCAATGGGAGCTGCAGGGGCAGTGAATGCAGACGGGGCAGCGCGCAGAGATGCCTGGCTGCACCTCCACGTAGGAGCTGGATGGGTACATGCCGCTGTTTCTGGGAGCTGCTTGAGGTAAGCGCCGCCCGGAGCCTGCACCCCTCCCCCCTCTCATGGCCTGACTTCCTGCCCCAGCCCTGATATCCCTCCTGCCCTTGAACCCCTCGGTGCCAGCCCAGAGCATCCTCCTGCACCCCCAACCCCATCCCAGCCCCAGCCCAGAGCCCGCACCCCCAGCTGGAGCCCTCACCCCCTCCCGCACCCCAACCCCCAATTTTGTGAGCATTCATGGCCCGCCATACTGTTATCCGGGGTTCTTTCAACCCAAAGCTCTTTAAATTTTACTCTGTGCGAGGTGGTGTCAGGAAATAAATCAGGGGAGACACGGCCGTCCGACCGATAGATGGCTGGCACAAACAGGACAACACAAGAGTGCTTTCACTTAAAGCTAAACTTTACTTAGTCTCAAGCACTTACACACGTCCGCAACAAGATTAGTAAAACACCCCCAACCCTTGATAATTACCAAAGCTGAGTGTGGCTTTCAAGTGACACAGTGTCAGGCTTCCGGTGGCCAAATCTTCCGTCTGCCAGTGGGGACCGCAAGATGTATCCAGAGGGAGAGTCCAAAAGAGTCCCCAAACGAGTCCAACTATCTCAAGCTTTTTCCCCTTATTTATACATTAGTAATAGAATGACATGTCCCTTAAAGAAACCTTGTTAAGTAAGCAGTTTCAATGATCAAGCAAGAGGTTCCTTCTGATTATTGATTAACCAGGTGTGGGTTTTTCCAGAGTTTGCAGCCTTGAGACCCCAATAGACATTCCTGGGGCATATCCTGCTCTTTTAAAATGCATGTATCAGCAACTTCAACACAATTCTTATCAGGAAGGAAACGAGGTCAAGCTGCCCTTTCTGTGGCACCCAAAACTCCTCGCCCCCCTCCTGCCTTGGTCAAGCTGAGACTATTTAATAGCTTGCTTTTAACAATAAGCCATAGTGGTTTTAGGCACTTTACTGGTTTGCCAAAGTCTCCCCGTACAATACAATTTCCATACCCAGATGTGGCCCTGAGGCCAAAAAGTTTGCCCACCCCTGCTCTATCCTGTTCTGAGGGGGGGAAATCAGGGTCTGAGGGGAGTTTAGTCTCTGTGATCACATTCACTCCTTGGTCTCTCACCTGAGGCTGCTTTACGTGGCTACGCATCCACTATGAATTGATCAACTAATTTCACATGCTGTAGCCCACTGAAGAGCAATCAAATGGCTCCTAATGAAACCAGCCTGAGCTCTGAGATTTGAATCTGTAATATAAATGTGAAAGGCTCCGTAACCCAGTGCTAATTCTCTTGTTATTTCTCCCCGTGGCTCTTTCTGATAAAGAAGTAGCCCTGTTGAAGCTCATTTAAGAAATTACTATTGTTATGTAATATTTATATCATGGGTAGAGCCTAAAGACCCCACTGAGGATCAGGGCCCTGCTCTGAAGAACTCACCCTCTAAGGGCCAGTTAGTGACTTGGCCTGCACACCTGTGTAAGGGAGTAAGAACCCACCCCCAACAGCCCTGTGTGAGCTACCTGGACCTTGGGTCTATTTGTGTAGGAGAGGTAGGAGCACACACAGTACCTACTCTCTGTCCCCCCTCCCAGAGAACGTGGATGGGAAGGGGCAAAAACCGGGTGGTTCCTTGTCTCCACCCCCCCATTCCCATACTACCCGGCCAGTGCAGTTGAGCTGTGATGGAGGGTGTTGTAATTTGCAGGTGCAGGCCAGCAGCAAATTACTGCCCCGGTTTTAACAAGGAGGAAGAAGGGGAAGAATTGTGACTCAGAGGGGTGTGTCTGAAGTACTGTGCTTCCTGGGTTGATGCAGCTTACGCACCATCCTTGGCTTACATCTATGCCTCAAGTCACAATACGCTTCTAATAATATTAGGAGCTGAAATAGTGCCATACTGTGCACCACTCATGGAATTAGTCATCCGGAGCATTTTTTTATATTCATGATTTCAAAAAAGAAAACCATTGACACAAAAAGGAAACCATCAGTCATGCTTTGGTGGTAAATTGCTAGAACTACTATACCATATGTCTCAATTGACTTCATCTCTGCTACTCCTCCACAGTCAAGACGTAATGGTTTTTTTCCCCTTGTGAATCTATTAATATAGTCTATTGTGCATCTTCCAACAGGAAATCCCAATGAACTTTGTTGATCCAAAGGAATATGATATTCCAGGATTAGTGCGGAAGAATCGCTACAAAACAATTCTCCCAAGTAAGTTCCAAACCTATTTTGTAATTCTGCAATTCGATGACGCAGTGTTTAGTGAAGTCTCAGTATCCAGTATTTGCTTAGTTTCTTGCTTTCGATGGAATGCCTTTCACAAATCCTCTCCAGGATACTCCTGCTAGGCTAAAGCTAACATTGAGCAAGGGTAATGTTTTCAAGAGCACCCATGTCCCATTTTCATTAGAGACTTAGGTGCTTAAGGCTTATTGAAAGCCAATGGGATTCAAGCTCCTAAGTCACTTTTGAAAATAGGAATTAAGCTCCTAAATTACCTAGGTGCTTTTGAAAATTTTGCCCAAAATCTTGATGCCTTTATTCAGGTTTTACTTCGTTTCCTCTGGTAAACTCATGTTTAAGGGCTAAATTCTGACACCCTTACTCATGCTGAGCAGTATTTTACTATCCAAGTGCTTCCTTTGAAACCAGTGGGACTACTTGAGTCATAAGGTGCCACTCAATAAGCCTTATTTTAAAAGGTACTGAACACCTCAACTCTGACTTAATTCTTAATGAAGGCATTGGTCCAGTGCCCTTTAAAGTCAATGACAAGATTCCCACTTACATCACTGTGTGCTGGATTGGGCCTAATGTGCTTAGCATGTCTCAGGATAAGGACCCAAGTGAAAAATGAATAAGGGTCTCAGGATTTGGCCCAGGCTCTTTAAGAAAATATAATACATCTTTCTTTTTTAAATGTAAGTTGCTTTATTACTTATAGCCAAGAATGGAAATTTTGAGAAACATTTTGCTTGGGATTGATTTTATTGCCATTATCGTTTTCCCCTCTGTCACACTTAAAGATAGATTGGAAAGTGATACAATTATAAGATGTCGTGTCTGAATATTAATGTTTTGACAGATCCTTCTCTTTTCTCTAAGCCATTGTCAGATAGATGCTGCCATCAAGCTCTGTTGCAGCTTTGTTAGGGAAGTCCAAATGGTTCAGAGTGCTAGTTAGGCTCAGTAAGTATCCAGAAATTAGAATCTGATCAACTATGCAGATCACGTTAGTCTACTAAACTGGAGTGGAAATCTGGCAAGAATAGGCTTTCTCCTGAAACCTCCAACGCTCAAACTTCCAGTCCTAGTCAGAAATCCCATGTAGATACCCCTTCTAGTGATGTTTTGACATTTCCAGCTGGGACCAGATGTGTTAAAAACACTCAGCCAAACATTTCAGAACCTTCGTCCTAAAACATGCTAACGGTTGGGTGCCTTGTCATTTCTTTCAAGCTTTACGTTAGTTTGGACATTACAGCGATTATTTTCAAAAATGACTAGTGATTCTCAGTGCCTCCATTTGGGCACCCAAACTGATAGACCTTAAAGGAGCCTGATTTCCAAAGGCGGCCATCCAGCACTTTTTTGAAGATTGGAGTTCTTTAAGGTGTCTCAAGTTAAACACTCAAAAATGGAAGCACACAAAATTGCTAGCCTATAGATTTTTGAAAATCTTGGCCTATAGCTCTTAATCAGGTTCCTGTTAGCTTTTCCCCTGTGCATTCAGTAACTACTTGGTCATTCCTCAGCTAGTTCTCTTGATGCTAACTCCACCTCGGTCTTACAAAATCTGGTAATACTAATTTCCATTGCTGTGAGCCATCTAGATGGGAGGACTGCCTCCCACTCTAGACTGACTATAAATGTTAACAAGGAATTTATCCAGAGGAAATCAGACTTTTCCACTGACTGGAATACAAATCAGGAATTTCAAAACCATCCATATCTATGAAACATAACCCAATGCCACTTGGTTGATGAGGATGGCAGGCTGCCACATGGGAAACCAAAGGACACACCATAATCACTTCTGTTGGAATTATTTAAGTTCTGCCCTCTGTCCCTCTACATGGAACACACCCAGTTCCAGTGTAGGGGTGGGGAACTGGTACACCACACAGGGGTATTGTGTACTCCCTTCCTGCCATAAAGCTGTGCTCTTTAGCCATCTCTTCACAGTACCATGGAGGAGAGAGCGTTGGGGGCACGATGGGGTGGGCTGAAGAGGTGGCCATGGGTTCATGACTATGTGGATCTCCTGGCTCTTTAGTTTCCAGACTAACCAATCACCGCCTATGCTGTCTGTGTCACCATGAGGGTCTTCCTAACTGTTCGCTTGCACCAAGCAATTATGGAAGGAGTGACTGACCATGTTACACAGCAAAACCTATGCTGTAGCGCTGATCTATTTGCCAATGGCAGACTCAGCCAAATATGACCTCCAATCTACATTAGGGAGCAGCAGGCACTTCATTATAAAAGTGACATCGAAACCAAACGTATACCCTGAAAATTAAAGAACAAACAAAAAACCTAAAATTCCCTACCCAGCTGTGTACTCCAGAAGTATTTGAGGCGGTTCCCATTGAAAGGTAAGCAGGCACTTAACATAATGATTAGTTTACGTGCAACCCTAGAATTAATTGTAGTCAGTGAGGAACATGATAATAGGCTCTAATTCAGTTAATTTATATTTCTTTTGTAGTAAATTTCTTTTGCAGATTCCCAATTTTGGTGGTGGTGAAGATGGTTTTGGGGAGTCTTTTTAAGGGGTGAGGGTGTGTTTAATTTTGGAGACGTGCCAAGCTAAGCAGCTTAATTTGGCTGTTTCAGAAACTGTTAAATTTGCATGTTGACAGAAAATCTGAAACCTCTTCCCCCTATGGAAAAATCCCACAGAATTTAATAGAAAATTATCATTTTTCTATATTTTTTTGGATTATCTTGCAGAATGTAATAGAAAACTTTATCCTTGCTATGGAACTCCATAGATGGGTCAAAATCTAAAAAGGAAAGATATTATATATCATTCTCTTTCAGTCTTTTTGGTTCTAAGCAGAATTTCTAGGCAGCCTTATTTAATTGTATAGAGCCATATTGCTTTCACTCCTTATTAAATTTTGTAAGACTTTTCAATAAGTGTTATTGTTAGGGAGGCAGTGTGGCCTAGCAATAGAGTACTGCAATGGGCCTCGGGTGAGCTGGGTTCTATTCCTGGCTCTGCCACTAAAGCAAGTCACTTCATCTCTCCAGGCCTCAGTATCACCATCTGTAAAATGGCGCTAATGATACTAACCTACTTTGAGATCTACTGATGAAAATTTGTATCGATGAACTAGGTATTCTTATCTGTCACTTTCATTTAAAAAATCTCAGCCTGGTGAGATCCTACTACAAAACCTAGTATAGGCTCAAAACACTCTTAGAAAAGACTGTAGAAAAATAACTAACATAGTTTTGCTTCTTTGTGGTGTAAGTGTATGACAATATTTTAAGGGACACTGTCAACTTAGGCGTGGTCTGCACACTGTTTTTGTACTGGTATAACTATTTCAGTTAGGGCAGGGGTGGCCAACCTGAGCCTGAGAAGGAGCCAGAATTTACCTATGTATGTTGCCAAAGAGCCACAGTAATATGTCAGGAGCCCCGTATCAACTGCCCCCTCTCCCCTCGCCCCCGCTCCAGGCGCCTCCCACCCACCGGCAGCCCTGCTGATCAGCGCCTCCTCCTCTCTCCCGATCAGCTGTTTTGTGGCATTCAGGAGGCTCTGGAGGGGAGTGGGAGGAACGAGGGCACGGCAGGCTCAGGGGAGGGGGCGGGAAGGGGTGGAGTGGGGACAGGGCCTGTGGCAGAGCCAGGGGTTGAGCAGTGAGCACATGCCGCCCCTCTCTCTCCCCCTACCCCCCCCCCACACACACATTGGAAAGTTGGCACCTGTAGCTCCAGCCCCAGAGTTGGTGCCTATACAAGGAGCCGCATATTAACTTCTGAAGAGCCGCATGTGGCTCCGGAGCCACAGGTTGGCCACCCCTGAGTTAGGGTTGTTGGGTTGTTGTTTTTAACCAAAATAGTTATACCAGTATAACTCCTCCTGATGTGGATGCACTTACAGTGGTATAAAAGTGCTTGTGTTGGTATGGCTTATTCCCCAATGAATAAGGCCTGGTCTACACTAGGAAATTAGGTCAGTATAACTCAGGGATGTGAAAAATCCAGTGAAACTGACTTAACTCCTGGGATGGAGAGCACTACATTTATGGGAGAATTCTTCTGTCGACCTAGACACCACCTCCTGGGGAGGTGGATTACCTATGTTGACAGGAGGGGTTCTCCTGAAGTGCTAAAGCAGCACCCCTGCAGAGGTGCTGCTGTAGCGGTTTATGTGTAGACAAGCCCTAAGATATATCAATATAACTGCATCCACTCTAGCGGGGGTTGTATAGCTTTAACTATACCAGTATAGTGAAAATGGTGCAATTATTCTGTGTAGACAAGGCCTTAATTTAAGGCCAGAAAATAAGGTTAGGGATAGAGTTTATAAAACCGAATGGGGCAAATCTTGAGGTCCTAACACAGTTTTTACTCAGTCCTTACTCAGGCAGAAAGCCACACTGAAGTCATTGCTTGTTAACACTGTTTGCTAAATAATACTTTAATGCACGTAAAAATGAAATTAACGCAAAAGCAAATTACGGTAATGTCGTGGGCTTGCATACATTACATGAAATTTAATATCTCAAAGCTTAGACATAGACAGCATAGTCAAACGCCAAGAATCATTATAAATGATAAACTACCCCTCTACTTAGAGCAGTAATATTAATTTAGTAAGATAATTAATTTTGTTGCATGCAAATATCTGTTGATAGTTGCACACTGAAAGTAAATGCAGTGATATATACACACATTTCAATCAGAGACTCCCCAGTGCCCCCTTTAGAGCATCGCAGGTATCTGTTGTGGCTACTAATGAATATGCCTGAGTAATTAGCTGTATTACTAAAGGTTAGAAAATGATCTTAAAAACCTTTTTCTCCTCTTGACTGATAACTATTAACTATCTCTTTACACATTGTAGATCCTCACAGCAGAGTGTGCCTTACCTCAACTGATCAGGACGATCCTCTTAGCTCATATATCAATGCTAACTACATCAGGGTAAGAGCTCAGCAGGCCAATGTATCTGCATAGACTGTTAGAAACTGATCATTTAAGAATAACCACAATGTCCATTGGCTGCTAAAGACCATCTTGTTTTGGTTTTTTTTTCTCTCTTGTTTTTGTATTATCGGAAACAGAACCTCAGAGCGCAACTGTAACGGTTCTGGTCCAATAAAAACAAGATATTTGCATTTTTTGACATGAAGTTCCCTGCCTCACTGGCCTGATGCAAGCATAGCTCCCAGCAAAGTCAATGGGAATTATGCCTGCAGGATTTGACCCAGAGTTACCACCAGGCTGTTGTAGCATGAATCCATCCCATTGCCATAGTATTGCCTGCTGCTTGTATAACCTGAAGTCGCACCTTCTACCTTGCCTGTGTGTGTGTGTGTGTGTGTGTGTGTGTACGTGCAGGAGGGAGGGAGGGAGAGAGTGAGTGAGTGAGCACAATTCCTCTTGGATTGATAACTGTTGACCTGATACTGCAGTCTTNGGAGGGAGGGAGGGAGTGAGTGAGTGAGCACAATTCCTCTTGGATTGATAACTGTTGACCTGATACTGCAGTCTTTACTCAGGCAATAATCCCATTGTAGCCAATGAGCGCTTTCCCTGGGTAAAGATTGAAGTGTCCAGGCATGTGCATGTGTGCGCACACACTGTTTGATAGTGATTTATCTTTGTTGCTTTGTTGGCAGGGCTATGGAGAAGAGGAAAAGGTATATATTGCTACTCAGGGACCCATAGTTAATACTGTCAGTGATTTCTGGAGAATGGTGTGGCAGGAGCGTTCTCCCATCATTGTCATGATTACCAATATAGAAGAGATGAATGAGGTAATGATATTACATATGAGCTATGTCTCGATCCTCTATTGTAGCGGGTATTTCAGGCACAGGTGCCAGACCCATGGAAATAAATTAGTTGGTTCAGTGCCCAAAGTTTATAGTGCATTGCAGTTACCATTTTTGAAGTCATCTCTGAAGGTTTCAAAAGCAACACCCCACCAGGTTCAAGCCCTATTCATTTTTTATATGAATACCTATAAACAATAGAGTAACAGAGACTGAACCTCTTTATCCTGTGTTTATTTTGGCTTATCTTCTGCATCCTTTTTCCATTAAGCCATCCCTGCTTCATTAAACATACTATGTCATGTTATAATGCTAGTTATGATGAGAAGCAGTTAAAGATGATTTGTATGTGGAGGACTGCCCCAGTTGTTTAGCATTTTGGGGAAATGCAGTTAAAATATTGCAACTATTAAGATGTTCCAAACTTTTTTGAATCACCCCCTGCTAGAATTGGTATTTATGAGAGTTAACGGTCTGTGGTTATTGAATGTATTTCTACCAATCCATCCCATACAATTCTATCTGCAAAGTCCCAGGCTTCCAGAGTTTGCATCACCACTGTTTTGGGATTCTGTGGCCAGTATCATAACATTATTCCACAGGATCCCAAAACAGTGGTGATTTAAGCAGCTGAAGATGCAGAAAGGTGCCTAGTGGGAGTACCTATGTGCCTAACTCCCATTGAAATCAATTACCTTTAAAAATCTGGCCCTAAATGCCTAGGTCACTTTAGAAAATGGGATTTAGACTTCCAGATCACTTAGGCCCTTTTGAAAATTTTACGACCATACACTTGAGAAGGAAGAAGAGACCATGAGGCAATCATGTCCTTCATTGTCTTCTCTGCTCTGAAGCTTTCCCTCTGTTGTTTTTACATCTGGGTTGTACCATTAGAATGCAAAATAATCTTTTCATCTGTTATTCAACACCACACCAACAGATTATCTCACCTGTCATGTCAGCCTCAGGAAACACTGCACAGCCATGCTACCATCACAGTAGTGACACTGGCTGCAGCGTATATCTAACATACAGAGATACCGAGTCTTTCCTGATACCTTTTGTATCAAAAATTAAATCATTCTGTGAGATTCAGACATAAATATACGGTAAGCTCTTCCATGCTAACGTCTTCTATATTCCCTTTTTTCTAATACATATTAATATATAAATACCAGGTCTCCACAGTGTATAGATTCAGAACTAAAACCTTTGTTCTGCCATGATGCTAGTAAGGGAGTCTTTGTGCTTCTGCTATACACAGTGGCTTTGCTAACGTGAGAGATGAACAGCTCAGTATCCCAGCCCTCTGTCACATCTAATCCGAACTGACAGACAGCCCACAGAAATGTGTGGGCGATCCTACTCCACTCATTTCAGCAGCATAGCGTCTGTGCTATTGATAGCTGCTGGCGCATTTGACGCTTTTTACAATGGATTCTGCAATTTAGGAGGAGGGAAAAAATTCAGTCTGCGTTTACAGTGACACAATGGGCCACAGTCGTTTCTAGTGTGAAGTGGCACAGCTGCATTGTGGAGCAGCATCCATTTACACCATAAGAGAATTTGGCCCAGCAGCTTTTCGAGACACTTTTTAGTTCTTGGCCCTTCTCTTCCAGCAGATTTTTTTTTTTTTAACTTGTTCACAAAGTTTACGGTTAAGGGCCAGATTGTGCTGGACTTTGCAGAAGGGAGGGTTTGCAAGTATTCTCTCTCCCTTCACTTATGTGGGTGCACAAAGACCTCCCAGAATAGCAGCCCCTGTACTCTGGGGAGCATGAGGGCTGCTTGCTTTCTGTTTTATCCCTGGGGAGCCATTTGTTCAGAATTGACCCCCCTCCACATTGGTCCCTGGAATAGGCTTACAAGGGGAGCAATCTCTGCTGATGTGCAGAGGGCCTACTCCATGAGCACTGAGCAGCCCCAGGAGAAATTGTGTAGGTGAGAGACAATCTTTCCCAGTACTTCCCCTGGGAAGTGTTGCTCTCCATTACCTCTCAGGCAACAAATGCCACAATATATCCTTAAATGTGGATTATAGCTTCAGTTATTCAGACTGTATCAGTTGCACTGAATGAGCCCATGGATTTGGCCAAAGTGATTTAGCAAAACTAAAATTTGTATTCTGACACTTTCTTCCTTTTAGTTCCTTTGCTTTGATGTAGGATCTTTTTCCATTTCATAGTGGGGTTTTGAACACACTCTATATTCCAAAGTCATTTCCAGTCATGTCCTTTTGTAGGGAAAAGAAATGCAGATTATAATTTCAGATTCAGAGAGCAATGGCTCTTTATTAGAGACAGAAAAGGTGTACTGTACATTTCCATATCAGTTTGTGCACAGCACAGAAATATTAATGATCAAAGAGCAGATTATTAATTAATATCAATCATTATCATAATAAAAATGAATAGAATAGAATATTAATAAACACTGCCACATTTCTTACCGGCTTTCCAAATGAAATTAAAAAATGTGCAGGTACATCACATTGCACACACACACACCAAGTTTTATGCATGTGAGTGAGGGAGGTAATTGCACATTGGATTTTAACCAGAGTGACTGCAAAGAAGACTACCTGAAACTTTGGCCCCTATATTTAAAGTAAAAATTTGAGTGGCATCCTGTTACAGAAACAGTCGGCATCCTGATTCATCTAAGCATACACTTGGCACAGTTTCTGCATAGTGAAGTGAACCACCGTTGGTGTCTCATTAAATATATTTTATGTTGCATGCAGAAATGTACAGAGTACTGGCCAGAGGAACAGGTCACCTATGAAGGAATAGAAATCACAGTTGACCAGGTCATACAAGCAGATGATTACCGATTAAGACTCATCACCCTGAAGGTAAGATTGCTCAGATGTATTTACAATAGCATAGAAATCAAAGCCTTAAACAGGACTGTTCATGGAAAACTGAGTACAAATCGTATCCACTGTGCACTACTGTGCAAATATCACTTGTCGCTACTGCATTCATGATGCCCTTGATCGGATCCCAAAAATGTAAACAATGCAATAATAAAAGCAGTTGGAGATGTAGACTGAATGCATATAGTCTAAAGCAGGGGTAGGCAACCTATGGCACGTGTGCCAAAGGCGGCACGCGAGCTGATTTTCAGTGGCACTCACACTGCCCGGGTCCTGGCCACCGGTCCGGGGGGCTCTGCATTTTAATTTAATTTTAAATGAAGCTTCTTAAACATTTTAAAAACCTTATTTACTTTACATACAACAATAGTTTAGTTATATATTAGACTTATAGAAAGAGACCTTCTAAAAACGTTAAAATGTATTACTGGCACGCGAAACCTTAAATTAGAGTGAATAAATGAAGACTCGGCACACCACTTCTGAAAGGTTGCCGACTCCTGGTCTAAAGACTTTCAGGCCACTTGTAACAGGAATGTGTTCATTCACTGGAAGAGACCAGTGAGTAATTCTGTGCAAGTGTCTTCCATGCTGACGTGCTAGCTTGGGGATAGTGTCTTACCTAACTTTGAACTGGCTTTTATAAGTCATACTAAAGACATTGGCTTTAGGTTAACATCATGAACTTTGTGATGATGTTGTATGGAGTACAAGGAATTTCATGCAATATGGGTCAGTTCCTCGGCTGGTGTAAATTGGCTTAGCTGGATTGGCTTCCCGGGAGCTATACTGATTTACGCTAGCTGAGGATTTGGCCGTATGTGAGGTTTTACATTTTCTAGGTTGTGTAGAGATCTCTAGCAGCTGTTAATCTTGGAAAAGCTTAAACTGTGCTTCTAGTCTTCATATTTACATTATTAAACATCTTGTATACTGTTGTGTTTGTCAAATTGTTGGGTGCAAAATGTTATATAGAAAGCTAAGATGACTTTTAAGCCACTGAGAATATGCAGTAAAGCTGGGAAAGGAACTCAGGAATCCCAATCTAATGTCCTGTCCCTCCTAGACCATCTGTTCTACTCCTTTGGCCTCTGTGTTGTCTCCTCCCAGTTTCCCTAAGTAATGTGTCTACCAATCTATTTAACAGTTGCTGATGGTACAGTAACTCCACCACCGCTCACTGCGGCTAAACCTTTTCTGATACGTACCATCCTTATTATTCTATTAAGCAGTTAGGTGAACTAGCACTGAAACTGCTTAAAGGAAACATACTACAGTAAACAGAATAAAACTGCTGATAGCTTGTTGAGCAATTTTCCACCACTACATCCCCAGTGTTAACTTTTCTAATTATGGTATCCTTCCAGTTAACTGTTTGAAATAAAATACTTAGATTTCTAAATGAATAACAACCATACCACCTTCTGAATACTGAGTTCCAGCACATACTTATTTTATTAAATACTCTATTGCTATCTGGTCCAGGATATCACCATCCTATTTTACAACTCACTAGGTTCCATGGTCTCAAGACAGATACTTAAATAGGAAAAGTCTCCTTTGCATAATCTTCACACATCTTTTCATCTATCAGATCCAGCCCTGAACT
This sequence comes from Platysternon megacephalum, assembly GCA_003942145.1. Classification (NCBI taxonomy): domain Eukaryota; kingdom Metazoa; phylum Chordata; order Testudines; family Platysternidae; genus Platysternon; species Platysternon megacephalum. The sequence goes on along the minus strand of QXTE01000066.1, from coordinate 4,189,621 downwards.
CAGTATAACAAAGCAGAATTGCTTCCCAAACTGCGAACAAGCCTCCTTTCACACAAGCAGCTTTGAGTCTCACCAGCCATGTGCTAATATGCAGAGAGCTGGCATACGAAACCCTGTGTCTGGATCAAGAGCATGGAAAGTCTGTCAATCATGCATTTGGCGCAGAGGATGCGTTGAAGATCACACTCTGAGACAAGTGGGAAGGGGAAGGAAAGATTACTTCCAACAATGTGCAGACTTGCATAATCCTTAAATACAACCATGTCTCAGACAACGTGACACAACAGAAAGAATAAAATTGAGCCAAAGTCCCCTTGAGTCCCCTTGTCTCACGAGGCCTTTGTTAATTTCACTCAGCTACTGCAACTATCTCAGTGAAATTCACAATCCCTGCTGGGGTGTAGCGTCCACAAAGTTATTCAAGAATTGTGGTTAAATGCAGCAGTTTAATACTAGTGATCAGGGCTGATCGAAATTTTCCTGTCAGAACTGGTTTTTGACAGAAAATTGAGTTTTCAGCCAAATAAAATTTTTTGCAAGACGTGTCTGTCTGTTTTGCATGGAAAAGTTAAACACAAAAAAACAAAAGCACAAAAAGTTTTCAGTTAAGAATCACCAAGCAGACTGCTTGGGGGGCTGGGAGCCCCAGACTTCCAAAGTCCAAAGCTCCAGGGCAACCCCGCCAAGCATACTGTATGGGGTCACAGCTCTGGGAAAGCTCCTTCACGTGCACTGCTCCTGGGCTGGGGGCTCCAGGTTTACCAGGGTCCATGACTGCAGGGCAGCTCTGCCATGCCAGGGGTATCAGAGTTTCCAGACTCCCTACCATGGAGCAGAGAGCCCAGAAGCCCTGAGAATCCTGGCAGTGAATTCTTTTGGGGATTTCTGCTTTGTGAGAAATTTCAAAAAAATTCGTTGTGTTTGGAAATCCTGATTTCAGCTAGCTCTACTCAGATGTGCATTTATTGCAGGGGTAAATCTGGCCCCTTTTATGTATATAGTTATATAGGATTCTACAGGGGAAAAAATAGAATTTTAAAACCAAATTGTTGGTTGGGGTCATGCATGTCTTATAACACCAGCCACCCCAAGGCAGATGAAAAGAGGTGGAAAGAGCAGACAGCAGATATAAAAGGAGAGAGGACTAAAAACAGTTTAAATGTATAATATATATCCCTTCAGGAAATGAGAATGTTATGCTGACACAAATGACACTGAAGCTTTGATTGGCATTACACGTGTCCAAGCACATAGTTCCTTTTCCGTACAACCTGTTCCCTCCATTCATTTTAAGGTAACATCCCCACTTGGTTATTCAACTAAGCAACACTTCAGCTTTCAGCATCAGTGGGGCAGTACTAAAAAAACGAAGCTGGTAGGTGAATGGTTCCAAGCTGCCAGAAGAGAAATAAAGGAGCTGTTTAGTGAGATGTCATTGTCTGGGACTGTTCTTTTATCATATAATGGCAATAATGCCTGTCACTCTGGAGTATACTTACAATAAATGGCATGGTAATGAAAACCACAGAAGCCATTAATTGCGTCACATTCTCCAATGCCATGGACATTCTCCCTTAGATAGAGGTAGGATGTTGCAGCATCTAAACTGATTAGAAATTTAATGTGATCCACCAGCTGCACTGCAGAGACTGATGCACATTTCTCAGCAACAAGGTTTGAGGATGGTTTATCCTAATTCTTTCAGGACAGAGGTCAGGCCTTAGCAGGCTTTGGGAATTCAGAAAGGAATAAAGCAAAAGGGAGAAAGAAGTCTTTTTCGTTTTCAAAGGAACCTAACAAGGGTCTAGCCACTGATTGATTATCCCAGCTTTAGCAGTAACATGATTCTGGGCTTTGAACCACCAATTAAACCTTGTTTCTTCCCAACCTAACCCCACGCCTCCTGAATCTCAACGAAGCCTAGATAAAGAGTATTTTCTTTTCAGTAGGAATGAATGTATACAGTGTCCCTGAATTCAGGGTTCGCTGATTGGGAAGTATAAAATCGGTAACAATGTAAAGAAAACTAATGCATCTTGAACTAGTGATTATTTTTTTCCTACCCCCTGGAAAAGTAACTTCACATAAGTATTCTTGTTTCTTTTCTTCTTGCATTTGTGTTTTGGAACCACTATTTTTCATAATATTTGGAATCTGTTTTCAAAATGTAGTTATAAAACTAGTGCTCTTGACTGCCATGGCTTGGTTCTCAAGGAATCCTACATCTCATTTTCAAAAGTGACTCTGGGCCCAGATCCTCAAAGGTATTTAGGTAACTAACTCCCATTAATTTCAGTGGAAGGTAGGAGCCTGAATACCTTTGAGTATCTGGACTTAAAGAATCCCACTGAAAGTCAATGGGACTTAGGCACAGATTTTAAAGGTATTCAGGTGTTTCTCTGCTCAGCTTTGCAAATCCTAACGGACTTGAAAGCCTCAGTCTCATTTTCAAAGGTGACTTAAGAGTTTCAAGTCCCTGTAGCGAGGAGGCATGGCCTCCCTCAGAGAGTGACAGGGAGCGACCACGACACACCCTCTGGTGGGCAGACCCAGGGGAGCTACGTCTGCCCCGCCATAAGCAGAAGGGCGGAACAGGAAGCAGAAGTTGAGCTGGAGCCGCCACAGGAGACAGACGCATCCCGCCTGCTGCTGGAGCCTGCAGAGGAGCTGCCAGGGCTACCTCCTGAGGACTGGCCAGAGCTCCACCGGCCGGCCAAGATGCCAAGGAGATGCTAGAGGCTGGGGCTGCCGCCTGAAGACTGGCCAGAGCTCCCTGAGATGACAGATGACCCCCAAGGTATAGAGGTACCAAACCCCAGGGACGTAGGAAGTAGCCATGGGGAACTAGACAACTGTCTGGTTGAGTGTTGGCCAGATACAAGGTCAGACGGGTACAAGGTTGTTGACCCAGTGGCGAACTACTCTGCCACTGTTGGGGCCTTGGGTTGGAACGTGGGGGAATCAGGTGGGCCCGCATTCCCTACAACCCACCCTTGGGGTGGCAGCACCCCCATCTTAGGCCAGGAGGCCTATGGTACCCTACTGTTCACCCCTGCCGGAGCCCCTAGACCTTGTTGGTTCTCACCTTTATCTGGGGCTCATAGACTGCGTAACCGCTCTGCCCTGATTGCAGGTCAGAGCCTACTAACTGTTTGCTGCCCTGCCCTGGCTGACGGCCTGGGGCTCACAGACTGCCATCCTGCTCGGAGGGCTGGAGCACTAGGTACAGCTAATTCCCCCCTTTTGAGCTCACCTTTACAGGTACGTGGCAGCGAGGAGGTGTGGACTCCCTCAGAGAGTGACAGGGAGGGACGGCCATTCAGCCTACAGTCCCATTGACTTTCAGTGAGACTAAGGTTCCTTAGTGTGTACGCCACTTTTGAAAATAAGACTAAATTAATTAGGCATTGCAATGCTGAGCAGAGCAACACCTTTTAAAAATCTGGGCCTTAGGCATTTTTGAAAATGTTACTCCTAGTTCTTAGTCTTAAACCAAAATTGCTCTCCACTGCTTCCTTAAAACTCAGTCAAGTGTTTAAAGGAGGTCTGTGGAAGCTAACGGTTACTTTCCTTGGACACTTTCCTGCCTTTTGAAGAGAATTATTCAGCCGAAGGCTGGCTGCTCCAGACAGTCTCTACAAGGCTAAGGCCAAGACTTTGAGGATCGCTAGCTCCACTTAGCACCTCTGAAACTTAGGCCTAAGGTGGATTGTGTTGATGACCAAAAACTGAGGCATGCAGAATAAATGAGCACATCTGAATTTTTGGTGGCATGTTTGGTGATTTCATAATGACTCAGAGACACTGAAGAAAATGGAAATGTGCCTCAAGATAAACTTGAGGCCATAACTAGAGGCACAAATCTCACTTTCCTCTGAATGTCTTGCTGTGTGTGTGTATATTATTATTTATATAAAATACACAAACCGCAAGGGTAATCAATCAATCTGTCTGAGAGTCTATCAAATACTTCAGTAAAACAATTGTGTTATAAACCACTGTAGCCTTACTGAATGAATCTATCAGGAGGAGAGTAAGATGGCTGTAGACTAGTATAAAGGAGACATCATTTTGCACACAACTCTTGGCACTAATAAAGAGGAGCTGGGAAAGAGAACTCTGAAAAAGAGCATGAGAGTTTAGCAGAGTTTTTAGTGAATTTTTTTTTAACAGTTTGCTCAAGTGCAGTAGTGAGCCTTGAAATCAGAATTTCTGTGTTTTGTGGCTTTGTGGGTGGATGCTCATTTTCCTTTAGCATTGGTTTACTTCTGTTGTTCTCACAGGGTATGTCTACACTGCATTTTGAAACCCACAGCAGCAAGTCTCAGAGCATGGCTCTATAGGCTTGGGCTTGCGCTGCGGCACTAAAAATAGCAGTGTAGACATTGTGGCTCAGGTTCTGAAGCCCCACCATCCTCCCTGGACTTCAGAGCCTGATCCCGAACATCTACACAGGTGTTTTTAGCCCTGTAGCACAAGCCCCATGAGCCCAAGTCTGTCGACACAAGCTCTGAGACTCACCGGTGGTGTAGACATGCCCAAAGAAACAGATTGTCAGTTTATCAGTTTTGATGAAGAATCTTTGAAAATGTTTGCAGTAGTGTACTAATTTTCTGTATAACCGGATCACAGAAAGGTGGTGAAGTAAGAAACCTGCGACATTACTGGTATACATCCTGGCCAGACCAAAAGACACCAGATCAAGCACCAGCCCTCTTACAACTGGTGCGGGAAGTGGAAGAGGCCATGCAATGTGCAGAAGAAAAGAATGCCCCAGTCATTGTCCACTGCAGGTAAGTTAATGCTGCATTATATCTCCATGGAGCTCTGTGACAGAGTGTCTTAAAGACATAGCAGAGAAAAGAAAAACTTCATGCAATTGCAAGGAAACAGGATGAGCAGCTCCTTAAGCATTTATTTATAATGTGTAAAAAGAAAAACTGCTTTATCACAGGGAAATGCAGTCTGGGAGACATGTGCTGGAGGTCTCATGCAGCCACTAGTAAAATATCCTTGGAGTTTCTAAAAATTATAATTACAATTTTCTAGCACAAAAAGTATTGCAACTGACTTGGGGCAATTCTATATTAGATCTCATGCTGATGCATAAAGAGGAATTGATCACTGAGCTAACAACTGATGTTGCCCAGGTGCAAGTAATCAGGATCTAATTTCATGTGCTATGTGCAAACAGAAGATAGTCCTGACCAATAATCTATATTCTTGGTGCTTCAAAAAGGTCAATTTCCCAAAGTTAAAAATAATGACGAGTAAAACTGAGTGGAGGGAAATCTTTGAACATAAAAATGCAAATAGTAATTGGGAATTGTTGGGTCATAGTAGATCACCAGTTGAACTTGAAGGCCTACTGCTGTGCTGTAGTTAAGAGGGCAAATACAATCCTGGGATGCATGAACAGGAGAATATCAGGTAGAATAGGGAGCTATAACCTCTGTATATAATAAATTGGAAAGGGTTCTGAAAAGAGCTACAAGAATGATTCATGATAATCATAATGTTCCCCTTTGGCCTTAAAATCTGTGAATCCATGTGTGTCTCACTGGAATCTCATGGTAGCTTTCACAGGCAATACTGACCCCAGTCCACAGCTTTATATTTTGCTTTGCATGATTGTTTTACTCTCTCACCTGCTGCTTTGTCTTTCCATCTCCAGTAGCATACTGGTGATTTTTGGAAATGCAGGACGTTTGGTCATTTTTCTTACCTGAGTATTAACAGACAGGGTAGCAGGCTTCTAGAGAATTTTAAATGACAGCTGGTGACTAGAGCAGTGTCAGATTTTTTCAGATGCTCTTTTGGATAAAATATATTCTGTGAATGTAGTAAACTGAATGTATTCAAGTTTAGGAAGTGTACCAAACCATAGCCCAAGCCCTAAGATGTGCTGAATACCATTGTTCCCATTGGCTTCAGTGGAAGGTGCAGGTATTCAGCAGCTCTCAGGATCTGACCCTCTAGAAGAGCGTAACCACTGCAAAGATACTGATACTGTCAGCCCTCTTAAATACAATATAGTTAACCTTTTTAAAAAAAAATCAAACATGATCCTAATCCTGAAAGTATTCTTAATAAGAAGTACATGTTAAAAGTAGGCTGTCATTCCTAGCATAGTCCTGTGGGTAAGGCACTGGACTCAGAAGACCTGGTTTCTATTCCTGCCTCTGCCACTGACCTACTGTGTGACTTGAGCAAGTATCTTTACCTCTCTCTGCTCAGTTTTCCAGTCTGTAAAATGGGGGTGCTACTTGCTTTCTTTTGTAAAATGCTTTGACATCTATGGTTGAAAAGCACTGTAGAAGATGTATCAGTGTAGCACCTAGAGCCAACCAACCTCCGGGCCTCAGTGAACTAGGTGCTGTACATACACCTAGTAAGAGACAGTCCCTGCCCTGAAGAGTTTCCCCTCTAAATAGACAAGACAGACAAAGGATGGGAAACAGGATGCAACATGGAAGTAGAAGGTTGGGAATTGAGGTACAGAGACAGTGACTTATCGAAGGTCATACAGGAAGTTTACAGCACCAGAAATTGAACGTAGATCACCCTAGTCCTGGTCCATGCCTGAAAAGTAAGATCATCCTTCTTCCTTTGTAGTGCCTGCATTTTGTCAATTTAACCGTGTTCCTGCTACAGCTTAACACCATTTAAGCACAGTTATTGCTAGCCCCATTTTCCTAATCAGCTTGGCCAGGAATTTCTCCCTGAAAATTTAAATAACGTGGTCAAAAGCCTGTCTTTAGTGGTCAGGGAAACCATGCTGGAACTTTGCTAGCCCCAGCCATATGTAAGGCCAATTGTTGCCTGAACGCTTGTTGCCAGTATCTTTGTGCTATGACTTTAACACTGTTTAAATGGATGGAGGTTCTCTGGAGATTGTGTAGGGTAATTATTCCTGAGACTGCTCACTTAATTAGTTAACATGCGGAAGTGTTGTCAGCTTTGCTGCTCATTCTTCATGGAGGTGGTAAGAGGAGTTCACAGCTTCTCTTTGCCACAATAGCATCGCATATGTGAGAACAAAATCCTCTCTAGTCATTAACCAGGGCCTGAAACAGATACACAGAAAAATGTCTTTGCATTGATAACGGAAGAGAAAAATCAGTGGTTTCTTTAGTGGTGAATTGTTGTATCCTGCACAAATCTAGAGAATTGTGAGATTCCAGATCTGAATGACTTTGGAAGTGGCATCAGACTTACTGCGTGTGTTGCTGTTAGTCAAATTATTTCGGCAATATTTGTCACAGCATGTATGAATGAAAACTCATCTTGAGACTTGCAAGTCTGGGAGATGTTTCAAACTTAACCATTATTCCTTGGTCAGATTATTCTTCTTCAAGTGATTGCTCATGTGTATTCCACAATAGTTATGCGTGCTCAGCCCGTGCCGGAAGTTTTTCCCCTAGCAGTACCCGTAGGGGGGAGCGCCCCCCGTGACCCCTGGAGTGGCACCTGTCTGGCGCGGTATAAGGGGAGCTGCGCGCTCCCCCCACCCTCAGTTCCTTCTTGCCACCAGTGAAGGTGCGTCGGAACTGCTCTGCTCCAGCTTTTCTGGAGCTCGTCCCCAGAACTGTTTGTTCGTTTAGTACCTGTAGTTAGTTAGTGTAGTTAGTTTAGTTAGTCAGTGAGCCTGGGCCAGGGCATGCCCTGAGCCCCGGGATTTAAGTCGTGCAGTTCTTGTCGGCGTTCTATGCCAAGAAGCGACTCGCACACGCTGTTTGCACTGCTTGGGAGAAACCCATATCAGCGAGAGGTGCAAGATTTGCAAATCGTTTAAGCCTCGGACCAAAAGAGAAAGGGACATTAGGCTCCGAGCCATTCTGATGGAGTCGGCACTGACCCCGACCCCGGCACGCCGCTCCGAGCCGGTACCGGGTACCGTGGTGTTGGTACGCGGCGATCTGCCAGTCCCATCGACCAGTCGGCACTGCTCCCTGTCCACGGGGCACACCAAGAGGGCCAAGAAGACTCCCTCTTTGCAGGGGCACCGAGGGAAGTCTGGGACAGAGGCTAGGCCCATGTCGGGTAGCCCTCGATCCCCACCGGGCCCTAGGCCTCCAACTCTCGTAGAATGGAGTAGCCCGGCCCCTTCAGAACAGGCCTCTCCGGATGTCTGGATGCCGTCCACGCCCGAAGCCCTCCAGGCAGCCCAGGAGGTCTTGTCCATGCTCGTGCTGGGAGCGCTGCCAATGTCGGCCCCATGCTCCAGAGGCAAGCCACCGCTGGGATCACCACAGTCGCCCCCAGCTCGGTCTCGGTCGAGGGAACGTTCCCGATGCCGATCACCACCCAGCATCCGCTCGGGGCAGGGTCCACGTGGATCACCCTCGACGCTGACCAGACTCTCGGACTGGGTTCCGTCCATCCAGGACTCGCGACACCGGTCCTCCTCAGAGAGCGGACATTGATGGGACCGCAGCGGACGTCATCGTCGGTCCTCGTCCCGGAGAGGGTACCGCAGTCGGCCACAGCACGGTCGTCGACGCCGTTCCTACTCGGGCTCCTGCTCCAGGTCTCCGCCAAGGCACCGCAGCCCTGGGCGTCGATCGCCGGCGCCTCGCCATCACGGGTCCACCTGTCAAGGCCGTTCGTGGAGCAGCTATTACTGTTGGTACCGGTCCTCCACATCGATATCGCAGTCCCGTGACCGTTGCAGATCCTGGCACCGCCGCTCCTCCCGGTGGGAGCTCGCTCGGTGGCCAGAGCTTCGGAAGCACCGATGGGCTCCCTCTCCAGACCCCAGACAAAAGAGTCGGTGGGACGCTCGTCCTCGGTACCGTGCCCGGAGTCCAACCAGGTGGTGGATCCTCCGGTGCTGGCCAACACCCAAAGTACCACACCGGCCTCTTCGACCCGCCCTGAGGAGGCGATTGCGGCCCCGCCTCCCTCCATCCCGCAGGAGGACTTCAGGGCCCATCAAGAGCTCTTAAAGAGGGTGGCAGCAAACCTCCACCTCCAGGCAGAGGAGATGGAGGAGCCCTTGGACTTCCTGTTCAACGTGTTGTCCCCATCGGCACTGGGTAGGGTGGCTTTGCCGCTCCATGAAGGGGTGGCTAAAATTTCAAATGCCCTGTGGTAAACACCGGCCTCGTTGGCCCCCATATCAAAAAAGGAAGAACGCAAATAATTTGTACCCACTAAAGGGCATGAGTATTTATATACCCACCCGGCGCCCAACTCCCTGGTGGTCGAGTCAGTCAACCAGAGGGAACGACAGGGTCAGCCAGCCCCGACCCCCAAAGAACAGACTCTCAGAGACTGGACTCTTTCAAAAGAAAAATGTATTCGTCTTCGAGCTTCCAGTTACAAGTGGCAAACCATCAGGCCCTCTTGGGTCGGTATGAATTTAATCTGTGGGGCTCCCTGCCTAAATATGAGGTCTCCCTCCAGGAGCGCAATAAGAAGGAGTTCAGGGTGCTGGTGGAGGAAGGGGCAACGGCAGCTCGGGCTTCCCTGCAGGCTGCCTCGGATGCTGCGGACACGGCTGCACGTTCAAGGGCCTCCGCGGTGTCCATGAGACAGGCGTCATGGCTCCTGCTCTCTGGGCTCTCCAGCGAGGCGCAATCCTCCATGCAGGATCTCCCGTTTGATGGGAAAGCTCTGTTCACGGAGAAAATAGATACAAGGCTGCATGGCATGAAGGACTCCCGCACGACCCTCCAGACCCTGGGTCTCTATTTCCCGGCTCCAGCAAAACCTAAGTTCAAGCCGCAGCAGACTCCGACCCCGGCCGCCCTCCCGAGGCCACCGATAGGAAGCAATGGGACTGTAAGAGAGACCCTCACAGGAAGTCTCCGCCTGCCCCCCAGCCTGGACCCTCCAAGGGCAAGGAGGCAGGGAAAAGGCGATTTTGACGGGACGCTCGGGGGCAATAAATCTTCCCTTCTCCAACCGGTTGTGTGCTTTCCTTCCGGAATGCTCTCGGCTCACTTCGGACTGATGAGTCCTCAACACCATCTCCCGGGGCTACACCCTCCAGTTTGCCTCCTCCCCGCTCAACCACCCCTCCTCCCCCATCGCTCCTGGGGGACCCCTCACACGAAGCTCTGCTCGAGCAGGAGGTGGGGCGGCTCCTAGGACTAGGAGCGATAGAGGCGGTGCCCGAGGAGTTCATGGGCAAGGGGTATTACTCCCGTTATTTCCTTATCCCGAAGGCCAAAGGGGGTCTCAGGCCGATACTGGACCTACGGGGTCTGAACCAGCACATGGTGAAACTCAAGTTCCACATGGTCTCCCTGGCCTCCATCATCCCCTCCCTGGATCCCGGGGACTGGTACACGGCCCTCGATCTACAGGACGTGTACTTCCACATCCACATATTCAAGGGGCAAAGGCGCTTCCTCCGTTTTGTGGTGGGACAAAATCATTACCAATTTACGGTCCTACCATTTGAGCTGTCCACTGCCCTCAGAGTATTTACAAAATGCATGTCGGTAGTAGCGACCTACCTCAGACGGCGGGGGGTACAGATATTTCCCTATCTGGACTGTCAAGGGCACCTCCTGGTCGCCGGTGAGAGATCACGTGGCGCTCCTCCTGTCCACGTGCACCGCCTTGGGCCTACAGGTAAACAACACCAAGTCCACGTTAGTCCTGGTCCAACGCATAGAGTTTATCGGGGCGCTCCTGGACTCAGTGGTCCCCAGTGGTCCCCAACGCGGTGCCTGTGGGTGCCATGGCGCCCGCCAAGGCATTTATGTGCGCCCGCCTACTGACAAGGGAGCGCTTCCGNTCAGTGGTCCCCAACGCGGTGCCTGTGAGTGCCATGGCGCCCGCCAAGGCATTTATGTGCGCCCGCCTACTGACAAGGGAGCGCTTCCGCCGGACAACCTGCCACCGAGGAGTGCAGCCACCGGACAACCAGCCGCCGAAATGCCGCCGAGAAGCAGCTTCTTGATGACGCCGGTTCTCGGCGGCATTTCGGCGGCGATGCTTCTCGATGATGCCACTTCTCGGCGGCTGGTTGTCCGGCGCCCGCCACACTCTTCTGGGAACATGAATATGCTATTGCAACAGAAAGGTTGGGGACCACTGATCTAATACTTTGAAACATGTCAAGGGAGTGAAACTACCATCCATGAGATTTCAACAGACACCACCTCAGTGCTTAGAGGCTACAGTGATGGTGGATGGATAGTAAAGTGGTCTTCCACTTTAGGCCTATCTTGTACAGTACACCATTGAAGCTAACTAGAGCCATGCAAAGCTTCCCTATGCAACCATGGAAAGGTAGCTGGGCCTAGTGGCTAAAGCACTGAACTGTGACTCTGGAGACCTGGGTTCTTTTCCCAGCTCTGGCCCTCTGGGTGACCTTGGGCAAGTCATGTCCCCTCTCTGTAACTCAGTTTCCCCATTTTTAAAAGGGGGATAATGATACTAACCTCCTTTGTAAAATACTTTGACATCTACTGATGGAAAGTGCTGTATAAGAGCTGCTATTATTATTACTTAAGTCCCCGTGAAGCTAATGTCTTTTATTAGTAATTAGTAATGACTTTTCCATACACACGCCCCAGGGATGATGGGGGATTCTGTTTATTTCACACATTTGACAGCAGCCTCTGTACATTATAAATGAAATTTTAACATTTTTCTTTCTGGGTTATTTGCCTACACCCTCCCCCCTTTGTCCTCCCCAGTGCAGGGATTGGAAGGACTGGCTGCTTTATTGCCACCAGCATTTGTTGTAAACAGTTGAAGTACGAGGGGATAACTGACATACTGAGAACAACCTGCCAGTTACGGCTAGACAGGTAAGAGAATCTTCTTCCTTTCAAAAATAATAAAAAAAACATATTTCCACATGTTTGAGGGAGAAAAGAAACATGAGGGGAAAAAGATAAACCTCAGGTCAGTGGGTAAAATTTTCAAAAGTACCTGAACCTAAGTAGTGGCTATGAATCAAGTCCAATTGACTTTTAGTGCAACTTAGGCTTCTAAGTCACTTGGGCCTAGATCTCAAAGGTATTTAGGTGCCTAACTCCCAGTGAAATCAATGGGAGTTAGGTGCCTAAACACCTTTGAAGAATTTGGGCCTTAGATACTATTGAGAATTTTAAATAGCACCTCTCATCTGTGCTATGGAATTAGCCTGTGTTACCAAAATTATCAAATCCCAGCAGCAGATGACAACCCCAACAAGTCACAATGGGGCCAGATCTTCAGCTGGCATAGCAGCCTTGATTTTAATGCAGTTACAGCTGATTTATTTTAATGGAACTACTGCTCATTTACACCGACTGAGGATCTGGCCCACAGTTATAGCTAAAAGAATAAGGCTGAGAGGCCCACTGCTCTCAGAATCACAGACAGGCACACAGCTGTGAGGATGGAACACAAATGATGAAGAAAATGAACGTAGTCTACCTGGAATTGCAAGCCTCAGTGGAAGAGCACTGCAGTATGGAAGCTGCCGATATTGTAGGCTGGAGGATGTTGCTTTACGCACAGGCAAGAGATGTTTGCAGACATGCTAAAGGAGATGCAAAGCTCTCCACAATCAAAAGGTTTCTATATAAGGGTTTCTCATCATGCCAGCTGCATTTGATTTTGACTACAAAGTGGATGGACTTGAGTTTTGCACCAGAGAGATTATTTTTCTTCTCCCGTTGGTTTGAAGCTCTGTCAAAACGTGTCTCCATGCTCTCTCTAACGATAATAATAAATGGAATGAGGGGAAGAAATGTCATGAAAAATATACCAAAGTTTTTTAAAAAATGAATGAAAAACACAACCCCACACTGAACCTTATTTCAGATGAGTAGTTCTGCTCAGTGGGAGGCAGAAAATGAAATGCTTTTCACCCTGCTGTGGTCTTGATAGGCAGAGACCTGCAGAGGCGCTGGTGGTTTGACTGCTTCAATGAAGGTCAACCCAGACAATGAACGTTCACAAAAGAAAAAAGAAAACACTGAATAGAGTATTGGTTTGTCCTAGCACAGAGAGTCGCTGGATCTGAAATGCCCTCTACTGACTTCTGTCTGAGAGTAATATGGGGATGCATTTCACAGCCAGATAGCCACAGAAATGAGAGCGAAGGGAGTCCAGACAAACAATGTGCTTGCTACAAGAGGTTCATTTTTTTTAGACTAGCCTGCGGGGATGGGAGTTCAGAAGAAGAGGAGGGCACAACAGGGCCTAATACCTACTGCTTCATCAGAGGGGGAACAAGTCCAGGGGCCCTGCAGGAGCCCCTGATACATTGGGAAAAATCAGGCTGTGAGGTCTGCCTCTCCTCTTTCCCTTATGGTCATTAGTGGGATGGCATAGGGAACAGCATTATGAATCACATGAGAGAGACCTGATGGCCAGCAAGGTCCTGCTGCTTCCAGGGAATGGGGAAAGGGGCTAGCAGCCCCTTTAAAACCATCTATCCATGTGTCTGTCTGCTGCCACTACCGCTCCCCTAGCCCCATGTCTCATTGTGGCCCCAGGAGCAGCACATGTAAGGAGGCAGCCATTGCAAAGGAGCATAGCAGATAGTGACTTCTTTGACCAATCACCATTGTACAAGGTTAGTAGGCAGAGAAAACAGGTTGAGCAGGAGTGGAAGAGCCTCCAGGGACATGGAGGGTGTAGGGGGATGAGAGGTTGGAATGAACATTTTGAGCAAGGGAGATGAAAGTAGGAAAACACTACAAGACATGCAGAGCAGTAGCGCTATGATGAGCATTGGCACTAAGAATCCTCCTCTTGCTTGTGAACAGTAGGGAACATCTTCAGATAGTCAGTGCCATATCCAATGTCCAATATCTGGTTTGGGGAAGCTAATTTTACTAACATGAAATAACAGACACCAGCACCCAGAAGGGGAAACCTTTCTCAGGTCCATTCTGGAGTCTGGCATTATAAGGTAAATGTGATAAAAGAGTAGTGCAGTTGCCCATCCTCCTGAACTTTTGACCTTTGCTATCTGCAAAAGAAGTGCTCTCTTTTGACATTTAGGGAGAAATCCTTTTGCCACAATAGCTGCAGAAGGCCCTAGATGGCGTTTCACTACATTGGTTGTTTGTCTGGAGAGAGACTGCATAGAACCCCTGGTGGGTAGGGGCGATATACACCTCAGTGTGCTACTGCTAAGCACTGCTCCATGGAAGAACAAATACTTTGGGGTAATGTCATCCGTGGAGCTGTGACTACACAGCAGGAGTTCCCATTAAAGCCAGTGGGGTGTTTTTAAGCTTGCTGTCACGTTAGCAGGACAAAGATTCCTTCTCCCTAGGTCCCTTGCACAGGGCCTGTGTATTGGACTTTGTACAGGAGTCCAGCATTTGGTCCTAAAAATAGTCGATGTGGCAAAGAAAAGGCTGAGCGATACTTCCTGCATCCCTTCAGCCAGTGTTCAGGGATGTTGGGTACCTTCTGTCAGTGAAAAAACTTGTATTTGAAAGGTCTCTGTGGCAAAGAAGGGTGAAAATGTAGATTCTCGAGTCTTTGCCAAAGCTTGGACAGTGAACTCATGATGTGTGGGGAGGAGGAGGGGGGGAGGGAGGAAGCAGCAGCATAGCAGAGAATGAGATAAAAGGAAAATCATTTCCTGTGGTCTGAAACTAGATGGCCACCCCACTGCTTCTGTTGCCACAACGTCAGGGTCCAACCTAGCTGTTAATGGAATTGCATGGGGAGTAATCACCGGATATGACTAACATTCCTTGTGTGTCACAGCCTGATGGAGATACATTTTCAGTGCTGTGTGCAGCAGAAATGCGGTGCACAGAAACACTCTGAAACCAATGAACAAAGATGCTGTTCTAAGAGAGCAGATTGACAAATAGGTATGCTCAGCTGGCTATGGGGTTTCTTTGAAGGGGTGCAGCATGTGTTCCCCACCCCTGCCAGCTGGTGCAGGGGTTGTGGGGGGACACATGACACCACCATCTTCCTGCCAACTTTGGAGCATCTGCCTCATGCAGTGATTGCACTCCTTGAGCTCCTTGAGCAGAGGAACTGGGATTGGGCCCAGCCACTACGCAGGGAAGTAAGGGAGGAGGCCACTTACGTACAACCTGGCCCTATGATTACAATGGGTGTATTTTTAAAACATTGGGCCAGTTTTGCTGAAGTTGAAGCAGATACATTTACCTCCCGGTGCCAGTGAGACCTTTTGTGTCACATGGGCAACTTGATGGGAACACCATCTGCTCTCCCTTAGGTCAAGAAGGAGCAGCTTTAACTAACCTCCTAGGGAACCCACTGCTGAAGGAATGTGCCAAATAAGCAGTTACCATGCTCCTTCCAGACCAGTGCAACCCATGCTACTAGCTAAAATAATAATTACTTACTCCATGATGCATGGAACAGCAAATCACATTTCTCTTCTTGCCTAATTATATTATGGGTTCAGGTGAACTCAGTTTTCATTTCAGGTTTTCAGTTCACCTTTTGAAGCAGAACAGCAAAGTTAGACTGAAAGCTGAGTGAAGCCCAGATTTCTATGTTGAAAGTCCTTACTAATCAGGATGTGGGTGGCAGTCAGCTCAGAATATAAGCTATTCTCTGTTGAAATGTCTTTGTCTAGTCTGAAATCCTACTGGCACTTCCTGGTTCACTGGAAGTATTCCAGAATGCATCATCCTATGACATCAGAGAGAGAGGGGAAATCTCATTTACTGCATGGGAAACAGTGAGGCCCAGTTGATAGGGCACTGGTTTGGGATTTAGGAGACCTGGCTTCTATTCCCAGCTCTGCCACTGACCTGTTGGGTGATATTGGATAAGTCCCTTAACTTGTTTCCCCTCACACCTGTCTTGTCTATTTAGACTGCAAGCTCTTTGGGGCAGGGACTGTCTGTCTATGTATTTATACAGTGCCTAGCATGACTCCTGTAACACATAATAAATGATGATATTGTCAATGAATTAGGGCCTCACTGAGAGAAAAGCAATGGTAAAACTTATTTCTGTTCTGAATACCTCTCATTTCCTGGTTAGCAGAGGCATTTGGGGCCAGATCCAAACCCAGCACAGTCAGTGGCAGCTTTTCCATTGACTTCAGTCAGTGGGCTTTGGAATAGTCTCTTGGAGCATAAGGCCATTTCATTTTAGCTGTGCCAGTACACTGTTTACATGTAATACAAGGACTGTTTCCCTCCCCTTTTTTTCTGCTTTCCTTTTCAGGGGAGGAATGATCCAGACTTGTGAACAATATCAATTTGTCCACCATGTCATGAGCTTGTATGAAAAACAGCTCTCTAGAGCAGCAGAAGAATAAGCATTCATGATATTCCTAGTGGTTAAAACCAAGAGAACTCTTGACAGGAGTCAGCTATATTTTAGATCTGATAAGAGACACATGGTAACTTGGCAGTCTTTGTTGAAGATACATATATATATATATATAAATATATATTTGTTTTACTTTGATATTGCTTTCTTTTATGCTCTTGTTTGCATCAACATTTAAGAGCTGAGATACTGCTTGTCTTAAACATGTGGCAGAACATAATCACCAAAAAAATGGCTTATTTATACTGTAAATAAGAATAGTAGCTTCATTTGTTACAAAATCAAAAAAAAATTCACTAGCTGTCTTGAGTTTGCTATTTTTAAAAAATGACTTAATTGCTAATAGATCCAAATACAGTGTGGAACTCTTTGAAACTGTCATGCTGAAATATGTACCGTATGTTGACTAAGCTTGAAATTAACTTTTTGCCTTTTTCTGATTGTTTTTACATTTTAAACTACCGAATACTGTGTATATCATAAACCTTCTGAGCCTCTGCATTAAATGATTCAAGTTGATTCATATTGAAATCATGTTTCACACCTCATGTTTGCTTGTGAAAAAAGAAAAATTCCACAAAATGTAGCAGAACCAAGGGAGGGGGGAAAAAACAATTTGTTGACATGAGGCAATTGCCACTTCTTTATCTCCAATATACTATGGAATCAAGAAAAGAATGGAAAAGTATGGTGACTATTAGAGATGAGTCTGAACCAAACCCTGAATTCAAGCATCCCCCCAATCTTTGTGAGCATTATGAAATCTTAACTTGGATCCAGATCTGAATTTGGCAAATAGCTACTCTCTTTAAGAGCCAGACCAAAATCCATGATACAATTTCCCATGAAATTTGGGGTGTTTTAAACACAGATTCTGAATTTTGTGACTTCTTTAATGAATACATAGTAAAGGAGGTCACTCGTGCACTGTGAAGTTAGGTTGAGATTTTCAAAGCTGTCTGAGGCCTGGTCTTCACCAGGAAGTTAGGTTGATATAACTACGTTGCTCGGGGGTGTGAAAATTCCACACCCTCGAGTGACGCAGTTAAACCAACCTAAACCCCACTAGTAGACAGCACTAGCTCAATGGGAGAATTCTCCCATGAACCTAGCTATTGCCTCTCAGAGGTGGAGTGCCTGTGCCAATAGGAGAAGCTCTCCCTCTTCACTGAAGAGCTACAGCTGCGACGCTGCAGTGTTTTATGTATAGACAAGCCCTGAGAGAATGTCTCCACTGCAGTTAGGTGTGTGATTGCAGGACGTTTGGACATGCTAGATCAAAGGTAGCTCGAGTACCTCCTGGTTGCAGTGTAAACATACCTTAATTGATTTGAGTGCCCAGTTCCCATTACAGTTTATGGGGAAAGGGCATCCAAATCCTATAGGAAGTTTTGAAAAATCTCAGCCTTAATATGTTGGCCACTGTTTAGAGATTTGCCTTTGAAAATAAATTTAGACTGTCATTCTCTCTGGTTCCTAAAACCCCTGATCCATGCAGCAATGGTTCCCTTTAGGCAATAGAGACTCTGCTGATCTTGGTTGTGTTCTAGGCCCTGATTCAGGAAAGGACTCCAAGCATGTGCATCGTTACATACGTGCTTGAGCACTTTACTGAACATGGATGGACTTGAGTATGTGAGTTAAGTGCTTTGCTGAACTGGGGCCCTAGTGAACAATTAAAGATATCTGCAACTTTTTTTTTTTTAAACATTTCTAGGAAGTGCTGAAAATTCTGAGAACTTATGGCACTTGTTGATCAAGAAGGGATCAAACAGCATTCAGAATAATAAGGGCTTGAGCCTGCTCCCACTGATGTTCTGCACAGGATCAGGCCTGAAGAGCTGTGCATACAACTTACTGTGTCACTGTGGGGAAAGCTTTCCCAAAAGTTCAATACATGTCTTCTGTTGGTTCAGTACCTGTGTTTACCTTGTATCCGTGCCTCTGTAAAAATCCTGTCAGCAAGGTTTGCATGAATGTGGCAAAATGTGTTATCTTTAAACCACTTGATTTTATTGCTGTATTTAAAATATTTCCTTCAGTGATACGCTAACCGAGTGAACTGGCGTTCTTTTTAAAAATACTGCTGGTCGTCATTAAATAGAGCAATAAACTTAAGCATTTTGAGCATAACATGACTGTTAGTTTTATGTAAAACTTACCAGCTATCCTACTCCCCCTGCTACCAACTTTTTTATAAGGGTGACATTACCCCCCATCTAATGACCCTTTCTTAGAAACAAGCATCACTGATGGTCTGAATGGCATTGTAAGTGGAAACTGCCCCCCCCCCAATGTTTTAAGATGTTTGGTGCCCTTCAGTGTCAAACCAAGTAAGTGAAGAAAATGACATGTTTTTGCACGATTTATGCCATGTGTCAAATAAAGAATATTTGTTGCTGAAGGATAGCGATGTGGGTATGGGACAGTAGCTGAATCTAAACATTTGTCTCTTTTCTGAGGAGAATTCCTAGTAGAGAATCATCCCACAGCAAACAAAGTAGGAACTACTGTAAATCGTGGTCCATAAGATCAACACAGAGGCTTAGATGCTCAGCTGCTGTAAATCAGTGTAGCTCCATGGACATCAACTTAAGGAAGACTAGCCTGCTGTTCTCCCATTTTGCATTAGTAGCATGCTCTGAGGGGCTCTTGAAAATGTACGGCCAGTTTCACCAGTGCATTCTCACGGCCTTGCATCCATTCATTGATACAAAGCAGCCATAAACCTGGCTTAACTGACTGGTTCAAATGGCTTTACAGCTGCTTTGCATCACCACAGGCAGAGCATTCTAGTTACTCACGCCCAAAATGTTCAAATGCCTTGTGAGATGTTATTTTGTTTTACCGACTTGGCACTAATCCGCCTATTTATTGCTTGGCCGTGCCATAATTAACATCATTCACATATTTCTCTCTCCGTTTATAGAGTTTAAGAACTGAAGGGACTATTAGATCATCTTGTCTCACCTCTTGTGACCTTATATGATCTTATATGTAGTTTTAGTAAGCATTTGAATATAGCAGAGGAAGGAGAGCTCCTGTATAGGGGAAGGTGTTTAGAATGGGCGGGATTACTTCTTTCCTGCTACTTAATAGGTTTACATCTTTAGCTGCCCTGCTAAGGACGGGGGAACTAAGCTGATAATGGGCTACCACTTTCCTTATTGGAGACTCTTTATCTAGTGAAAAAACAGGCCTAGCACACTTTTACCTCCCCTCTCCACAAAGCTCAGCAGATGATCTTATACCAGAGACCTCAACATCTGTAGTGCAAAGTGTTTCCCATAGGACCACAACAAATTCCTGTGTCTAGTGTGTGGTTTCATAACACACCAAAAATTATTTTTCTCAGCATAATCAGCTATAGTCTTTCTTCTGTCTTGTCATGTAAGCAGTTCCATGCCTCACCGTGTGAAACGTGCTGTGAATAGGGCACCACGACTGGTAGTGAGGAGGGATCTGTGTTGTGCTTGTCACTCATTGACTTGCTGTGTGACTTTGGGCAAACCACACCTCTTGCTTCAGTCCCCCCCAGCAGTAGAATGAGAATGATGATGCTTCCCATCCTTTGTTAAGTGCTTTGAGATCAACAGATGAAAAGTGCTATGTAAGAGCTAGGTATTCTCATTATTGTTGTTGTTATATGAACACTGAGACCAAGCTTAACTCTTAAGCACATTCAGAATCAAGGTCTAAGTATTGTGTTTATTCTTATTCTGGCAAACTATTCGCAAAATACTCTTGTCAGTCACCTAAGAGCACTCTGAATTATGGCCAAGATTTTCAAAAGTAACT
The DNA here is from genome assembly GCA_003942145.1 of Platysternon megacephalum. NCBI lineage: Eukaryota > Metazoa > Chordata > Testudines > Platysternidae > Platysternon > Platysternon megacephalum. The sequence goes on along the minus strand of QXTE01000066.1, from coordinate 4,169,581 downwards.
ATGAACTTTGGATGCCTTAATTTTTAGGTGCCCAGTTTGAGCATTTCCTGAAAATCAGGCACCTTTTGGATGTCTCAAGTTGGGCACCCAAAATCACTAGACGCTTTTGCAAATCTTACCCATAGCTGGTAAATATACTGTGGTGAAGTGGCTCCAGTTATTTTGGGATTTATTCCTACACCTCAGATGTTTATTTAGAGTAAAATGCTTGAGATTGAAGAGGTCAGAAAACAGCAGCTTTATCCAATTCAGTACCCTGCAGTTTCAGGTAGAGACAGGAGGAGGAGCAGAGGGACTGTGTAACTTGCACATGGACAATCTTATGAGGTGCATGTCTGAATCTGGATTGGGTTGTAAGCCTGAGAACTGGGATTTCAATGTTATGGCTGGTGACAATTTTATCAGGGAGAGATGCTAAACAGAAAATGAGAGGTTAAATTTACAACTTCTTAATCATAACTGGGTCCTATTCATTGGTATTTTTAAGTGAAACGAATATTTTGTATTTTTGCTTGGAAAAAAATTAAAGCATATTTTCTGTGAGGTTAAACTCTCTTCCCCACCCTGCCAAGCCTAAATATATGTGTGTAATTTCTGACATCTGTGATGGTAAATGCGAGTATATGGTAATAAGGGGCAGCTCAGGATTCCCAGAGAGAAAAATAGTTTTGCAGCATTCAAGAGAGAATTAGAAATGCAAGTGAGTGAAAGTAACATTTGCAGCTGTACTTGTGAGGGCAAAGCATTCTAAGGGCTGACAGTCCTCATGCTTCAGTGTGCACGCTGATTGCCTTCTGAGGTCAGGAAGGGATTCTTCCCCTACCCCTGACAGTTGAATACTGCGGTACAAGGTGGTGTTCACTTTCCTCACAGACTCCAGATACATTAGGATAATAGACTCCACATTCCAAATGGAATTCAGCAGCTGGGTGTGAAGTTCACTTCCATGTAGCTGGCCTACACAGGCCACGTACGGTACATCTACACTGGAATAGAAGACCTATTCCACAGTTGCAGCTGGCCTAGGTCAACTGACTTGGGTTTGGGCTGCGGGGCTAGAAATAGTTATGTAGACATTTGGTCTTAGGCTGGAGCCTTGGCTCTGGACCCTCCCCGATCCCAGGGTCCCAGAGCTCAGGCTCCAGCCCAAGCCCAAACATCTACATCAGGGGTCGGCAACCTTTCAGAAGTGTTTCAGAAATGCTTAAGAAGGTTCATTTAAAATTAAATTAAAATGCAGAGCCCCCCGGCCTGGTGGCCAGGACCCAGGCAGTGTGAGTGCCACTGAAAATCAGCTTGCGTGCCGCCTTTGGCACACGTGCCATAGGTTGCCTACCCTGATCTACATAGTAATTTTACAACCCTGCAGCCCAAGCCCTGCAAGCCAGAGTCAGCTGACCTGGGCCGGCCACAGGTGTTTAATGTCTGTGTAGACATACCCTTAAGGCCTACAAAGGCTACTTAGCATTATTTCCATTTTCTTGATGGGGAAACTTGAGAAGCAAAGAGAGGTTAAGTGACTTATTCAGAGCTATGCAGCAAGTTAGTTTCAGTGCTGGCAGTATGGCTTATAGTATCTAAAAGAAAGCTACTATGTTGATGGACTGCTGTACAAAGCCCTAAGATAGATAGAATGCCAGTATCCTGACTTCCAGTCCTTTGTTCTCTCCAACCATGTTGCTCAGGTGCTGCTTTTCTTTGTCTCATCTCGCTCAGGCTTCTCAGAATGCAAACAAGGAACCACACTGCACCATTATTATTCTAAAACGTTCATTGTCACCATTTTCTGGGAATTGTTCCTGCCCTCTAGAGTGTGTCTTGCCAGTCCCCTTCTGATGTGATCAGCTTCCTCTGCTTCCCCTTTAACTTCAGCACATCTTTGAGTCCACGGGACAGAGAATTCCTGTAGCAGCATGTGTCTTATTACAAAGATTTCTCCTTTGAGAAGCTGTAATGCTTCCCTGAGTCAAAGTTTTATTATTATGTCTGACTTGAGTTCCTCTGGTCCCAGTGGCAGCTGCAAGTCTTCTGCTTTCTTCTTATAAGGCAAAGGCTTTTTGCAGCAGTACTTCTCTCCGGGGATCAAAAGGAAAGAATCCTGCACGGCCCCTCCTGCTCTAATCCTTCTACTTTGCATACACCTCTACCCCGATATAACACAAATTCGGATATAACGCGGTAAAGCAGTGCTCCGGGGGGGCGGGGCTGCGCACTCCGGTGGATCAAAGCAAGTTCGATATAACGTGGTTTCACCTATAACGCGGTAAGATTTTTTGGCTCCCGAGGACAGCGTTATATCGAGGTAGAGGTGTACTTAAATTGTGTGCCCCTGGACTGTGCATATGAAAATCAGATGGAAGAATTGAGAAGAAGCTCTGGCATATTGGTAGATGTCTGTTGAGCAAAGGAAAGGATAGCTTAGTGGGGGTTCTTACATTGTAGGGTGACCAGATGTCCCGATTTTATAGGGACAGTCCAGATTTTGGGGTTTTTGTTCTTATATAGGGACCTATTATCCCCCCGTCCCGATTTTTTACACTTGCTATCTGGTCACCCTATTTTTTTACACTTGCTATCTGGTCACCCTATTACATTGCCCATATCAGAGGGAGAAGAAGGGGAGGGAATGTGTTCAAGTAGTTAGAGCAGAGGACTGGGAGTCAGGTGACTGGGGCTCTATTTCTAGATTTTATACAATGTTCCAGATTTTTCAAAGATAGGTAACTAAATATGCATTCAGGCACCTAATTTAGTAGCCTGAATTTTTAGGTATTGAGTGCCTAGTGCTCCTATTGGTTTACTCTTCTGCAGAATGGGGGAAATCATCCTTACCACAGCTCACATGGGTATGCTGGGGCTTAATTAATTAGATCTTTCCATGAGCTTTGCTCTGTCCTCTACAGACAAAGGACTGCTGCTGTTGTGACTTAATGGGGCCTGCAGCTGTCATGAAAATAATTCAAGGAAAAAGCAGAGCTTTTCAGCCACAGCTATAATGCGTACGGGAGGGGTTCCCAGGGGGTGGAGCATTTCACAATTTTAATTCTCATCCTGCCTTTAAATATGACCTAAAACTTTTTTTTTTTTTTTAAGAGAGACAAATCTGGAATATTTTTCAGCTACTATCCTCGGGTGGTTGGTTGGTTGGTTTGCTTCAGGGTGTGACCACAGACCAGGGGATGGATCCTCATTGCCCTGTCTTTGGATACTTTGCACTCAGACAGCCATAAACCTGTCCTAACACGGTAGCTGAGAATTCCCCTTGCCTCCCAGGAGTGGTAAAGCTGGCTCTCCCCTCCCTGGCTGGTAGACTCCTCTGAATTGTGCCGGGACAACTCCCAGCGACCACCAGGATTGGTAGAATGGAAAAGTGGCTTAGAGCCACATTTGCCCCCTGCTCTTGTCAGATGTTATGCTGAGCACAGCTCATGCAAATCGAGAGAGAGAGTGTGTGTGTGTACAAAAAGTCAGGCTAGAACCCTAAGTAGGAGGAGTGGAAAAGATGGGGAGAACAGTATTTAAATAGGATTGTGAAACAAACATGATGGGATGGTATTAATCGCTTCTGTTTCTATCTACCTTGGTTGCTTGTTTCTGCTTTGGAATTTTGAAGGGGGAGAATGTGAAAAGCCATGTCTTGAGGGATTTATTAGTAGCAAGCCACAAATACTACCATAGACATTTGAAACCAGGACCAATGCAGTTTACATGCTACTCCATTTTGATAAAGGCATCTGTGTTAGTGGGAACACCAGGTTCCAGAGGAGTGAGGGAAAATGTACAGAGCTGAGCTTCTATAGTAATTGAATCCCATTTTTATCCAGCAAACACTACTGTGGGTGTTAAATTATGCCCGGCATATGGCTCTTTTGTGCTCTGTGGAAAAATACACATTGTTTCAGTTTCTGTGTATTTCTTTATTGGGGTTTTTTATCTTCTCTTTCTGCTAGGATATTAGCAATCATCACATGGTTGTATATTCCATGAATTTCCCATTTGAAAGCTTTGGAGGTTTTGCATGCAAGTCATTTCTCTCTGATGATCTTTGGAAACCAACTAGTGATGGAGATTTCTTTGCATTTAGGTCTTCATTTTGCTAGGCTCCTATACTTTTTAAAAGTAACGGTGGATTATTTCCCAGAGTCATCCTGGGCCAGACTCAGCTCTCATTTACACCTAGCATAAATCCAGGGTAACCAGTCTAACTGCACTTTGAATGGCCATCAAATGAAGATAAACAATGTCTGGTCGCTCCTTCAGCCACAGCACAAACAAGAGGTCTAGTCTGGATCCTTTGGAATGGAAAGTGCTATATACATTTAAGGTGGTGGTGGTTGTTGTTGCTGTTATGCATTTATTATTTTAGCATTACTATTATGTCAAATAAAACGAAAGAGCTAAATGGTCAGATTATGCTACCTTTACTCATGCTGAGAAGTACCCTGTTCTGTGAGAACTCCCATTGATTTCAGCAGGACTATTCCTTCAGTAAAGTATTACTCCACATGGAAGGATGGCAGAATCTAGAGTTTATTGCTGAATATAAAAGGGTAGATTTTCAAAAAAGCTCAGTACCCATTTTCAAAAGAGCTCTGTTCCCATTTGGACACTTAAGTGGCCAGATTTGTGAACAACAGAAGCTGCTAGGCGTTGAACATTTTTTTTTTAAATCTGGCCATTTCATTTAGGTTGTTCGATAAGTGCTGAGCTTTTTTGAAAATCAGGTCTCTTATTTAGGTGCCTTAACAGAAGCTCTCGGGTGCTGAATTCTTTTGAAAATCTGACCCCAAATGTTTTATATTTGAAAACAAACAAAATAAAACAGTAAAGTTGAATATAAAAAGGTACCTGAGCTTGGTCAAGATCTTGAAATCACACCCTGATATATCTTGAGAAAAGCTGCAAGAAGCCATCTCTTTGACCTTCAGACGGGTTATTCTTGTTATATAGTCATCCTTGCCCTTAAGATTTTATCATCCTATTCCTCCAAGCATGTGAAACTGCTGAAGTCAGTGTAATGGATGTAACTACATAGCCCACAAGAGGCCAGTATGTATTTAAAGTTTGAACTGCTTAGATCCATATTTGTCCTGTGCTGAGGGACCCAGCTGTCTTCCTGAGACTGCAACTCTCTACAGTGCTTCACATCAGCCAAAGGATACAGAAGGATCCACTGATGGTCTGAAAACTCATAATAGGGCTCAACCTGGACCGTGACAGCTTGAAGAGAAGGTAAACTTTACATGAATAAATATTGCCTGTAATGTTAAAGCACTGGATATTCGCTAAATGTCTTTTCTGTGGGTATCTGGGGTGGAAAAGTGTTCTCTGACATGTTTAGCTTTATTTTAATTTTTGTTTTGTCCACTGTTTTGGGGTGGGAGGATTGACAGTTTAAAAACCAAAGAACCTCATGAAATACCACCTTGAAGCACCATTGCTTGAGGCATTTAAAACTAGGCTTAAAAAGCTGTAGAAAATATACTGTAGGGAGTAATCCTACACTAGCTTGAGGATGGACTAGACAACCTTTGCCATCTTGATCTTCAGCGACTGACACAAAATTACCATTCTTCACACCAAATCTTTGTCACGTGTACTTTAATGGTGTTGACCATCCATTTCTCAAGACCCAACTTTACTTGCAGATATTTAATAAGACGCAATCAAAATAAATATGGTGTAGTAATCACACTAGAAAGAATGGGTGAAAATCACCTCTGTGTGGTGGGGTCACCCAATTTATATATGTTCCCCATGATTTATCTCTGCCCCTGAGGGAAAAGGATTTGCCTACACTGTCATTTTGTATTCTTTCTTGCTCAAAGACCTAGGTACAAATTGAGCCCTGGTGAAGGGCAGCAATATATGACAGTAAATGCCTTATCTTTAAAGTCCAATATTTTGGGCCTTTGAAGCTCGTGATAGTCCCACAGGGAAGCAAGTAATCTCTAATGGTATAAAGCTCTGTGCAAAGTAGCAGACCTTAAGCAATGACATTTTTATGTATAGAAAAGTTGTCACTGGCCCAGGATTGAAACTTGCTTCTTCTTTGGCTCAGGCAAGGGTAATTTGGAGGGAGAAGCAATTCCACATTTGGGAGGAGAGGAAGAAGCATTCCTGTGGAGGTTGATTTTTAAACAATGGCAACTGTGTGAAGTTGCTTAGGGTTTCGAAATCTTAGAATAAGTCCCAAGCCGTATGGCTTATGGGGCAGAGGAGCAGGTGAGGTAATCAAAGGAGTGTGATAAATACATTTCTCCCATTAGCACCTGCTTCCAGCATAGGTGCCGACACCTTGGGTGCTCTGGGGCTGTAGCACTCACCAGCCACAGCTGTTGGCCGTCACCCCCAATCAGCTGTTTGTAGGCTCAGGGAAGGGGTTGGGGGAAGGCAGAGAGCAGCGGGGGTCTTGGGGAGGGAGCGGAGTGGGGGCGGGTCTCAGGACGGAGTGGGGGTGAAAAAGTAAAAGTCAGCGCCTATGGCTTCCAGTGTAAGTCAGAGCAAAATGTGGATCTTCCCAGTGTGTTTGGTATTAGAAAGAATTTCCCCTCTCCTGTCCTTTGCCCAGTCCCACCCATGACCATCACCTGTGCCAAAAAATATTGTATGCCAGGGAGGAAAGGGTGAGAGAAGAACAAGAGAGGTGAGGGGAAGGAAGACATTTAAGGTGGTCTGTGAAAGCAGAAATCTTCCTTCACCTCCCTCTTAGCAAGCTTGTTGTTTCCAGATAGTCACAACTTTTCCAAATCCTATCAGTAAGATGAAGTCTGAGTGGAACAGAGAAAGCCACAGGGACCGAGGGAACTCTGGGGATGTACCGGGGCTGGAACTATGCCTCCCCACCTGTCCTCTACCCACAAGGAGCCAAGGGAGACTTCTCTCCAGTACAGGCATAGTGATGCTAAACTGGCCTCCCTCGTACACCCTGGCTTAGGGGACGGGGTGGGAGGGGGCATGTCAGTGATAGATGGGGATTCACTCTTAGCACATGATGCTATGGAGATTCTGGACTGTGAGGCAGCCCATGGGAGGCCACCATAAATTAGAGCACCCCTGGAAAGGCTCTCATTTATGCAGGGAGCCATCTTGTCCCCACTGGCAGCCCAGAATCTCATGCTGTGGTGGGGTATATAAATCCCACACTAGAACTGAAGAGGTTATGGAGCAGTTCTGGTCCCAGCAGGGACTCTGCCCCTTCCCCCCAACCTTCAGAGCATGCTCCCACTGGAGGAAGGATCTTAAAAGGGAATCAGACAATGGGGGCAGATGGGGGAACAGAATATATATACCCTGACAGCTCCTGACCAAAGCTGCCACAGAAGCCTCCACTGGGGAGCAAGGGACTACCAGCGGAGCCCAGCTGGGCTGAAGGATCAGTTACCCTTTTCCCCCATTGCTACTTTAAGTTGGACTTTGAGACTGCGGGGGGGGGGGGGTGGATGGTAGAAATTGTCCCAGCAAGGCAGTCTTGGGGCACTCCCTGGTGCCTGTCATAGTTTGCTTCTCATAGTGCCCTGGGTCAAAGCCTGGTGGAGTGGAAGGCCTGGGCTCCCCTTCCAACCCCCCAGATAGAAGCATAAACCTCACTTCCACCCCTCCCAGGCGTAAAGAGAGGATAGACATGCTTAAAGCTTCGTGGCAAGGATAAGCCACCTACGCGGGCCAAGTGATAGAGTGGAGGGTCCTTCCCAGTTGTAAGGATGCAAGGCCCTCTACAGTTCATTGGACAATGCTACCCCAAAGCTGACGGTGAAGAATTACAAAGGGATCTCATTAAACTGGGTGATGGGCAACAAAATGGCAGGAGAAATTCAGTGTTGATAAGTGCAAAGTAATTCACATTGGAAAACATAATCCCAACTTTAAATACAAAATTATGGGGTATAAATTAGCTGTTACCGCTCAAGAAAGAAATCTTGGAGGATTCCTGGATAGTTCTCTGAAAACATCCACTCAATGTGCAGCAGCAGTCAAAAAAGCGAACAGAATGTATGTTAGGAACCATTAGAAAAGGGAGAGATGATAGGACAGAAAATATCGTGCCACTATATAAATCCATTGTATACCTACACCTTGAATACTGTGTGCAGTTATGATAGCCACAACTCAATGAGGATATATTAGAAATGGAAAAAGTGCAGAGAAGGGCAATGAAAATGGTGAAGGGGTGAAGAACAGTTTTTGTCTGAGGAGAGATGAAAAAACCGGGACTGTTCAATTTAGAAAAGAGATGAATAAGGAGGGATATGATAGAGGACTCTAAAATTATGAATGATATGAAGAAAGTGAATAAAGCAGTTGTATTTACCCATTCACGTAACACAAGTACCTGGGGGTCACTTGATGAAATTAATAGGCAGCAGGTTTAAAACAAATGAAAGGAACAACTCACAGTCATCCTGTGGAACTTGTTTCCATAGTATGCTGTGAAGACCAAATGTATATCTGGGTTAAAAAAAGAATTAGATAAATTCATGGAGGATAGGTCCATCAATGGCTATTAGCTAGCATGGTCAGAGACCCAACCCCGGGCTCTGGGTGTCCCTAAACCTCCAACTACCAGAATGTGGGACTGAACAACAGGGGATGGATCACTCAAAATTTCCCTGTTTTGTTCATTCCCTCTGAAGCATCTGGCAGGGCTTTGGAGCGGAGCCTGGAGCTGGAGCACGGACCAGTAGGTTTTTGCCCGGAGCCGGAGCGGAGCAATTCAAAAATGTGATTGCTCCAAATCCCTGGCATCTGGCACTGGCCACTGTCAGAAACAGGATATTGGGCTAGATCAGTGGCTCTCAATCTTTCCAGACTACTGTACCCCTTACAGGAGTCTGATTTGTCTTGTGTACCCCAAGTTGCACCTCTCTTAAAATCTACTTGCTTACAAAATCAGATATAAAAATACAAAAGTGTCACAGCACGCTATTTCTGAAAAATTGCTGACTTTCTCATTTTTACCGTATAATTATAAAATAAATCAACTGAAATGTAAATATTGTACTTACATATCAGTGTATAGGACATAGAGCAATATAAACAGGTCATTGTATGAAATTTTAATTTCTACTGACTTCACTAGTGCTTTTTATGTAGCCTGTTGTACAACTAAGCAAATCTCTAGCTGAGTTCATGTAGCCCCATGGGTACATGTACCCCTGGTTGAGAACCACTGGGCTAGATGGACCATTGGTCTGACCCAGTATAGCCATTCTTACATTCACTAATTTTGATCAAAAAGGCAGCATCTTGGAGCCTTCTGAAATGAATAATTTCAAAATCTTATCCTTTTAGCCTTTGGGTTGATAAGTGCTGAAATTGTTGTTCTGTGATAGTCCACCACAGAACATTATCCTGATTTGCTGAAAAAATACAAGTGCAGAAATGGCACTGAAAGGCCTTATGTCTGAGCGGATCAGCTAGGCATGTTTTTTTTTTTATTCTGAATTCCATTCTGTCTCCCCTTTCTCCCCACCAAAGTTCACACGCATACTGAGAGGTGCAGAAGTCAAGATATTTTCATCATGGCAACCACATTCATGCAAATGGAAACCATGCAACATCACTCCATTAAAGTTTCCAGCTCCCAGATGCAACATACGTCTCAGACCACCAAGATTGTGGGAGGCAAGTATCATTTCAGTCTCTGGAAGCTGATACAACCTCAAAGGGTGTTGTCATGGCTTTTAGATTATAAATCTGGCTAACATAAAGAGTGGTCTTTCCTTGTAATGCTTGCATTTCTGACTGCATGGAAGAAGATGGTTGATCCAAATCAGTCCACGGACCAGGCTAGATATCACAGGCAAAAAACAGGCCTTCAGAGGCTAAAACCCAGTGCAAAGTGCATGACAACTACAGTTATTGAAACCTCTTCAAGGGAGTTTTGATAAGCAGGTTTTCTATCTAAGGTACTTAAATAGCCCTCATTTTCATAGTATATGAGTGCCTCACAATATATGATGTATTTATCTTCACAACAACCCTTGTGAGGTAGGGAAGTGCTATTATACCCATTTTACAGATGGGGAACTAAGTCTCAGAGAGACTAAGTGACTTGTCCAAAGTGACACAGAAAGTCTGTGGTGAAGCAGGATCTCAAGTCCCCAGGCTAGTGCCCTATGCACTGAGCCATCCTTCTATCAGGGTTTCAGCTGATCTAAATAATTTTCAATATAATTAATGGACATTGGGGGGCCCTCCCCCACAACAAATAAACACCTCAAAAACCACATTTCTGTTCCTCCTGACTAATATATATTTTTTCTAACAGAGGCAGCTGTTTCTAGGAAATCTTCTACCACTGTGGAGTCCTTCAGCATGGTGACACGCTCCTTTGAGATCCCTTTAGGAGAAAGCATCCCTGAATTTGTGGAGAAGCCTCATCCACTGACAGCCCCTGAGGGTAAGCAGCATCCCATTCCACTGAAAAGTCACCTCATTACCAGGACACTAAAGATATAATCTTTCAAAACAGGTGTCTGAAATGGACACACCAAACCTGCACATGTGGATGCAAACAGGGCATTGCATGTGCAAAACATGTAGTTGAACACACAAAATGGGTAACTGTTACGGCTGTCAAGCGATTAAAGAAATTAATCGCGATTAATCGCGTGATTAAAAAAATTAATCGTGATTAATCACACTGTTAAACATTAATAGAATACCGTTTATTTAAATATTTTTGGATGTTTTCTGCATTTTCAAATAAATTGATTTCAATTACAACACTGAATACGAAGTGTACAGTGCTCACTTTATATTTATTTTTCATTACAAGTATTTGCACTGCAAAAAAACAAAAGAAAAAATATTTTTCAATTCACATAATACAAGTACTGTAGTGCAATCACTTTATCATGAAAGTTGAACTTACAAGTGTAGAATTATGTACAAAGAAAAACTGCATTCAAAAATAAAACGATGTAAAATTTTAGAGGCTGCAAGTCCACTCAGTCCTACTTCAGCCAATCACTCAGACAAACAAGTATGTTTACATTTGCAGGAAATAATGCTGCCCGCTTCTTGTTTACAATATCACCTGAAAGTGAGAACAGGCGTTCGCATGGCACTGTTGTAGCCGGCATCGCAAGATATTTATGTGTCAGGCGCACTAAAGATTCATATGTTCCTGCATCCTTCAACCACCATTCCAGGGAACATGCGTCCATGCTGATGACGGGTTCTGCTCAACAACAGTGCAAAGCAGTGTGGACCGACGCATGTTCATTTTCATTATCTGAGTCAGATGTCACCATCAGAAGTTGTTGTTTTTTTCTTTTTTGGTGATTTGGATTCTGTAGTTTCTGCATCGGAGTGTTGCTCTTTTAAGACTTCTGTTTAGCATATCTGCCACCTAAATACCTTGCAATGCTGGCTACAAAAGTGCCAAGCAAATGCCTGTTCTCACTTTCTGGTGACATTGTAAATAAGAAGAGGGCAGCATTATCTCCTGTAAATGTAAACTAACTTGTTTGTCTCTTAGTGATTGGCTGAAAAAGAAGTAGGACTGAGTGGACTTGTAGGCTCTGAAGTTTTACATTGTTTTGTTTTTGAGTGCAGTTATGTAACAAAAAAATCTACATTTGTAAGTTGCATTTTCAGGACAGAGATTGCACTACAGTACTTGTATGAGGTGAATTGAAAAATACTATTTCTTTTGTTTATCATTTTTACAGTGCAAATATTTATAATCAAAAATATACCCTTTGATTTCAGTTATAACACAGAATACAATATATATGAAAATGTAGAAAAACATCCAAAATATTTTATACATTTCAATTGGTATTCTATTGTTTAACAGTGCGATTAAAACTGTTTAATTGCAATTAATTTTTTTAATCGCCATTAATTTTTTTGAGTCAATCGCGTGAGTTAACTGCGATTAATCGACAGCCCTAGTAACTGTGCATGCAAATGCCTGATTTCATTTGCAAATGCCTGCCCTGTGGACTCATCCATTTGGTCAGGTATATATCAACTATTTATTTTTAGGGCCTTGCCCTGCGCACATTGAAGTATATGGCAAAACTCCCGTTGACTTCAAAGGTGCAGATCAGTCCTTAGTGAGAGCCAATTAATCATGCCTGCCTTCCTCAGGAAAACCTCCCATTTGGGGAAGTTTTGCTTAAGTAAGGCCAGCAGAACATGGCCTTTGTAAATAAACGTGTAAATAAATAAGTTCTCCAGTCATCCATAGTGTCTTCCAGGAAAAGCGGAGTATACAAGATATGAATGTCTAATGTAAAACAGAAAGAAAGACTTTTCAAGTCTTCAGTGCCCATCTTTCACATAAAGAGGACAATCCCATTTTTACCTTTTCCTAAAAGTGCAGATCACTTTTAATGAGCCAGTACAACCCCCAGTATAACTCCACTGGAATCAATAGAATTACATTAATCTGACCTTTTCCAAAAAGGAAAAGAGGTTATACTGTTAAGATGACCCCAAGTAATTTAGGCGAATGTAGAGAAACTACATAATGGATAAATGTTGTTCCTTTTTAATTCCTCACTCTAATATTTCTCCTCCTTGAATTTCAGGAGACAAAGCAGTATTTCGAGCTAAAGTGAAAGGTAACCCCAAGCCCAGTGTAACATGGAAAAGAGAAAGTGGGATACCAATAAAAGAAGGTTCAAAAGTGTTTTTTGATAGTATCAATAAGGAGTTTGTGCTAAAGGTAATGCATGTCTTTCACTATTTTTGGCTTGTAATTGATTGTGTTATCATCATCTCTATAAAAAAGCACTACAGCATTCTTCAGCAATGGTCTAAGATACTGTAGTTTGCCATAGTCCTGCTGTAGGATTTGCGGGGATTGCTTATGATTTATAGATGATGACATTCAGCCCTGTACTGAGCACAGGGCCTTGATCATAAGCACAGACCATTTTCTATGGTACTTATTTGTACAGGGTCTAGCACTCTGGGGCCCTCATTTTTCATTGGGGTTGCCAGGCACTACTGTAATGGAAATGATGATACTAAATAATGCTGATGGACCACTTATGTCCCATTTCAGCCCTATTTCATATTTGAGGTCATTTGCAACAAATGTTCTGCCCTTATGCCCACCTTCCTGCATCTCTCCCATCTGCTCTGTCCTTGACCCTATCCTAATTCATGTAATCTTCAAGGCAGTCCTTTATGCTCACCAGCCTGCCAGCTGATGCATCCCAAGATCCTTCCCTGTACTCCTCCACAAAGCTCCCTCATGAAAACCCATCTATTCCATGGGCCTCAAACCCAGTGCCTGGTAGCTGTCCTGTTCTTTGTTGGATGCTCTCCATGCTGGATATGCATGGTTTGGGTTACATTCATCTCTGTGCAGAGGGCCAGCCTAAAGGACAGACCAGGGAAGAAACTCAATTGTTTTTGCTGATAATATATCCCATTTCAGGCCAAGAATCTCTAAATCTAGGGCCTGATCCAAAGCTTATTGAAGTAAATTTAAAGACTCCCTTCCCCAGATCCTTAAAGGTAATTAGGCACCTAAGCTCCACTGACTTCAGTAGGCTTTGGATCAGGTCGCTAGTGCTTGACCTTAATTTCCTGAATCACTTGAATAGGGGTTGCAGGATTGGGCTCCAAGATTCTCCCTCAAGGGTTTCTATTGTCAACAGATGATTTCATAAACTCGTGGAAAATAATAGGGTTTAAAAATAAATACATAATGGAATTCCTGAGTCCACTTTAATACATTTGAGCCACTAACACTTTGGGCCTCTTTATCTGTGTGTTTCTTCTTCCAGCTGGAGTTCCTCACCGCAGATGATGCTGATAACTACAAGTGCATCGTTTCCAATGACCATGCTGATATTATCTACACTGTGTCCTTGATTGTGACTGAAAGTGAGTGCCCGGGGTCCAGCGTGATTAATAACTAGACTAATTAATTAAGAATGAGATTTGGAAGGATCCAATTAGCTCCTTTTAGGAATCTCAGTGAATGATGCTAATACTTACTTCCAAGTGAGTTTTCCCTACCAGGTGAGGAAAAAAACTACCCTGGCGTACTACTTTTTATTTGTGCAAGATGTAATGACTATAATAGTCGAGATTTAGCAATAAAATCAGGATATTTGACCATTCTAATATTTCACCATTTTCTTGCTATCTAATTTCTATCTGTGATACTTATCTCCCACCTTCCCCATTACCATATTGTCTGAGTGCCTCACAATCTATGGTGCATTTATCCCCACAATATCCACAAGAGGCAGGGAAATGCTATTACCCCCATTTCACAGATGGAGAACTGAGGCACACAGAGACTAAGTAACCTGCCCAAGGTCACATAGGAAGTCTGTATTGAAGCAAGAAACTGAAATTGGTTCTCCTGAGCTTGCAGCTAGTATTCTAACCACTGGACCATCCTTCCTCTCAGAGCAGGAGTGAGATTCACCTCACACAGAGAGGGTTCACACAAAGACTAAGAAGGTTTGAGGTGGTGCAGAGGACTTGTGAGGGTGCTCTGAACTGGAGGGAATTTCACCTCAAGCACTAAAAAGCAGGCAGATCCCAACATATCTACTGTCCAGTTGGGCCATCAGGTGCACCTTTAAACTACTCCATTTCACCCCTGATGTGTTCCTGTGCACTGCACTGGGACCCTTGTTAGCCTTTTTTGTAGACACACTTGTCACCATCCCCCTTTGTTCATTTTAATTATTAACAATGACAATTTTCCCATCATTTTTGGGGGGTGGGAAAGTGATGCTTACTGACATTTACCTGTGAGAAGCCAACGTTTCCATGGCAAACATCTTGCACTGCCATATGGGAATTCTGGGTTTGGCAATGAGTTCGGCACTCTCCTTGTCTTAGTCCCTCCCTTCCCCAAGGGTAAGAGTGACACGGGGCTTTTGATTAGCTCCATTTTATTCTTACGTTGGCTTGTCAAGATGCAGCGAGGAGATGTAGTAGCCCCAGAGCCCTGACAAAGCACACACAGCTGGCACTACTAGGAATCAAGCATCTCCCACAAAGCTGTGACTTCCACAGAGCATCTTACCTCAGAAAAAGCTGTACGGTCATGCCCTCAGAGGAGCAACAGCATTTCCCCTCCACCACACAGTTTGACCAGTGGATCCACCTAGTTACATATCGACAGCCCATTCCGTGCCTCATACTGCAAACTTGTAGACAGCTGCTGTCAATCACTGCTCTGTAGAACAGGGTTGGGAGGGATGGTGCTCAAATCTCCCTGCATGGCATTTTCATGTCTTAGGCCTGTCCAGCAGCTTTTGAGACTTGCGGCAGGATTTGTCCCTGAGCCTGCAGAGGGCATCAAAGCCAAGGAATCCCTCATGGTGTTATTTGTATTGTTGTTTATTATTATGCTTCAGCTGACTGAATACAGTTGTTTGCTTTGGGATTCATTTATTTTTTCAGGTCAAGAAAAGTTGGATTTCAAAAAAATGCTTAAAAAAAGGTGAGGCGTTTTATCTCTGGGGGATTTATGTATTATTTCTTTATTTTTATTTCTTTATTTCAAAAAGCTGAGCCGGGTTTCTCTGGTGGGCACTGAGAGACACTAGGCCATTTCTACGGAGCCACTTTACAGAGCAGAACAACAGTACAAGCAGTGCAGGGAACTGCTCATGGCTCCCAGATTTGGGACTGCCATGTTCAGATTCAGTAACTCACAGGTCAGCCTGCTCTTTCCCTCTGGCCTCAGCACTAGAGGAGAAGGCAACTCCCAGCAGATTCTCTGACAGCGGTGCTGGGGAATTCTCCCCTCCCTCCTTCCAGCAGTAGGGGAGACTAATTTCCTGCCCCTTTTCCCCACAAGCGGGGAGCCCCATTCTTGTTTGGAATCCTACCAATGGGAAGTCTGGCCCTCAGCTTCCACAGGCAGGAGCCCTGTTACATCCAAAGCTGTAGAGGTGAGAGGAGCTTTCGTCACTTTGAAATATACCCTGAATTATATGGGGTCTATGCACAGGGGCCTTCCTGCTCCAAAGAAGAAAGCGAAGAAGGTGACTGATGAGAAGGAAATGCTTGAAATCCTCTCCAAGGTGCCGAAAAAGGACTTTGAGAAGGTCTGCATGGAATACGGCTTCACTGACTTCCGTGGGCTCCTCAAGAAGCTAAAGGAGATGAAGAAGAAAGTGGAGGTTGAGGTTAGTAATGCCGTCAGCTTTCAAAACACCTTGAACATACATTTCTATTTTTATGTCTATAATGAACAACACTCCTACGCATAAACCACACTACAGTAATGGCCTTCAGAGGCAGCATTGCTAAACACTTTACAGAGAGTCAGCTGTAAGCCAAGGAGAAAAGGATTTCATTAGAGATGGGCCTGGAAGAAAATCCAAATCCAAACAAATTAGTAGGGGAAGGGCAGTTCAAAATCCAAAACTGGATCCACATCCAAGTTTTACATCTGGTCCTCTGGCTTGGATTTTCAAAGGGGCATAAAGTTATTAGGCATCCAAATCCCATTGAAATTCAGTGAGGGGAATGTGCCTTCAGCCCCTTAGAAAATAATGAGTGTTGTAAGAAGAATTTTCATTGTAACAAAAGCCTCCATTTGCTCAGCCAGAAGCTTTCCTGTACTGTTGTTTATTATCTGTATTATGACAGCACCTAGAGATTTTATCCAAGATCAGGGCCCTATTGTGCTAGGTGCTGTAAAACATAGACAGACCCTGCTCTAAAGCATTACCATCCAAATAGAGAAGGGAGCCAAGGGACATATTAATATCCCATTTGCAGATGGAGAGCTGACACACACAAAAATTAAGTGACATGCCCAAGGTCATACGGGGAGTCTGTGGCAGAGCCAGGAATTGAACCCAACTCTGCTGTGTTCCTATTCAAGTGTCTTAATCCCAAGGCCATCCTTGCTCTCTACATGCACAAAAAACAATACCAGATGTCCAGAAGATGGAAACAGTGTTGCTTTTTGAGTATCACAAATTCCAAGAACCAATGCGAAATAAAAATAATAGTAAAAAAATCTATTATTAATGGGAACAAAGATCCAGTCTACTTTGAGTTGTGGGAAGCAATACAGATTTCTGTTATATTTCTTCATAAACTGATCTTGCAGGCAGTCAAAGTTCTAAAACCTCTTGAGGATGTCTCAGCTAAAGTGGATTCCACAGCTGTATTTGACACCATTCTGGAACTGAGGGATCCCAATACTAAGATGTCATGGTATAAGGTAACCTCCCATATTTCCTTTGGTTTGACTAAAATTGGTGGAGGTACTGAGATTCAATCTGCCAGCGTTACTTAACTGAGGGCTTAGCTATTCTAGCTGCACGTTCACTTGTGGGTGGGGAAAGGTGGTAAGAATGCTCTGTATTATTCAGTGTCCTGTCTGACAGGGTCTGTTTGCAGGGTGTACAACTAGTCCTACTCCTTCCTTTTGCTTTAGGTAAAGACACTGGAGTGTTACATCTTTGGTAAAGAATCCCTCTAGCACAGATTCCCCTATTTAGTTTCTTTTCTTTTTAATTTTTACTAATCCCTCCAACTGCTGACCCTCCGTTTATTTTGCCTGCAATCACAATAGGCCAACTAACTCCTGATGTATTACATAGTCCGCATAAAATCACAGTGAAGTCAGTGCCAACTCAGGACTAAGCAAAAATGAAGGGCCAGATTCTGGCATCCTTTTTCACATTGAATGGTACTTTACATCGCAAGTCAGTGCACTGATTTCAGTGAGACTGTTTACAAAGTCAGATACAATGGGAATAAAAACACCAGAATATAGCCCTGAGTTGCTATGAGTTAAAGATGCCATGTTCTCGGTCACAATAATTACCCCTCTCAGCACTACATGATGTATTTTTCTAGCAGCCTCTGAAAGGCTGGCCTGCCTGGGCAAAGCATCATTGCTGATCACTGATTTCTATCTGAAACTGGTCAGTGGGCACGTAGATTGAGGACAATTATTGTAGGGTTTACAGTGCAGCCCCATTGCTGGCTCAGCTGCTGGACAAGCCTCTTAAACGCGGTGTTGTACATATTCCACATGCACCTGTGTCTCTTGGAAGAGCCTTTCAAAGGTGCCACATTGTCAAAGATGTCAATGTTCTCCTTTTCAGGGTAATGATCCCTTGCGTATTCAGTACTGCCTAGGAAAATATGAAATAAAGCAGATGGGTACAAAGTATATGCTGTACATCTTAAACGTGAATGAAAAAGACTGGGGCACCTACAGTCTAATTGTAGCTGACAAGAAACTCTCAGCACAACTGAAAGTGATAGGTAATTTTTTATTTTTAAATGCATGATAGTGCGTATGTCATGATGAAACTGAAGATTACGTACTTAAAAGGACACTGTCAAGGTTGGTGAGTCAAACTGGAATCTATGTATCTTTTCTTATATCTATTTGCAACATCCATGACTCACTGGTCTTTCTATCCTGAAACAGAAATCCACTACTGTACATGTCATATGATCATGGGATGTACGTCTGAGATGGTAAATTTCAGCATGAAGCTTGGTTATTATACACAATAGGCCAAATTCCCCACTGACATCAATGGGGTTGGCTGGGATCTGAGTCAGCAGAGTGTAAGAGGGAAAGATGTAAATGATGAAAAACACCTTGGCAGTGTCCTTTTAATGGAAGTGAACCATGCTTACACAAAGTCACCAGGAATGGAGGGGAATGTACACGCCCAGAGAAGATGGGAGACCTTTCTCCATTGTTAGTCCTTGCTGTTACAGGACAAGTGTGTGGTTGCAGTTTCTCAGGAAATCATGGATCCTGTCCATTTTGCATACAGCAACAAAGCTGCCTTAAATTACAGCCCAAATCATCAGGATAAAGACTGTCGCCTTCCTTACCCACAGTACTCCTGTTACTCCCCTTATCTGCCAGCTCTTTCTGTTGTAGCTGGCCCATCTCCTGGGGACATGTTCTGCCACTATTACTCGCGCTGGGAAGAATCTTATTTTGCTACTTGTTTTCAAGGGACCACAGGAAGAATAAGGTCCTCCTGGTGCTGTCAGTTCTCATTCTTTATTCATGAAAGTAAAATATTACACTATGCGGCAAATGCAAGTAGATGGATTTGACACATAGTATCCAGTAGGGTGACCCACTCCTCCCCTTAGGCCACAGAGTGAGCATGGAACTGCTCTGTTTCTGATACGGCAGCCTCAGGGGTGTCTGACCTGACTGCCGTCTCTCTGTGTGGCAGATGGCTCCAGATGAAACTCCAGGATGGTTTCTGGATCTCGGCTGCACTGACCTGAGGTCATTTGCTTTACGGTGACTAGAATAAAGGGGAGAAAAAGAATAGGAGTAAGGCCGAAGAACTGGACTAAGAAGCAGTGTGTGCACTGGTGATCAGCTTTGTAGGAAAACTTTCAACTTTTATTAAGTCTCAGGGACCATGATCAGCCATAGCATAAGTGGACGCAGGTCTCTGTAAAGTTAATAAGAGGTGTGCCAGCTTATGTTAAGGATGAATTTGTCCCTGTTATCTCCATGCAAAAGAAATCAAAATGGTAGGGCCCAGTTCTCAGGTGGTGCAAATCAATGTAGCTCTATTGACTTCAATGGAGCTATGTTGATTTACTCCAGCTGAGGATCTGGCTCAACACAGTGTAGGAAAACCCCCTACATTTAGGAACAAATTTAAACTGTTAGCATGACTGTTTGTCTGTCAACATCTTAACAGATGAGCCCCTAAGGTTCCTGGCAGAACTGAAGCCATTGAAAGTGACAGAAAGGCAGACAGCAGTGTTTGAAATCCGCCTGTCCAAAAAAGTGCCCAATTTCACCTGGAAGTTCAATGGGAAGGAGCTGAAGCGGGACGACAAATATGAGATCATCACATCTGACGATGGATTAACCCACACGTTGAAAATTAAGGATGTTCGGCCCAGCGACATTGGAGAGATTAGCGCCCAGGCTGGGGATCTGGTGCAGAAAGCACCACTCTTCATTGAACGTAAGTGATGAAGGGACGGCATGCCTGAGCAATATGTATGTAATCAAACCCTTCACAGCAGCATTTGAATGGGGAGACCTACCGAGATAAAAAGCACCGCTAACTCCTTTAGCTGAAAGTAGTAGCAGACACATCAAGTGCCTTTGTGGATCAGTCACTGAAGGGGACAAAGACCATATGCTTCTGTTGTGGGTTCCATAGACGGTAGGGATTTTAGAAGAAACCTCTCATTAGTGCTACCATAGGTTCAGAAGGCACAGTCCCTACCTCATGGACATTTAGCTATTTATCATTGTCAAACTGATCTGATTTAAAACACAGAGGGCAAATACATAGGAAAATTTGATGGGAAAGGGAGGCGTTTATCATCAAAACCACAATAAGATTTATTGATTACATGAAAATAGAGATCAGTCAAAGTGGAGCAAAGGAAAAAAACATGTATTCAACTCAGAATCTGCTGCATTTCAACAGAAGAGGAGATGATCCCCTGTGTATGTTTTGCATCAGTTTAAGGCTGCAAAGCTCTTCAGGGATCTTGTGCAAATGTAAGATCCGTGCTATCACCAGTATTGTGGTAACTGTAACCAACACTACAATACCTTGGATTCCTTTCTAATATTGTTTTTGGTGAAAGAGCTATCTCCATCGCCCTACTCATGTCGCCCCAGTACTTTACCCTCCCAATCTCTCTGTGATTCCTGTCCATGCTACTCCGTGCCCTCAGTAAAGGTTTTCAACCTACCCTTCTCAGATGTGTCCCAGAATTCTTTGCAGTCATTACCAAATAGAATCAGCATAATTGTTTTGGAGGTATTTTCTTAGTTGCAAACAACTAAGCAAGTCCTTTTCGGTGGAACCATAGAGTTAAGGAATAGGAGCCGGCTTCTCACGTTTCAGTTTAGGTCTCCACCCAAAGACTATTACATGAGGCACCAAGGTTTTACTCAGACAGCAGTGCATGCTCAGCAGGGAAAATGTCACCTACAGAAGCGGCAGCCATCTTGGAAGTAAAGTTCCAAGCTTGGGATCTCTCTCCCCCACAGCAGCATATTAATACCCTGCTGAGGTGATGCTAACAGACCCTCTCTAGCCTTGATTTCTAAGATGATTCCTCAAATATGAAATTTCAGACTGCTGATCTCTTTACCCTCCCTCTTTCTCAAGGAATTCCAATTAAATTTGTCAGCAACCTGAAGAATGTCCGAGTCAAGGAGAAGGGGAAAGCTTGCCTGGAGTGCGAGCTGACTTCTAAAGATGTTACGCTGAAGTGGATGAAGGATGGGAGGGTGATTGAGAGGTCTGACAAATACAGCATGACACATGAAGGGAAGAGGGCAGAGCTGATCATTGACGATGCTGAGCTGAGTGACTCAGGAGAGTACACAGTGGTTGCTATGCAAGATAATGACCCAACGGAGTACTACAGCACTTCCAATGTAACTGTGGAAGGTAAGGGCAACTGGGTCAAGAGAGTGGTTTGAATTGAGAAAAGAAACAAACTTTAATTGTGCTGCACTGTTCTACATTACAGAGATGCTGTGTTGTCTAGTGGTTACAGCAGGGGACTTAGCATCAAGTAACTTGGGTTCTGTTCCTCGGCAGTGTACTTGCTGTTTGACATGGGGCATCAAGTAACTTGGGTTCTGTTCCTCGGCAGTGTACTTGCTGTTTGACATGGGGCAAATCACTTAGCCTCCTAGTGCATCTGTTTCCCTGTTTGTAGAGCAGAGATAATAGATAACCATTATCTGCTAAGTGTTTTTCTTTGATCCAAGATGCTATATAAGCGTAAAGCAGTAGATCTCAAATTAAGACCTTGCATACGGGCATCTGAAACTCACAAGTATTCAGTGTATTGTCTTTGTGATTTTAATCAGTGTGAGCATAAGGGAGTCTTATCCTGATGCTTTAAAGTGTTCCACGCAGCGTCTGACTGCCTCCCGCCTAGTACTAGTAGTACATAGGCCACAGTTTCAGGAGATCACTGGCGTAAATATTAATGATCATTATTGTTACATTAACAAATATTGTAATGGTATTATTAGTTCTGTAGAATAAACTGCTGTCTAGAAAATTCAATGGAAAGAGGCAAAGCCAGAAAGGGGAAAAAAATCACCACAACCCAGTTGCATGCACCTGGTACTGCAGCTTAAACCAGGGTCAGATTTTTCTGAGCCACTTTCTGAATTCTAGTGGCCTTTACCATATTCAGGTGACTAATGGTGGAGGCAGATTGGCTTTGATTTATATCGACCTTCCTGCCATAAAAAGTGTTGTCTCATAGAAGCCCAGCTTAGAAGAACCGGCCCACAGAATGAATGGATAAACACCCATTTCCCCCACATAAAGCCAAACGGTGTGGCAAGGCAGGGGCAGAGCACAGACCTGTCATTCAGGAAGGACAGGATCAGGACGAAGCTCAGTATTCATAATTCCGGGAAGGATGGAGAGACCAAATGCAGCACAGGTTTAAACAAGGCCAATCGGGGGCTTGAGTATACTCTGAGAGGGAGGTTTGACCCCACCCCCACTGTGACCCTGGCCCTACACCAGGGGCTCCACCCCTGCATGGGGTGGCAAAGGCAAGGGACACCCACACAACAGCTGGGCTGGGCACACCACCCTTTCCACAGACCACTGCTCCTCATCTCCAGGTGAACTGGGGTCTGTTCCGAAAGAGGGAAGGACTCTTCCCCACCCACCTGAGCAGAGGACTTGGGGTGGAGGGGAAGGAGACTCTTCCAATACCACCTCAGCAGAGCCAGGGTGGGGTGGCAACAAAAGCCCTTTGCCATGCAGTCTTCTACTAGAGTAGTTTGGCATGGGTCCTCCTCTCGCCCCCACCCCCCCGCGCCCAAGATCATGGTGTTTCAGAGTTAACAGCCCTTTGAAATGAATGTGGCGATTCACTCTTTTACAGCTATTGTTTCAGGCTCCCTGCAGACTCAGGACTCAGGCAGAGGTCACTGCATGGGTTACACACGGGTCACATTTTCAGCATATCTTTGTGCAGCCATGAGGGCTATGAAGTGAATGGTTTTAAAATGAAAACTCAGATTCCTGTGCCATCATGTGCCTATAGAGACTATCCCTTAACCTGGCGCTGGGTTTGTGGAATGTGCCTGTTCATGTCAGGTTGAATTTGGCTCTTGGTCTTCAGGGGAAGGGAGGGAAGAGGCCAACACAGACTGATATATGAGTGCCATCTACAGGCCACTTGTTAGAATGACATAAACAGCCACTGCTTTTGAGCTTGATAAGTTCATAAAATTGAATTTATCAATTAGAGACAGGAGCCAGTGTTTGATCCTAGTAAGTGTCTAGTTGTTTATCCCAACTGAACCAAACACTTTTATGGTATGAGGTTTATTCCTTGCTAATTCTGTGCTTTGGTGCAGAAGCGCTCAGTGAGTCAAAGTTGTTTTTACTCATTGTCCTTATTCACTTATTGCTTACTCTCCCTGGGATTTTTTTCAGAGAGATTTGCTACAGTCAAGAGCGGCATGTCTGATGTTCAGGCTCCAACTGGGAACCCAGCAGAGCTCTGCGTTGTCCTCAATGATGAGAAGGTAGAGGGAGTTTGGCTGAAGGATGGAAAAGAGGTAAAGAGTTTATATTGTAATTAGAAAAATGAAGGGCTGGAAAAACTTAGTGGGATTTTTACCTGAGTTAAGGACTGCAGGAATTGGCCCAGTGTTGATAACTTGGAAAGGAACCTAGAATAGAGACCGACAAACTGGTCTAAGTCTTCCCGGGTCAAATGGAACCTCAGTCTTCTTTATGTTTTGAAGTCCTTTAGCTTGGCACCCACCCTTTGTTTGTTTGTCAATTATCTTCCTCTGTCAAGCACCCCACAAGTCATTGGATCACTCCCTTCCCACACCTTCTAACCAACCTTCTCAGCCTCTCCCTCACGGAATCACATCCTTCCCCACAGGGTCAGCAGGTCCCCCTCCCCCCCAGGTCATCAGCAAATTTGGCAATGTATCCACTGGACACCAAGGTGCTGCCCCAGTCAGATTTCATGGGCAGAGTGGCTCCCCCAGTGAGAAGCACCAATCATTCAGATCCTCACAGTGAATACATAACACCCTACACTGACACTTTTTTCAGCCAAGAATCACAAAGCATTTTACAAGCATACAAACCAGGATTCCTGACTCTTTGTCCCTTGTTCTAATCAGGCCCTTATAGTCAAGAATCTCTGATTAGGTCTTTTGTAAGCTGCCTTAATCTTCCTTTCAGATCACGGATATGACAGGGATCCAGATAGTCAAGCAGGGAGCTGTCCACAAATTGATCATTGACAAAATGGGAGAAGAACATGAAGGGAAGTACACGTTCAGAGCCAAGGGGGCAGAAAGTGAGGCCACCATTGCCATTGCAGGTACTACCTCCTTTCCTTAACACTACTCACCAATCAATCACTTGCAGGTGTCGGATCAAATTTCTAACAGGCCTCCTTCCTGGGGCCTGCCATGTTTGCAGGCTCATCCATTTGTGTGTGCAAAACTCCATTTCTTGACACACAAAAGAGCATTTGCTCACACTTTAATGGGAGTAAATCAGGAAATCATTTTAAGTGGCTAGATTTAGGGGCCTATCTTTAAGCATCGCAATTTGAAAAATGTGGCCGGAACCATTTTTTGAGAATTGCTCCTGTAGGAACAACAAGAAAAATCTTCTAGTAGGAAAATATTTTTTTGCTTAACTCTTGGCAGACAGATGGCGCTAATTGAACTCGTCAAACTCCCTTCACTTTTAGCATAGCAGTCAACCTGCCTCTGTCCTCTAAATGGGGGAGGGAGGCTCCTACTGGCGATTGCTACTGAAACATCAGGCAGAGTTTAGCACAAACTAGTTATTAACATATGAACATTCCAGATTGAAAAAAATGTAACTGAACTCTGTTTAACTAAAAACCCACATTGAGCAATGGTTGGGGTTACCGATTATGACTTTTTTTTGTTCAAAAAAGGATTTTTCGACAAAAAGTGGCCTTTTATAAATGAAATTTTTCATGGAAAAAAATTTGTTTCTAAAAGTTGAGGGTTGTGTGCACAAAAAATGAAAACAGAAATTGTTTCACCTGGCGGGGGGGAGATCAGTTTTTCATTGACAATTTCAGCAAAATAGGTTTTTTAAAATTACGAAATCTTTTTTATAAAAAAATTGGCAGAAAATACTGTTTTCCAGCCAGCTCTAGTGGAAGCCCTGTTCTGCAACACTTACTCATAGTGCACAATACTTTATTATTCCCGTAGTACCTTACTCTGCAAGTAGTCGCACTGGTTTCATAGAACCAAAGGGTTAGAAGGGACTGCCAGGGTCATCTAGTCTAACCCCCTGCCAAGATGTAGGATCCCTATGGAACCCCATTTGAGACCTCCTTCCAATCTAACATCACTCCATGAATAATTACTCATTGTTTGCAGTTGCTTAAGCAATTATGTGTGCACTTAATGGATACATAATTTCATAGTACTCAGGAGAATTTGGCCCTTGGTCAGGAGCATCACAGGGACTTAGCCATGTGCCTTGCAGAGTTTAGAATCACCACAGAATCTTCAGGCCTCTGGAACTCAGGGACTTCTTGAAACTGATGCTCCCTGGAGACCCCTTGTCTCCTCTTCTGCTGAGCTGGACCATCTTGGGCAAGCCGGACAGGTCTCTGTACGGTAATTGGGAAAACTGGAATATCTGAATCCAAATGTAGTGAATATACTGGGTGCCCCTCAGGACCTTCATAAAATCAGGGATTCTACCATTAAAGAAATTTGAGGGTGAAGGAGTTAAGGCCCTGAACAATGCCACCGTTGCAGGGGAACTCACTAATGCATTAAAAGCACCAAAGTACCTTTGTGGCTGCAGTTATTCATGTGTCTTTTCCATTTTTTCCCAAGATGTTCCTGTCATTGACCTATCTGTGCTGGAGATGTTGGCTGCACACCCAGTGACTGTGAAGGCCGGGCATACAGCATACATCAAGGTCCCATTCAAGGGAAAGCCACTGCCAAAAGTCACCTGGTTCAAGGACGGTATTGAGGTGACAGAGGAAGAGCAGGTTGTGATGGAAAAAGCCAGTGACTATGCAACGCTGACAATAAAAAAGTGTGTGAGAGAAGACAGTGGAAACATTATGCTGAAGCTGAAAAATGATTGTGGTTCAGCTGTTGCTAATATGTTTCTCAACGTTATTGGTAGGTCCTGAACAAAACATTTATAGCAATTCACTGGTTCTGTAGACATGTAGAGTTGTAAAAATGCATTCTGAGGCCACTGTGGGTCCAAAGCTCAGAAATCCCTGCATGGGGGACAGAATGTGACTCAGAAGATCAGCTGGTGTAAATCGGGGTAACTCCAACACCGATTTACACCAAATGAGGAGATAGCCTTCTAAATAATGGCCATCCACTCTCTGTTTATCTCCCAATTTTGCAGATAAACCAAAACCACCGCAGGGTAAAGTGGAATTGCTAGAGCGTACGGGAAAATGCATTAAAATGAAATGGAAAGCACCCAGAGACAATGGAGGAAAGCAAGTGACCCAATTCATCATTGAAAAGAAGATGGCTGGGAAAAAGTCCTGGATCAAAATTGGGGAAACTGACAGCAAACACACCACATTTGCCACTGATAAGGTAGAGGAAGGGAAAGCCTATCAGTTCAGAATCATTGCTGTCAATGTAGAAGGTCTGAGTGATCCACTGGAGACAGAAGAAATCTTTGCTGGAGAACCTATTGGTAAGCACCTGAGCATGCCAGAGCTGTCATTTTTAATGTGGTTTTATTTTTGCTCCTTCTGCCCCCCTCCGAAGAGGGCATTGTCTCTTCTTTGACTTTCTGCACTTCAGGGATGAAAGCTCCAAGAAGGGCAGGCCCTTTGTAACCATCCCTTACTTGGTCTGACAGCAGGGTTCGAACCAGGGACAATGTGCTTTGAGGGCAAGCATTAGGGTATTCAAAAACTGCTCCTATAGACTAGCCACTAGAGGGAGCTAAGACCCACACTCGCCTAATGTGAGTTACCAAACTTAACAGAATACCTGCCTTATTTGTGTTGTCTTAGATCACCCTCTCAGAGCTTAGAGATACCCAAAACAAAAATAAGGCGGGGGGAGATTTTGCACCATTTGCTATTCAATGTTATTAGTTTTCTTATACAAGGGCAGTGTTGTGTATGGTAGGGCTGATTGAAATTTGAAAAAATTTTCATCAAATCAATTTTTTTGACAAAAATGGGGAGGGGAGGGGGCAGAACAATTTTTTTTTAAAGTGTCTACTTTCTATGCAAAATTTAAATTAAAAAAATGAATGCCCCAAAAGTTTTTTAGCCAAAAACTGAAATATTTCAATTCTGAAATGCTTTCAGAGTGTCTCATGAGATTTGTAATGTAGGCACCTCATGCTCCCATTCTCTTCTATGGGCCAGGATCCCCAGCCAAACTACATCTCCCATGGTGCACCACACCCATCTGACTTGCTATCATTCACAGCCTTGGTGCATCATGGGAGATGTAGTCCAATCAGGAAGCTCAGCCAACACAAGACAATGAGAGCCTGAGGTGCTGGAACTACAACTTCCAATAGGCACTGTGGCAGCATTTCAGAATACAAATATTTTATTTTTTGAATGAAAAATTTTCATTTTTTATTTTTCACTGAAAAAGTGAAATTTTCCATGGAACATTTCACTAAAAATTATTTTCCACATTTAAAAAAAACAATTAATTGACCAGTTCTCTGGTGGAACTTCCAACCTTGGTTCTTCTTCTTCAAGTGCTTGCTCGTGTCCATTCCATATTAGGTGTGTGCTCGCCACATGCACCGGTGCCTGAAGTTTTTCCCTCAGCAGTATCTGTAGGGGACTGGCTCTGGTGCCCTCTGGAGTGGCACCCGCATGGCGGGGTATAAGGGGCGCCGCTGGCTCCCGCCACCCTCAGTTCCTTCTTGCCGCCAGAGACAGTGCTGGAATGTCCGCTGCTTCGGGTAACGCTGTTCCGTTCTCTGTTCCTGCAAATTTTGAAATCCTGTAAAATAGTTATATATAGTTAGTAGTTTCTTAGTTGCCCTTAGTAGTAGTTTTCAAACTCTTCGTTGTTCGTGACAGGACCCAGCCAGGGGTCAGGGGATGCCCCGGTCCCCAGGCTTTAAGCCCTGCGATCGCTGCAAATGGCCTATGCCCATCAGCGATCCACATACCAGCTGCCTAAGGTGCTTAGGCGAAGGGCACATAAGTGACAAGTGCCGTATCTGCAAGTCCTTTAAACCTAGGATGAAAAAGGAGCACGATATCCATCTAAAAGCGCTCCTAATGGAGTCGGCACTCACTCCGGCACCGGAGCAGCGGTCCGACTCCACACCGAGCACCGTGGCCTCCATGCACGGTGCTCCCCCGGCGCAGTCCACGAGCCGACACCGGTCTCACTCCACGGCTCTGGTCAAGAAGCCGAAAAAGACTGCGATGGGAAGATCTCCTACCTCCCGCAAGGGAAAGGAAAGGGCAGGGGAGAGCCAAGACCCATGTCGGGCAGCTCAACATCCCCCTCAGGAAGTCGGGCCCCAGCTCAAGTCGAGTGGTGCAGACCATACCATTGCCTGCGACTCTGGATAACTGTGCAGGCCCCAGCCAGCTTCAGGTGTCGTCGATGCCCGAAGCCCTTCAAGCAGCTGAGGAGATCCTGACGCTCCCGGTGCCGCCCTCATCGGCTCCTGTGGTACCCCAGTCTCGGGGAAAACCCACGTTAGGACCTATGCGTGTGTCCCCGCCTCAGTGGTACCGTTCCCCATCAAGAGGGACGTCTCACCAGAATTCGCCCGCCCGCAGCTGCCACGCCTCAGGACCACAGAGGCAGGCTCAGCGGAGCCCTCTTCGGTCCCCGTATTGGGGGCACCGATCGAGGGACTCGAGGCGTACTTCGCCGGTAGATTGGTGCAGACCCTCTGAGGCACACGCCATCCGGCAAGAATTCTGGGACCAGCCCCAACTGTCTTCAAGGGCCCAGGACTGATCCTGGGACCGATCGGACACCAGAGACCGCCAATCGCCGGGCTGTCATGACCTGTTTTCAAAGGGAGGGTCGCCCTACTCAGGACGATCCTCCCAGCAACCGGCCTGTAGTAGCTCCCGTTCCCGTTCAATGTCCCAGTACCGGTCGAGTAGCATGAGGCGTGGATCGCCAGGTATCTGACGCAGATCTGCCGAATGCCGTCAGTCCCCAAGAGCCCAACCAAGACAGTCTCGCTCGGACAGGTCGGCTTCCAGACGCAGCAACCAGCACCGGTTGGACAAGAGCTCGTTCCTGGTTGCCCGGTACCAACCACTCCACTGGTAGCTCCGACTCGGAGTGAGGTTCCCTGACTGCAGGACAAGCCCCAGTACCGATGGTGCTGTCTACATTATCAGCACCGAAACCTGTACCATGGCCCCAAGCACAGTGACCGGCGCCATGGTACCCATGGAACCCTTGGGGGTTCACCCAACCTTCCCAGGCTGCCCGGTTGGTGTCAGGAGCCTCGGAGAGGCCAGTGGCCTAGGTATCCCATCCCCCTCCGGTCCTTGAGACTTTGGGAACTAAAACCCCCACAGGTCCAGGAGGACCCAGGGGAGCAAGCTGCTGGACCACCAATGGATGTGGAGGTTCCCGTGGCACCAGCATCATCCTCGTCATCACCAGATGAGGCTATCACGAGTCCCCCTCACCCAGTTCCTCAGGATGACGCCAAGGCACCCCAGCAACTTTTGAAGAGGGTCGCTTCCAACCTGGGGCTTCCGGCAGAGGACTTGGAAAATCCCTCAGACTCTATTCAACGTCCTGTGCTCCTCGGCTCCTGCCAGGGTGGCTCTACCCCTTCATGAAGGGTTTTCCAAGATCACTAATGCCCCGTGGCAGACCCCTTCTTCCCTGGCCCCTATCTCTAAAAGGGCCGAATGCAAGTACTTTGTGCCAACCAATGAGCATGAGTACGTATACTCCCACCCAGCCCCCAATTCCCTTGTGGTCAAGGTGGTTAACCACAAAGAGAGGCAGGGACAACCTGGGGCCACCCCAAAAAATAAAGACTCCAGGAGGCTGGATCTTTTCAGATGTAAGGTTTATTCATCTTTCAGCCGTCAGCTGAGAGTAGCCAACCACCAAGCCTTCCTTGGCTGATGTGACTTCAACATGTGGCAAGCCATGGCCAAGTTTGAAGGGTCGCTTCCCGAGGCTTCCAAGAAGGAGTTCCGAGCGATCCTCAATGAGGGCACGACTGTGGCCAGGGTGGCCCTCCAGGCGGCGTCAGACACTGCTTATGCTGCTGCCTGCACCATGGCTTCCGCTATCTCCATGCAGCGAGCCTCCTGGCTGCTCCTCTCTGGGTTGTCCACCGAGGCCCAGCAGTCTATGCAGGATCTGCCCTTTGATAGCCGGGCTCTATTTGCGGAGCAAACAGACCGCAAGTTGCATGGCCTCAAGGACTCCCACACCACCCTGAAGACCCTGGATCTCTACGTCCCAGCCACGGCGCGTAAGCGGTTCAAACCGTGGCAGACACAGGGCCAGGGGAGCCAGCATCGGCAGGACCAGCCCCATAAATGAGCCAAGGGCTACAAGCGCCGTGCGAGCCACCCACCTCCACCTTCTGCCCAGTCAGGCTTGACCCTGAATAAGCAGGGGCCAAACGGTCATTTTGAGGGTGCACCCAAGGGCGACCTACCAGACTATTTCCCGGATCCATCCTTCCCTGTGTTCTCCAACCATCTTTCCCTCTTCGTCCCTGCCTGATCAGCTATAACCTCGGACCGATGGGTCCTCAGCACAGTGGAGCAGGATTATACCCTCCAGTTCCTTTCTACACACCCCCTTCCCACCCGCCTTCCCCGTCCCTCTTCAGGGACCCCCTCATGAGAGTCTTTTCATGCAGGAGGTAAAGGGGCTGCTACAGCTGGGTGTGGTGGAAGAGGCTCCTCGCGAGTACAGGAACAAGGGGTTCTATTTCCGGTACTTTTTAATCCCAAAGGCCAAGGGTGGTCTGCGGCCCATCCTGGACCTGCAAGACCTCAACAAGTACCTAAAGAAGCTAAAGTTCTGCATGGTTTCCCTGGCTTCTATTATCCCCTCCCTGGCTCTGGGAGACTGGTATGCTGCCACGACTTGAAGGACGCATACTTCCAATAGCGATCTTTCAAGGACACAGACGCTTCCTCCAGATTACGGTGGGCCTCCACCACTATCAGTTTGCAGTCCTCTCGTTCTGCCTGGCGACAGCACTGAGAGTGTTTACCAAGCGCATGTCTGTGGTAGCGGCTTACCTCAGGCACTGGGGTATCCAGATCTACCCGTACCTCAACGACTGGCTCATCAAGGGCAGCTCTAGGTCTCAAGTCCAAAGGGATGTCGCTGTGCTTCAAGCTACGTGCTGCTCTCTGGGCCTACTGGTAAATGACAAAAAGTCGACATTAGTGCCAGTGCAGCAAATAGAGTTCGTCGGAGTGATCCTCGACTCAACCTGCGCCAGGGCGTTCCTGCCACTGGAAACGTTCCACACATTGACGAACCTCATCATGGAAGTCTCCGTGTTCCCTCTGATTACAGCCAGGGTCTGTCTGTGCCTCCTGGGTCACATGGCAGCATGCACTTACGTGGTCCGCCATGCCAGGCTCCGGATGTGGCCCCTGCAACAAATGCTGGCGACGCTCTATTCCCAGTCCCGAGACCCCCTGGAAAAGATTGTTACCATTCCCGAGGTGATACTTACCTCACTGTGGTGGTGGACAGACTGCAGGACAGTCCTGGTGGGGGTTCCGTTCGACAACCCACCTCACTTCATTGACTTGGTGTCGGATGCCTCGGACCTCAGCTGGGGGGCGCATATCGGTGTTCTCCAGACTCAGGGGATGTGGTTCTTGGACGAAGCGCAGTTGCACATAAACGTCAAAGAGCTCCGAACAGTCTGGCTGGCATGCGGAGTCTTCTTGCCCCACCTGTCGGGCAAGGTGGTACGAGTCCTGACGGACAGCACAGCCTCGATGTTCCACATCAACAGGCAAGGTGGAGTGCGCTCGTCGACTCTCTGTCTGGAGGCACTCTGTCTATGGGACTTCTGCATCAGCCATGAGATCCACCTGGAAGCTTGTTACCTTCCGGGTGTCAGGAATACCAGCTCAGCAGGGATTTCTCCTCCCACCATGAGTGGTCACTCCATCCAGAGGGAGCCGGCATGATCTTCCAAATGTGGGGAACTCCCCAAGTGGACCTGTTCGCTACCAGACAGAACAAGAAATGCCACCGGGTATGTTCTCTGCAACGTCTGAGCAAGGGCTCCCTCTCCTATGCCTTCCTCCTGTTGTGGTCAGGAAGCCTGATGTACGCGCTCCCTCTAGTTCCACTCATCAGCAGGGCCCTGGCAAAGATCAAGAGAGACAAGGCACAGGTCGTCGTGATTGCCCCGATGTGGCCTCGCCAGCACTGGTTCAGAACACTCTTGAGCCTGTCAGCAGCCCCTCCCTGGCCCCTGCCCAACCGACCAGACCTCCTGTCACAGGACCAGTTGGCTCCTGCACCCCAACCTCATGTCCCTCCACCTCTCGGCATGGATGCTGCGGACCTGTTCAGAAGGAGTCTAGCAGGTCCTCCTGGAAAGTAGGAAGCCCTCATCTAGACTGATTTACCTGGCCAAGTGGACGAGGTTTTCCCGTCGGGCGTCTGAACAGGGCATCTCTCCCTCGCGTTCCTTCATACTGTCCGCTGTCCTGGACTAACTGCTCCATTTGAGGAACCAGGGCCTGGCACACTCTTCCATCAGAGTGCATCTCGCGGCCATCTCTGCTTTTCACCCGCCGATCCAAGGACAGACGGTGTTTTCCCATGATGTGATAGTCAGATTCCTGAGGGGGCTTGAGAGACTCTTCCCGCAGGTGCAGGCTCCTATCCCACAGTGGGATCTTAACTTGGTCCTCTTTAGGCTCACCAGCCTGCCCTTTGAGCCGCAGGGTTCCTGCTCCCTTTCCCATCTGTCATGGAAGGTTGCGTTCCTGGTGGTGGTGATGTCGGCGAGACGGGTCTCTGAGATTAAAGCCTTGACCTCAGAACCTCCGTACACGGTCTTCTACAAAGAAAATTTTCAGTTGTGGCCCCACCCAGCCTTCCTGCCAAAGGTGGTCTCCACCTTCCGTATGAACCAGAACATCTTCCTCCCGGTGTTCTGTCCCAAACCGCACAACACCAGGGAGGAGAGGCATCTTCACGCCCTGGACGTCCGGAGGGCCTTGGCTTTCTACTTAGAATGTACCAAGCCTTTCCAAAAATCGACTCAACTCTTCATCACTACAGGAGATAGGATGAAGGGTCACCTGGTGTCCTTGCAGAGGATTTCCAATTGGATTACCTTGTGCATAAGGACCTGTTACGACCTGGCGGGGGTACCACTGCCGCCAATTGTCAGAGCCCACTTGACGAGAGGGCAGGCATCTTCGGTGGCCTTCCTGGCATACATCCCTATCCAGGACATCTGTAGAGCCTCAACGTGGTCCTCTGTTCACACGTTCACCGCTCATTATGCCACCACTCAGCAGGCCAGGGATGACGCTGGGTTCAGCAGCGCTGTGTTGCAATCTACACGTCCATGAACTCCTACCCACCTCCAGGGTTACTGTTTGGGAGTCACCTAATACGGAATGGACATGAGCAAGCACTCGAAGAAGAAAAGACAGGTACCTTTTCCGTAACTGGTGTTCTTCGAGATGTGTTGCTCATGTCCATTCCATGACCCGCCCTCCTTTCCCCACTGTCGGAGTTTCCGGCAAGAAGGAACTGAGGGTGGGGGAGCTGGCGGCACCCCTTGTACCGTGCCATGCGGGCGCGACTCCAGAGGGCGCCAGAGACAGTTCCCTACGGATACTGCTGAGGGAAAAACTTCAGGCGCCGGTGCATGTGGCAAGCACACATACCTAATATGGAATGGACATGAGCAACACCTCTCGAAGAACACCAGTTACGGAAAAGGTAACTATCTTTTTATATGGCACCTCTTATGTTCAAAATACTTTACAAAACATTATCTAACTAATCTGTATGGCACCCTTATTAGGTAGGTAATAAGTATTAGTAGCCCCAATTTATAGATGGGAGAAATGAGGCAGAGAGGGTAAGTAACTTGTTCAAGACCACACAAAAATCAAAATCAGACCTAGGATTAAAACTCAGGAATTCCTGGGTCCCAGTCCTGTGCTTTTAGACCACTAGGTCAGTGGAGATGTTCAGTATTATCTTAGGAACAAAACATAAGGCAATGACATTTTCAGGTCTTTGCTAATGAATACTGTCCGCGCTGAATCCCAAAAATGACCTGAGGAAATAGATAACAAAGCAAAAGCTTTAGAAAGGGGTTTTTGGCAATGAAGGAACCTAGAGGTCTAGATCGCTCTTCCTAGCCTCTTGCTATCTGTTGTTCTTACCAAAAGAGGTTTTGAAGTGGAGCAGTAGGTGATTCTGATTCTTCTGTGCTGAATCTAACTCTGTCTAGAGCCTCCTGGACTGGCATCCCAACCTCAAGTTACAGATGTTACTAAGGACGCTGTCACCATCACCTGGAACCCTCCAGCACAGGACGGCGGCTCCCCAGTACAAGGGTACATTGTGGAAAGAAGGAAGAAAGGCAGCAACCTTTGGGTCCCAGTTACCAAAGAGCTAGTCCAAGGTCAGATATCACTTCCCTGCACCATGCAAGGGCAAAATGAAAGTTAGAGAGGACATGAGATAAGAAGCTGAAGATCTGCTCACTCAAGCAAAGGGACAATGTTGTCTAGACATAGCACATGGTTTATGAAGACCAGCTATAGATATTAAAGTCCAAATTTTCAAACATGATCCCTGAAATTTGGGACCTAAATCTACGTTTAGGCACCTAAACAGCTATGGCCTGATTTTCAGAGGTGCTGAACATTAGAACAAATGGGAGCTTTGGATACTCAGCACCTCTGAAAATCAGGACATTTTTATTTATGTGCCCACATATGGATTTTGGTGCCTAATTTCAAGCATACACATTTGAAAATTTTTCCCTGACTAACTTTACTGCCTTCCTCTGTTTTTGACCAAACTTGATTTAAATAAGTAACTGAGCTTGTTATCCATATGTAATGGGGATCATTTATGATATATGTAAATCACAGCTTATATAACACATGGAAACATTTATTTCAACAACATCTGAATAACAAGACTTTTGGTCTTAGTCATCTTTTATTATCATGATTCTTTCTTGGATTCTTCTATCTGATTCAGCATTTTGGATTTCCTTATTAATTAAATGGCAATTAATTGATTGATTGAAGGACCAAAATTAATTGCGGTAAAGGGTGGAAGCTGTGTTAATTTTAAGACAAAATATTAGGTTCCAGAGGTTTTGACCAAATTGAATGAAGGATCTATCTGATGAGTCTTTGGTGGCCAGATTCTGATAGTCTTACTTAAATTGATTAGTACAATGGGACTGCTCATGGAAAAAATACTACCTAACATGAGTGAAGGCATCAGACCCTGGCCCTGAATTAAGTAGAAGGAACTATACTGGCAAATTATACATTTTTCCTATGTTATACATTTTAAGGCCAAATCGGTTCCTATGTTATACATTTAAGGCACATTTGTGTGTGCCAAAGGGGTCTCCCTTGGGATCCTTGGGGTTCCATTGTGCAAGTGGGGGGTGCATGACTGGATACACGGAGACCATCATCATTCATAATGTTCCCCAAAAATGTTTTTGAGCTGAAATGTCTCATGCTTAGTCTCAGGTCAAAGGTGATTTTTATGTATTTGTTTGTTTTGATACTCACTTGGGAATTCTTTTATGCGTGAAGGAACTTTCCCTAAAAATTATGAATCATCTACACACTGGTAACATTTCCATCTTTAGATACCAAGTTCAAAGTGGATGGATTGCTGGAGGATTCAGAATATGAGTTCCGTGTTACAGCTGTGAATCGTGCAGGGCCTGGACAACCCAGCACAGCCTCAAACTCTGTTGTTGCAAAGGACCCCATCAGTATGTTTCTTTTATTACTTATTCCCTAGTTTTCTTAAAACTGTTTCCCATGATGAGACCCATATTATATGCAGAGAGCATGCCCAGATCAACATGATAAGTTGCTACCGTGCTTAGGTGCTTTCTGTACTGGGGAGGCTTTCATTCACTTCCTGGTATTTGTACTCTGCCAAAAGTCATAATGCAATCGTTTCATACCAGTGTGAATCATTTCTGTTTAATGGACTTCAGCATACCACAAAACTATGCTCCGTGAGGTAATCTCCTCCCTCCCCCCCCCCCTCCACCTCGCCTTGAACCTTTGGTAAAAGAAGGATAAACTTCTGCAGAATTAGTAAAAGATGATTGAGCAAATTTTCCAAAGTTTAGTTTACAAATCTGTTTTTTCATTGGCAAAAATGTGGGCCTAATCCTGCACCCATTGAAGTCACAGCAAAACTCCCAATAACCTCAGTGAGATCAGAAATGGGCTGTGTAACCTGTTACAATGGGCCAGCGGGCCCATGTACCATCTCTGAGTAACATCCATTCCATACAGCCACGTAACCAAACCCATTTTTAAACCAAGTGGTTGCCCAGTACCCAGTATATAAATAGTTTAAACTGCGTAGGGAAGGGGGGAGCTTCTGTAATTGTTGCAGGAAGGGATGTCAGTAGCTGTAAGTAGTTTAGAAAAACACGGGGAAAGTCAGAGTCAGCAGAACTAGAGGGGAGATCATTCTTCCACCTACATAGAGCACTAGGTTAAATAGTTCCCCAAATCAGAAAACATTTTGGTTCCTTCGTATCAGAGGACCACACTACAAAATGTAACAGCCAAAGATATAGCTCCCTTCATATTTAAAGATTCATATTATCTCAGACAAAAAGCTAGAGAGGGCTTCTTGAACATTCCCATCCCATCCTTGTAGCCCACTGTGAACATGGGTTGGGAGCCCATTTTAATGGGGTTGCCAGGGCTGGTGTTAGACTTGCTGGAGCCCAGGGACAAAGCCCGAGCCCCACCGCCCAGGGACAAAGCCCGAGCCCCACCGCCCAGGGACAAAGCCCGAGCCCCACCGCCCAGGGACAAAGCCCAACATCTTCAGCTCTGGGTGGCGGGGCTCAGGTTACAGGTCGGGGCTGAAGCCCTTGGGCTTTGGCTTGGACACCCCCCTCCCCACCCGAGGTGATGGGGCTCAGACTTTGGATTTGGCCCTCCCTGCCAGGGCGGCGGGGCTCGGGCACTGCTTGTTACTGAAGTCACACATCATGTGCTGTCATGTGCCCCTAAAACTCTGTCTTAGAGGGAACAGGGTGCTCATAAACCTCAGGAGCAGCCCCGTGTGACAGTCCTCAGCACTTACTGAAAATCAGGTTCCTTTAAGGTGTCTCAAGTTGGGCACCTCAAAAAAGGATTTGGCTGAAATCACAAATCACATTTTTGAAAATGGCAACCAAGAGTCCCGTGGCACCTTATAGACTAACAACTGTATTGGAGCATAAGCTTTCGTGGGTGAATACCCACTTCGTCAGACGCACGCTTTCGTGGGTGAATACCCGCTTCGTCAGACGCACGCTTTCGTGGGTGAATACCCGCTTCGTCAGACGCACCCTTTCGTGGGTGAATACCCGCTTCGTCAGACGCATTCACCCACGAAAGCTTATGCTCCAATACATTTGTTAGTCTATAAGGTTCCACGGGACTCTTTGTTGCTTTTTACAGATCCAGACTAACACGGCTACCCCTCTGGTTTTTGAAAATGTAGGCCTGAAATATGGGGTTGGTGCAGAGATAAGGGTGAGAATCCCTGGTTTCGGTACACTGTGTTCATCACCAGTGTGCTGTTGCTGTTTCAGAGCCTCCAGGAATGGTGAAGGGGATCCATGTGGTTGACTCTTCCAACTCCAGCATTTCCTTGGCGTGGGAGCAGCCAGATCAAGGAGACTTGCCCTCAGGATACATACTCGAGATGCGTGCAGAGAACACCAAGGAATGGACAAAATGCTCTAAAATCCCAATCTCCGGCACCAGCTACACTGTGGGAGGTTTGCAGGAGAGGCAGAAATATTTCTTCCGAATCAGAGCGGTGAATGAAGCTGGTGTGGGAGAACCAGCAGAGCTAGAAGAAGGAGTCCTAGCTATGCCCCCTCCAGGTAATCTCCAGGATATCCTGTCTGGCTGCAGGTCACTTCTGTCACTCATTCAGTCATGAGTCAGTGTGTTTATTTTAATAGCCGTGGTTTACAAAGCTTCACAGAGTGACTATTAATTAAGCTCATGCTCTTTGCAGGTAATAAAGCTTTTGCTAATGGCTAGATGAACATTAGCGTGTAATCCAGTTGTCCTCCCTGACAGTCTGCCAACTTGACTGGTTTGTAATGTCCACAAAAGCTCACGCCAAATACATTTTCACTAGGGGCTTTGCCCATCAGCAAAGAGGATCAATTAGGGATCTGATTTTGCTTAGAGAAAACCAGCTCAAATATATAGAGTAAAATCCAGCATGTCTAGCCTTTTCAGACTCATAATAAAGATGAATTAAATTAAATGAATGAACTTCTCCAAAAAAAGGCTATTAACAAATGCTCTTTCTGTTCTGTGCAGTGGTTTACTCCAATATAAAGGGACACCCTCAGTGCTACGGGTCTTATTTTTTGCTTTATCGTCAAGTAAATTTCACTTACAGTTTGCAGATAAGATGTTGGCAAGTGACATTGGGCCACAGAAACTCTTTGTAGAGTCCTGGAGCTGGACTGATAGCTATTCTGCCACACTTCCTGCTAGGGCTGAACTATAAGAATCCTTCACAGCAGTTCCTGAAATCTCCAGCTACAGCTCAATTGGCTGCAGCTTCTTGTGTCATCAATTGTCTCCCATGTCAGCTATGTGATTGCAGAGGCAATTCTGAGGGAATTCTCCCTGCTGCCAGTGATGCTGTTAGATGGGTAGATAATAATGTCTCCTGATGGGAGAGATGGGTAGATAGCTTACCTGCTACTGATCAGTACACTATCATAGTATTGGTAGTGCCCATCTGCAATAAAGCCTGGTATTGAGGCACAGATTACTGTTTTTCCAACTGGGTAGCGAAGAGTGACAGCCTGGGTTCAAATGAACAATCAGGTGGCACTATGATAAACAGGCAACATGGAGGTAATTGTATTGTCAAGGGGAGACATTGCCCATCACATCTTGAGAATAACTGCTGAGGTAGCTGACCTGTCAGAGCCCTATTATAAGAGGTGGCAGTTCAGACTTTTATTGTTTAGCACTCATGGGTAGTGAATTTGTTTTTACTCTGCTAGTTAGGAAATTCAAACAGCTTGTCTCTGGGATGTTCCCGGGGGACAGAGCTGCCTGAAGAGGTAGAAAGACTAGCAAGGTAAGATACAGAACTCATGAGTCATGCTACATTGCAGTGATTTCCATCAGGAATAAAGACATCTGGCACTGACCAGGGGAATGTCAGAAGCAGAACAGCACAAAATTAGAATATCTATTAAAAGCAGCTTTTCCTTTAGGTCTTCACTTCAGAATTGCACTAATAATCTTGATACTAATTATTCCCTCTCCTAAAAGAGAAACACCAATCTAACCTCAGATTTACTGTATGACCAAAACAAAACAAACTGTGGTAGGAAATAGGAACATGCAGTGCTGTCATGAAGCGCACATGTAGTTTGATGGGAAACAACAGATCGGCTATCAGTGTAGCGGGAGTAAGTGGCGGACAGTTATTTTTAAGTCGGTTAAAGTGGTGATTTCAAGCAGCATAACTTTTTTGGCCCACAATCAGTTTTCTCACACTGATAATTTTTAAATGGTAATACTTCCTCCCTCTTGCAACTTGGTTTAAAAGAATATAATTGACTCTTCTGATTGACACCTTGAGTGCCAAGGAATAAATATTCCTCACCCAGTTGCATGCCCCTGGAACCTGCGAGGGCAGGAGGTGGTGGTGTTAAATGCACATGGTGATGGACCCCTTACATTACAGGACAAACAGTGCTGTAGTAACTCAAGGCTCGATTTTGCAATCCTCACGTTGATGAACACCTATTCACACAAGTTGTGCCATTAACTTCAGTAGGAGCACCTGTGTCAGCGCTAACGACCATACCCTAACACTTGTTCACCCAAGCTTTGGCTTCTGTTCAATTTAATTACTGCTTTGGTGGTTTGAAGAGAAGAGCAGCTCTCATTAAAGTGTATTACTTACTTACTCTTATTTCTCAATTTCTTTGATAGCAGAGGCACAGCCTTTCTTTAAAAATTGCATGGTAAAGGTGTGGCTACTAAATAGGAGTGGCTACTAATTGGCAGCAGCTTCAAAATGAAAATATATATTATCTGTTTCCTTTCCTGTACGTATGTATGTATGTATGGTTCCCTCTAGCACTAATGAGCCCATCACTGCAGTATCTGTACATAATTAAGAGTAGCTTCATTTCCACCTGTAAAAGGACCAGACTCTCAATCCCATTCTCATCTTATGATGCAATTACTAACTTAATTTCTTAGCTACCTTCTGTAGAAGCTAATTTCAAGGACTGCTTTTCTTTCTCCCATAATGTTGTTTTCACTGCACAATGCTTAAAACAGCAGGCCGACAGGGGAGAAATGGCTTTGCTCAGATATGAGGCCTCTAAGATTTTAATTATTCTCTCTCTCTCTCTCTCTCTCTCTCTCTCTCTCTCTCTCTCTCTGTTGTGGTGGTGGTTTGTGTTTTGTGTTTTAGCCCCTCCTAAGTTTGATCTAAGTACCAAGCTGAAGAGTCATATGGTGGTTCGCGCTGGGACAGCCCTCTGCATTCATGCTGCTTTTACTGTGAGCTTCCTTCTGCCCTGCTCTACCTCAGGGAAAGTCTGCACTGAAAGTTTTGTTTGGCGTCAAAGTTTTATTACCATTTTCCTCCTTTCACAGATGTGGGGCCTGGTCCCACAAGCTGTAGATGATTGGAACATCCACTGAAATTCCCCATGGCCTCCTCACATTTCCACTGTAGGTGCAGTGGAGGAAGCAGGGAATAAGTACCCAGTATATCCCCACACTGCAGGTGGGCAGGGAAGCAAATGGTTAAATCCTTAGCTCAACCGCATCAGTGTACTCGCTAGCACGGCTGAACCAGTGTGGGAGTAGGTGAAGCAATCTGCTGCTGGTCAAGACTAATGGCTGATTACTCACTCCCATGAGAATGAGGGAACACAGAAGGCATTATGACTCTCTGAGGCACAGTTCCTTCCCCTGGGCTTCTAAATTGGTACAGATAGATGCCTCAGGGCTAGATGTAAAAGGATCATCTGGCCCTTTAAGGGACAAATACTTCTGCTGGCCTTCCTCACAAGAACAATCACACTGACTTAAGTGGGACAATTTGCCCGAGTAAGGCAAGTAGGCTTTGGCCTGATGGCCAGGCAGCACTTTGGATCTGTGAAGCAGTGTGTAAATGCTGACTGTTTTTAGGGCTAGGTTTTATAAGCCTTCCTCACACTGGTGACGTTGCAGGGGCTATTCCCAGGAGTAAGCACCTACCAGCATGAGAACGGGTTGCACAATCTAGCCTTCAGTAGTGTGGATTTGGGTAGGGAGTTAATATCAACCCACCTAGAATAAGCACTAACAATTACTAGGAGAGACCTAGCATTAAAATGTGTGTGACTTCTGTTTCATTTATTACGGTAATGCAATGTTATCTGATTGAGATGCCACACTCACCAGAGCTTTATGAATCCTGTAATCTGTTCTGCTCAAATCCATGCCAGAGAGCGAAGCTTTACAAGCAGCATAAAGAAGTGTTGTTAATAAGGGTGCACATGATTGTCACATGGGGCCAGGAAGGTGGGTTTTTTTCAACACAGTAATTGCACAGGATACGACTTGTGGCTGATACACAGTCAAGCCTTTCCCATTTGTTCCAGTGGCTATGTCACTGTGATGGTCTCAAGATATTTTATTGTATTGTATTAAAGCTCTCAAGAATGTTCCCTGTTCGGAGCTGAGAGGCACGGCGTGCTTTGTAGTGGGGACTAAATGTGGGCCACGTATTTGTTAAAGGAAACATTACGGTTTGTGGTGTCTAAGGCCAACTACCTGCAAAGCTTTGAGCACCCTCGATGGCTACTGAGGGTCATTAAGTCAGTGGGAGCTTAGGGTGCTTGTACCTCACAGGAGGCGCTCAGCACCTCACAGGTTTGGCCCTAAAGCCCGAGTAACTTCACTGGTGACAATCAGCGGTTATAGTAGATTGAAACAGAACAGGGAGCTCTCCCTGCACTGGCCAAGGAGGAGAGAAGGCTGCTCAGCCAAACCAGGAGACAGGAAGAGAGGGCTCACCGGTAGAGTTATACACCATCACCTCTCCTCCTAATTTAACTCCTGATTACAATGCAGTTGTTCTTGATTTACACTAGACTAACTGACAGCAGGATCTGCTCCGCTAGGGGATGAATCTTGCAGTCCTGGCTCTGTCCTATCTCAGGCGCAGCTCCCACAAAAGTCAATGGGAGATTTGACTCAACAGGGACTAAGTGCTCAATCCTGTCCCTTCAGCTCTGAGAGTCATCACCACAGGCACAGAAGGGATGGCAGGAGCCGGCCCTAAGGCAGAACTGCAGGGTCATCGGTTCTATGCCAGCTTGAATTCACTGCAGTAGAGGAGCTGCAGTTTCCCCTAGGGGAACCTCTTGGTGCACTGTCTAGAGCTGAGGTGTTATCTCTATTGCACCAGCCCTTTCCTCTGCTTTTAAAAAGTGCTTGGAGAAGATTAAACAGGGATAAACTTTAGCCTCGAGGTAATGTTGGAATCCCTCCTGCTGAGTCAGTAGAGACCACTGCATCAAGTGTAATGCTGGGGGAAGTGTGATTTTTTTTTTTAACCTGTTTGAGAATCTTGGCAACATCATCATCTTGAAACAAAACTACGGGTCAGAACTGCAGCTGGAGTAAGCTCAATTGGCTTCAGTGGAGTTATGTCCATTTACATCAGCTGAGCATCTGGCCTAATACCAGGAGAGCATACATTCCCCTGCTATTTCTACTGCCAAAATTCCCTGGGAGTGCTCTCCTTGGAGTATTTTGGGTGATATCAAGTTGATTGCATCCAAGACACTGTTATTTTAGGTTCAGAGTTATCTATTATATACTGAAAGTTAAGGCCACCATTAATTTTTACACATTTATCTCGGACAGGGTTCCCCTCTACCAACTGTGACCTGGCAAAAAGATGGAATTCCCACAAAAGGGAGAGAGATCATCACCAAAGGCAAGAACCACTCCCAGTTCCTCATCCACAGCACGAAGCGTTTTGATTCTGGTGTGTACAGGATCCTCCTTAGGAACGACTATGGTGAAGCCCATTATGACATCCAAGTACATGTGGCAGGTACAGTATAGCAAAAGCTCTAGCTTCCAGGCTACAACTGGGTTTAGACAAGGAGCCAATTAGTCTGCCGGGGATTCCAGGTTCTTAGGTCTGGAAAGGTCCAAGGGAATGAAATTTAGGAGTGCATGTGCAGTACCAGAATTTGCTAGACACACAGTGATATGCATAAGCAATTCACAAGGCAGCAGCTGGTTTGAAAAGGGTTTGCTTCGATAGAAAAAAATAGAGGGGTGCTCCCAAATAAGAGAAACAAATACCTAAAGGTGTTTCCTATTTGTTAGATTTCCCACGGCCACCAAAGAATCTGCAGCTGGTTGAGGAAGTGCCGAACACCATGACTCTGAAATGGGATCACACCCCAGATATAATGGATGATGGGCATGCCCATTACGTCATCATGAAACGTGACGCTAGAACTGCCACCTGGTTCACTGCAGCTGAGAAAGTCTACAGTAACAAGTACACCGTCACAGCCCTGGTCCCAGGGAGGAAATACTTTTTCCGAGTTATTGCCCGCAATGACATTGGAGACAGTGACCCTCTGGATTCCAAGGAGCCCTGGCACATCTCTAAAGACAAAGGTAAACATGAGAATAGATGCATGTACAGGGAGGGAAAAGGGTGCTCTTGTAGATAAGACATTAGACTGGGACCCAGGAGGTCTGGCTTCAATTCCCAGCCTGGTCACAGAAGTCCCTTAACTGCTCTGTACTTCAGTTCCCCATCTGTAAAATGGAGACAAAAATATCTCCTTTCTCCCACTTTTTGTCATCTCTTCTATGAGCATGTAATCACACTGGGGCCTCTAGGTTTTACCTAGAGTCATATGCATAATAATGATGATAATATATTCTCTCTGTGTGTATGTGTAAATAGAGGGTAGTTGTGTCTTGACATGAGAGAGTTCTCATTTTTTACTACTAGGTTGCCCTCCAACTCATTGCTGGCTGAATTCGGACAGTTCCCAAAATGAATAGCAAAAAAATCTGTGAGGCATAGCAGATTTTTTTTTTTTTTTGGTAAAAAACATATAAGCTGTAGGGTGCAAAAATTCCTAAAACTTGTGATATCCACTAGATGTGGTGCTTATTTAAAGTTTTACCTCTCTTCCCCCCCCACCCCCCTCCCACCACCAATTTGTTTCCCTCCACTCTTAACCGGTGTGTTCAGGCTTAGTGGATGAGATGATGTCCTCATTAGAGATGGGCCCAAAACAAACCCCCACTCCAGGGAAGCTCATATCAGGATCATAAGTGGGCCGTATCCCCACAATGGGCCAAACCAAAAC
Source organism: Platysternon megacephalum (assembly GCA_003942145.1). Taxonomy (NCBI): domain Eukaryota; kingdom Metazoa; phylum Chordata; order Testudines; family Platysternidae; genus Platysternon; species Platysternon megacephalum. The sequence continues at coordinate 4,124,969 of QXTE01000066.1, read as the reverse complement.
CCCACATCCAGACACTTGGAGATAGTTAGGATCCAGATCCAAACTTTGTCATGCAAGACTATTTCTAGTTTAATAAGCAGGACATTAGCACAAAACAACCAGGCAGGTTGGACAGCTGCAGATAAATTTTCCAAGGCGCATGTGCACATTTTGCTATAACGTTTCCAATCTTGTTAGTACCGTAGATGCCACACAGATGGTTTATAGTCATATGTGTATTTAACATCAGTCTTTCTTGTGCCATATAATCTAGACACAATCATGTCACTTCTCTTAAGGTATTTCCATTGTTTTAGGGTGTCACCAAGAAAGAAAATTTCTAACTATAGCCATCATAGTGTTCTTTTCTTGGTTCTACTCCAGGCCTGATTTGAATCTCATTTACACTGCTGTAAATATGGACCAACAGTGGAGTTAAACCCACGTTAATCAGGGGTCAATAAAAGAACCATTAGGTTTTCTGTGCCTTAGAGCACTTGATAACCATTCTTTATGCAGGATAGCAGGACACAGTTGCAGCAGAGAACTACTCCCTACCTCCCATTGAAAATGACAGACAGTCTTCAAGTTGCACATTTTGGAGAGAAAAGTAGACGGCCTTTGCTTTATTGTCACAGCCCAAAGGTAATGAGAAAAGCAGCAAACTGTGCTCTGAGAATGAAGTCAGTGTAACTGAGAGCAGAATTTTTCCCTTTCATATTACATTTTAGGATCAAGGAATTTTACCCAGGTGGAGCTCCTACTGGTGGGAAAATTAGATATATAAAAAAGGAAGGTTTTTCAAAATGCTTTTTTGGTTATGGCTGAAAAATGTAGCACATTCCTGCAATGCACACTGCCGTTTGTAATAATCTCCTTGACTCTCTGCAGCATTCTGCATACTGCCAATCCCTCAGTGCCAACTATGCAGAGATGTAATGCTTCCACCCCCAAAAAATTTACATACTTCAGTTGACAATCATGTGTAATAATTTATTATCATGATTTGCATTTCTAACATACCTTGTCATCCAAAAATCCCACACCTTTTTTCAAGGTAATGACATTAACTAGAGAAATTATGCATCGCAACATCTACATGAAGCAGAAAAATCTGACACCTTTTTACAGATGGGGTACAAAGAGGTTAAGTTACTTGCCTACAGTTGCATGGGAAGTTAGGGTTTAAAGTTGGAAATAGAACCCAGAGGTCCTGACTCCCAGCCCCCTGCTCTCCCCACCAAACATGCTGCTTCCTCATTTGTATTTATAAGTGAAGAGGGCTGGTGGAGTGCTAAGAATAATCATATTGAGACATGCTACTCATTCCCTCTGCTCTTCACCTAGTGTTCCCTAGCTGGGAAAAAGAAACTCGGGGCCTGAGTTTTACACCAGTGTAACTGAGTTGATTGGAGTCACTACTTGTGATTCATACCAGTGTGGGAGGAGAAGCCAGAGCCCAGCGGGGTACGGCTATCTCTCTGGAGGTATGCACTGCTGTTTTACACATTTGGAAGCAGTGGCGATCCCTTTGTTTCCTTGTAGAGCGCTTCAGTGGCAAGTTGAAGGAGTATCACGAGAGAGACTGGCGCAAGGCCCCCCACTTCATTGCTCCGCTGAAGAACCATGCAGTGCACCGGGGCCAGGACTGCACCATGAGTTGTGCTTTCCTGGGCAACCCCCGCCCGGTGGTGACATTGTACAAAGGCAATGTGAACATCACAGCCAATTCTAAGTTCTGGTACAACTCAACAAGTGGCGTCTGCACGCTGATGATCCCCACCTGCAGCTCCAAGGACAGCGGAGACTACACCGTGGCCATTGAGAACGAGTTGGGCCAGGAGAAATGCAGCTGCGTGTTGACTGTGTATGGTGAGTTGAGTTCTCAGCCTCCATCTTTCTTTGGCAACAATTCTCCACCAGCCATGTAGCTGCTGATTTGAAATCTCTGACCACAATATACTCCCATGATCTCTCAGCATAGGCATGCTTACTGCACTGGGTGGGCCAATTTCACCTGGCCCCAATGAATTACACCAGCTTGACCCCCTGCACACACCCCACTTGGGGGCAGAGGCTATCTCCCTCTGTGGGGATTTCCTGCCAGGGCAGGATAGCTTTATGTTACGCTGGGAGCTTCACCAACCGCATTTATTAAGGGAACACACTGAATGGGCACTGGCCACTCCCTCCTCACTTAGCACCATAGGTTTTCGAGCTATGCTGTCCCCCATCATTCCTCACTTCAACCTTCCCTCTCTGTTGATTTCACTGCCAGAGCACTGCATGGACTGTATGCCAGTTTCCACGGGTGTAGGCCCTGGGCTGAGTCAGACCCATTATGATCATCAGCAGAGCAGGTGTAGTTAGCTACAGATTTCTATGCAGTGTTCATGAAAGAACTGACCAAGAGCAAAAATCATTTTGCCTGTTTCCATACAAAGAAATTGAAGCCATGTTTACACTATGGGGACTACAGTGGCATACCTATGGTGCTGTAGCTATCCTGGCCTACCCCCGCAGTGTAGACGCATCTTACACCAACGAAAGTGTTTTTTTCCATCCGTGCATGAACACCATGACTCTGAGCAATGGTAGCTAGGTCGATGGAAGCATTTTTCCACCGACCTAACTGTGTCTACCCTGGGGGTTAGGTTGGTATAGCTGCATCGCTCAGGGTCTGGGTTTTTCGTACCCTACATTTTAAATGTAGACCAGGCCTTAATCACATGTGCTGGTGCACGTGACCTTTCTGCACCCATGCAGGGACTGGCAGCTCGTGACAAAGTTTAGCACATAAAGTCAGTAGAGTTACTCTGGATTTACTCTGCTGGAACCAAGAGCACAATCCAGCCCAAGATTTTTATTTTCCAGATTTGAATTTACATGGCAGGTAGGTCATTGGGACAGATAAGAGGCCTGATTCTGCTATGCTTTGCACTGGGCCCAATCTGAAGAACATATTTTCATATCTGGAAATAGGCCTACTTCTACCTTAAGTTAAAACAGGTGCAGCTGCCACTGAAGTCAATAGGAATTATATTCAGCCAACTGAGGGCAGAATCAGCCCCTTTTAGGTACTGTAGCAGAGCAGTATGAAATGCCATACTTTTGCTTGGTGAATGGAATCGTATTCCTTCAAGAATTCACACAATGGATCAAGGGCAAAATATGCCTATTTCTGGGAGATTTGCACTGCACACATGGCAAACCTCCACCTTGGAGCAATTTGCTTATGTGCTCCGAGAATGGCATCTTGCCATTTTCACAGGGTTTTGCCTTCATTTTCTGTTGTAGAGAAAAATTCAAGGGAAAGGCACGAAGCTTAAAATGTTTTCCCTCTTTTTGCACAGTCCTCTCCCCAGCTCCCTGGCTATTTCTCTCTGTTTTCCCTAGTGGTGAGAATGCTCTCCACCTCAACAGGGCTTTTACCTTAGGTTGCAGCAGGATAGTTTGGCTGGGAAGGGGAGGGTTCTCATTGTATTTATCCTGTGGTACCAAATAATTCTATTTGCATGTGGTGATGTTGTAGCACTAGGCCCTAACACCACAACGTGGAGATGCAGCATCATTGTGTCGTGGTCCCCGAATCTGGGGACTATATAATTGCTCTGCAGGATGACCTCACAGGGACACATCAGACCCATGAAAATCAGCTGAGTCCCATTTCAGCACAGGTGGCAATTCTCCCAGGAGGGTGCTCCATGGTGAGCTTGACACTTCTATAAATCACCGTGGGAGAATTAAAGAAAATTGAAGGGATGCCTCAAATAGGAAATATTTAAGATGAAGAATTCTCCATCCCATGGCCTTTGTCTCAGTTATACTATGGAATTAAATGCCTTTATTTTAATATGGGGCTGAAGTGGCTTTCTCTTGAGCTCTGTTCTCTCCAAGCATAAGCCCTGATGCCTCATGGCATGTCATCACTCTCTTAAATGAAAGCTGAGAGACACGTTACCCGGCATAGAAACTGATACACCAATAAGGAGAGGCTATATTTGGATGGATCTTTCAGTGTTATTTTTGTAGGTGACTGTTGCTTCGCCCAGCTGGCTGACAAGTGCAGATGATATCACTCTGAAGTTTCAGTTCTTTCTTCTCTATTGCTAATGGAGAAGTAACTCAACCTGGCACGATGGCCAAGAGTGATGGTTACTCTCCATTTGCTATTCCAAATTAGAGTTTTATTTTCAGTTAGATTTATTTACTATATTATATATATACTGTGTGTGTATACAATATACACACATGGAGCACTCCCTCAGTTAAATCTGACCACTGCCGACCTCACAATGAAAAGAACGTTTGCTCCACTTAGGTGAAAAGTAGAAGCTGTTTGCAGCTCATGACTGGTTTTAGTAGTATTTTGGAGACTGATATAATTCCGTGCAGAAACCACCATCACTGTTAACATTAGTTAGCTTCCCCCTGAGGAGACTCAGCAGAAAAGAGGAGTCAATGTGCTGTGGAGGCCAACCTCCCCCACAGAGGGGCTGTCACTGCAGGTCAATGATGAAGCACATTGGTGGGGATGTGTGAGAGAACCTCAAACTGCTGCTGCCCATGATGTACCTCTTCTGCAAATATAATGGAGACTTCAGAGCTGTCAGTCTGGCCAAGGACATAGCCCTCCGAAATAACGCTGTTCTCTCTGATTGGGGGAGAAGGGAGAGATCCTGGAGGCCTCCCACCTCACACTCCATCCTCTCATGAATGTTTCCTCCTGAGGTCAGGTGTTAAAATAGTATTAAAACTCCTTAATCAGTCCGAAGGAGAGATTAGAAAGTAGAGTCCAACTGCAGGGTTGGTTTCTCCCTCTAATTGTCCTTATCTAGGGTTAGGTGTCAGTGGAGTTTTCAGTGGAAATGGGAGAGGTCACAGTGTCTGCTCTGGCTGTGAGATTCCATTTTGGGAGCAGGGGCAGGGGGCTGATTGGCCAGAATCTGTGTGTCTCTTTCTGTGTGTGTGTGGAGGGGGAGTGTGTGTTGGGGGGGTGTTAATATAGCTCAGGAGTTCACCACCACCTGGGAGTGTAACAGAGCTGAGAAGCTTACTCCAGCTTGGAAGTTTGGTGTGACTCAGATGCTTCCTGGCAATTGAACTTAGCTTGGGAGCTTGTCCTACCTTTTGGAGTTTACTCCAGCCCAGAGAGCCCACCACAGTTTCAGCAGCTTAGTTTGAGTTATAAGTCCAGCCCGGACTAGGACCTAGAGCTTGTAGGATTCACTTGTGGGTTTCAGGTGTCTTTACCTGTGTGTTCCTAACATTACAGATCACTCTAGGATAAGGGTGGCACCCAAGAAGAAGAGAAAACATTCAAATGCACGTGTGAACACACTGATCTTAACTATTCATGGAGCAGACCCTCGGAGTATGATTTCTATGCTGACCAGTAATGGGTCTGGCCAGAGCTGGATTAATGCAGGGGCTTTAGGGGCTGCAGCCCAGGGCCTCGGGCTAAGAGGGGCCCCACAGGCTCACAGGCCAGATGCAGCCCACTGCTTCTTTTCATCCAGCCCACGGCAAGTCTCCGTGCCGCGGGCCGGACACCAGTCCCTGAGCCTCGGCGCCCCGCCCTTGGGGCTGGAGCCACGAGTGCCAGCTCGCCGATGTGCCCCTGTGGCCCCTAGGCGAGGGGCGTTCAGGGAATCTCTGTGCACTACCCCCACCCCCAGTGCCAGCTCCACAGCTCCCATTGGCCGGGTACCAATTGGCTCCTCTGCCTAGGGGCTGGACATGCCAGGCACCTCAGGGAGCAGCGCAGAGCCAGGGCAGGCACGGATCCCGCCCGAGGTAAGCGCCTCCCGGCCGGAGCCTGCACCCCACACCCCCTCCTACACCCCTACCCCAGCCTGGAGCCCCCTCCTGCACCCAAACTCCCACCCAGAGCCTGCACCCCGAATCCCTGCTGCTGAGCTCATTTTATTCAAATTTCTAGGGGGTGAAATAGCTTTGGACTGAGACAGTGCCCAGGAAAATTCAGCCCCAAAGTGGTTTATTTGAGACAGTTATGGGCAACTAGGAAAGAGGTTTTAATGGAAACTGGAACTCACTCAACTGCCATGTTTGCGTTCCATGAAAGTCAAGATAAAATAATATTTTGCATTTATGTACTGGTGTGTTTTAATCGGGGAATCTCTCCGCGCTTTCCAAAAGTACCATAGTAAACGATACATGGTTAGTCAGTTGTCAATGGTTATAATGATGCCCCACTCTCTCTCTCTCTCTCTCTCTTTTCTTAAAGATAAAGATGATAAAAGCCTCCTGGACTCAGTGACTGAAAGTCTTCAGAAGTCAAAGCACATCATGTAATCAGCAGACCCGGATCCAAATTCATCCAGTCCAGCATGCGGAATAATTCAAACATTTCTGTGTAGTTTGATTTAGATATGCATGGCTCAAAACAGCAACTGCACTATCTTCTATAGTGATCGGTGAAACCAAATGCCAAGAGGTGGTGCCTGTACCAAGGCAGTTTTGATGTTTCAATACTTTCTTCTACATAGGCAGCTTCCAAATGCTAGTGTGTATGAATGGTAATATTTCCAATATTGGATGAAAATGTATCTTAAAAATAAAAGGAACCACAGTCAGTGAGAGTTCTGCTTTGACTTCAATGGGAGGAGAACTGGGCTATATCTGCATTAGTTATTGTTACTTTACTGCAGTACTTAGAGGCCCCAGCTAAGCTCCGGGCCTTGTTGTGCCAGACACTGTACAGCCAGACAGTAAGAGATCGTCCCCATCCCTAAGAGCTTACCCTCTAGTCTAAATAGACAAGACAAAGAAAGGAAGTATTATTGTCCTCATTTTACAGATGGGGAACTGAGGCCCAGAGAGACTGTGACTCACCCAAGATCACACAAGAAATCTGCAGTTGAGTCAGAAATAGCATCCGGACCTCCTGAGGCCCAGTCCAAAGTCTTAACCATAAAAGGAGAGGTTACTTATCTTGTACAGTAACTGGTGTTCAAGACATTTTGTCCCTATGAGTGCACCACATGAGGATATATATGTGCCCATGCACTCCTGAGCGGAGATCTTTTTGTTAGTAGTGTCCACGGGTCTGCACCTGCACCATACACTTCCTTGTGCTCCAGTACGAGGGTGTATAGGGAGTAGTGGACCCACGGCACTCCAGTTCCTTCTCAACCTCAGAGCTTGGTAGAACCCCAGGGGAAAGGAGGCGGATGGTGGAGCTCCAATAGGGACAAAACATCTCAAAGAACTCCAGTTGCTTTACAAGGTAGGCAACCTCTCCTCCTTCTTCAAGTTATTGTCCCTGTGAGAGCTCCAAGTCAGGAGACCACCCCCCCCCCCCCCCCCCCCCCCCCCCCCNGCAGGAGGATGCTGAGGAGGCAGATTTAGTATAGAGTGTAAAACAGCTTCACCAAAGGCTGCTTTGGAGACATACTCAGGCATAACGCTGAAAGAACATGTGAACGGAGAGCCAGTTGGCTGCCTTACAAATGACCTTGATGGGTACCTTTCTAAGTAGGGCTATGGAAGTGGGATTGAACCCTAGTTGAATGAGCAGTGACTTTAGGAGGGGGGTGCATTCCTAAGGACTCATAGCATGGAAGAATATACCTGAAACCCACTTAGATAGCATCTAGGTGGAAATAAAGTGACCCCCTCATCCTCTTGGCGGAGGAATTGAAGAGCCTGGTGGAATTCCTGAAGGGTTTAGTCCTGTGTAGGTAGAAAGTCAGAGCTCTTCTTACAAGCAGAGTATGGAGGCTGGTCTCTTCCCTCAAAGAGTGAGGTTTGGAGTAAAAGACCACTAGTTGAATGTCCTGATTGATATGGAACACTGATGAAACTTTAGCAAGGAAGTGAAGGTGGGTCCGCAGGATAAGACTTTGAAATCATCTGCGTAGAATGGTTGCCTCATGTGGGGATGAAGAGGGTGGTAATGTTGCCTCCTCTATTCTCAGCTCCTGTTCTTCTGGCGGGAGGATGAGGAGGGCCCTGAGGTGTTGGTGGCCAAGAAACTTAGTGGGTGCTCTTGTGTGAGGGTAATCTGTAGACTTGGTCCCCAAAAAGCCCATTGGGGAAGGGCATAAGGAAAAGGAGTAGGGCCCCCAGGGTGTTCTTGCCACGGCTGATGGGCCACCCATTGGCTGGTTCCTGGGGTCTTGTCCTCAGGGAACACCTTGAGGGATATAGGGTGGAATGGGTAGGTGATGGAGCCTTGAATGGATACGTCTGAATAAGAAGTATCCTCTTCCATGTTCAGTGGTGGAACTAAAGGAGTCAGTACCAGGGGCTCGGATTGATATCCGGGGCCAATCCAACAATCATGATGGTACTGGTGGAGTCTTTATTTGAGGCTGCAGCAGTACCAGTGGATGTTGGTTCCAGTTGGTACACAGGTGCCAGTGGGAAAGTCCTCCCAGTACCCCTCAGCAGGGGGCACTCGGGTTCCTCCAGGACATGATGGTCCTCATGAAGGAGGAACCTGGAAGTCACTATGAGACTGAGGATTGCATCTATGGGTGAAAGACCTCCAGTGGTACTGGAGATGGTACTGATGATAAACTCACTCTGGAGAAATCTGGGTGATGGTAGATGGTATCAGGTGAGATGATTTCTTCAAAGAGTCCATGCTCTTTGAGGAGTCCTTCCATGTGGAAGTGTCCAGTTCTGGTACTGACAAGACCACTGTTTGCTGTTTGGCAGTGGGTTTCTTGGTCCGTGGCTTCATGAAAGGAGTCTTCCTTGGTGGTGCCGATGCCTTGCTACTGTGACTGATAGGAGTCTCAGCAGTACCTGCTTTGGGATATGAGGTCTCCTTGTTGCTCCCACATCTAAGTAGAGACTTAGCCTGTCTATCAGGGAAGTGGGATCTCCTACATTTGACAGTCTTTTGAGAGATCAAAGCTGTCCCCTGATTTCTGGTAGATGGAGCCAGAGCTAATGAAATCTCTGGAAGACTCTCCATGGCTGAGGCCAGTGTGCTGGGGGGAGAAAGGGACCCTCCATGTCTAGGGAAGCACTCCATAAGGAGCAGTTTTAAATGGTCTTTCCTTAGTATTTAAGCTCTGCTTTTGAAGCCAGAGCAAATCTTACACTTGGACAGGATGTGAGCCTCTCCAGGGCATCAGAGACAAAGTGCCCGTCGCTGAGGGGAAAAGACCTGTGACAGGTCTGGCAAGGCTTGAATCCTGGGTCTTGGGTATAACCCACCAGGAAAGCTGCTGGTCAAGAGGGCCCAAGGAAAAAAGGGGGGCTCTGACCTCAAAGCAAAAAGGCAGGGGAGCCCCCCAAAGCATAAACTGTGCTAATAAAATAAAATAAACTAATAGGAAGACAAAAAGAGTATAAAAGAAGGAGCTGCGTCAGCGAGGTAGCAGACCTTAGAGACTTCTGTCTCGAGCCGCAGGCAGTTGAGAAGGAACTGGCGTGATGCAGGTCGTCTTCTTCCTATATGCCCTCAGACTGGAGTACAAGGAGGCGTGGTGCAGGCGTGGACCCAGGGATGCTGCTAACAGCAACCAAATATCTCCAATCCAGAGTGCACGGGCGCATGCGCATCCTCATGAGGAGCACCCATAGGGACCACAACTAAGAGAAGACCCGTCCTTCCTCTCTGTAATATATTATAACGTTGTGTATTATTACCTAACAAAAAGGCTAGATAGTAATAAACAAATAAACAATATTTATTGAGACACAGGAAAGGTTTAAAGATGAACACAGCCGTGAAGCTGATACAAGATAGAAAGTGGTGGAAAGGCTTCATTTGGCCCCATCATCACTGTTGAGCTGACAAATGGGAATCAAAGAAAGATTATTACNACTTTCTCTGCAGGTTGAGAGTATTTTACATTCCATGTGCCACCTGGAGTGTGCTGGTGAGTGGGAAGGGAGCCCAGCTGAAAGAGGACATACCATCCCAGCGGGGCTGGAAATATTTAAAACAGTTTGCAAATGAAAAGGCATGGCACCTTCTCATGATGCTAAATGATGTGACAGTTACTTTGGAAACAATGCAGCAAAGTTCCTGTGTAACAGTGGTTCATTCCCAAATGATGGGTCACAGGATTTCTTTTGCTTACAAGAGATTTGAAGAAGAGAAGAAATCTCAGTGTTAATTTGTTTCTGCTTTTTTCCAAATTGACAGGGAATTTTCACTTGGGTTAATGTGGAAGTCTTTAGGCCTTGATCCTGCCAAGAGTTATGTATGTGCTTAACCTTTTAAGCATCTGAGTAGTGCCCTGGAATCAAATGGGGCTTGCATGCTTTAAGTTTACAAACATAAATCATTGCAATATTGGGGCTGTATTGTACCCAAAAAATGGTTCCCCCAAATGTGGCATTTTCATAGGTGATAGAAAGGACGGTTAATGAGGCCAAACTAGCTATTTCACTGCATCAAATATGGCTAAAAAATACTGGGCCAAATCCTCAGCTGGAGTAGAATGGCAAAGCTCCATTGGATAGAACTACAACACTGTACATTAGCTGAAGATCTGGTCCATCGACTGGAGTTATACTTGGGTTCAATTGAAGTAGCACAGTGTTGACTCGGGACCTGTATTTCAAGATGAAACTGTCATGGAAAGAGGAAAACAAGGAAAAAGTAGTTTCAGCTATGCAGTAAAAATATCAAGTAAATTAATATTTTAATTATTGGTACACATACAAGAAATTAGAGGAAAAAATACATTCCAAATACAGAATAATAGTAAAATTAACATAAAAATGCATCAAAGATAGTATCAAGTGGCCATACTGCATGTGGTGACCTATAAATTGATGGCAAAATAGATTAGTTAAGTGCTAGTAACTTTAAAACATGGCTAAGTGCTGAGACTGTGAATGGAGGAGGGGAGCTGCTTGATTAAATCTTTAAATATGCTTTGCCTTTAATTCACCAGAACACAGGAGGTTCAGTTCATATAGGAGTCATTGAGATTAACAGGTCAGGACTTGTAGCCTGATCCTGAAGTCCTTACCCAGACAAAACTACCACTTATCCCAATGGGATTTTTTCACTGAGGGAAAGATTCTGCCAACCTTCCCAACAGCAAATAGCACCGTACTCCAGGAACAGTCCTATCTGGGAAACAAAATAGGCCTATTTTTGCATAGGCCCTGAGTAAGGACTGCAGGTTTGGGCCCTGGATTTCTAAATTGTCCTGATTCAACAATGTAACCAGTGTGGGAGGGTTTTTGTTTTTTAATTAGGTTGCCAAGACAATAGTTTCCTTATTGGTGCTAAATTTCCTGATGTTCTCTCTATTTTACTGCCAGTAGGAATATAACCTAGGCCCTGATCTTGCTCCCACTGATGTATCATTGGAGCAGAAGCAGGCCCTAAACCCCCTCTTTCACAGAGTTAGTTGCAAGGGTTCTGAAGTAGCAAATTATCACTAGCCACAGTACATCAAGCCTGTACTTCATCCACCTTTTCTTTTAATGAGCTTATTTCTACAGCAATTTGATGTCACCACGGCACAATACAAGCCACTAAAAATTTTGGCATTTCAGCCAACTGGCCCCTTTTTGATTTTTTTTAATCTATAGGTATGTAGACATAATTTTTATATTTGTACATTAAAAGGAAAAAAATACATCATCAACGGAACTTCCTCCAAACTAAGAAAACGAATATCTATCAAACATTTAAAGAAACAATAAAAATTTGCATTGTATTTGCCTTTGAGTTCATAATAATGTAAGTTTTACTGCTTGAGAATTATGGTCCATTTCACAGGTATACACACATTTTTAGAATGTAAGCGCTTCATCCTTCATTTGCGTTTGTACAGCACCTAGCACATTGTGGGTGCTACTGGAAAAAATAATTTAGTTTGGGAGCCTGGTTTGAAATCAATAGAGTTATGCCAATTTATACCAGTTGAGAGATCCAATCATATTTTGGAGCCATAATTCTGTTCGTAAGTTTGTTCTGAGTCCAGTGGCTGCTTATACAAACACATTCTCATCTGGAAAATCTTATACATCCTACATACAGTGGGACAGGAATTAATTCCAAAATGGGCATTTGCTCTCCACTGGCTTTAAAGTCAATAAAGTTTATGATCAAAGAAAATTAAATATCTCTTTTGTAACTCGTTCCTTAAAATCTAGTTGACTTTCTGCACGAGAAAAGGTGAACAGAACCACAGCATTTTCAACTTCAACATTTTCAGCGATAATCAAGCTAGAATTAGGATATTTTGTTTTGGCTGGATCAGGCTTATTCTTGCTCATTCAGAGATGAGCCTGAGTTGCAAAATTGGGATGTGGTGCTCACATTATGGGGTTTTGCTTCTGACTTTTAGAAAGACTAAGGACCATTTGCAACTTTGGGATCTGAGTTCAGACTTGTTAAAAAAACACTTCCCTTGAAGTTTGGGTGTGTCTGGGTCCAGAATTTTGGCTTGGGCTCATCCCTAATAGATAATGCAAATGACTATTTTGCATTTGCTTTTCATCTGATGCAGAAATCTAACTGAAACATGAAAAGGCATTTATTCGTGTCACCTTTTTTCAAGTGAATTTCTGCAGGTTCCTAGAAGCATTTTTATTTTGAATACTATAGTATAATAATAATACTTAGCACTTATCTAGCGCTTTACACCTTTCAAAGCACTTTACAAACATGCACTAATCCTCACACCACCCCGTGAGGTAGGTAAGCATTTTACAGATGGGGGAGGGGGGAGAGAAACAGACAGAGAGTTAGGTTCTCAACTGCTGTAAACTGGCATACCTCTATTGACTTTAATCAGAATTACATCCTTTCAGACCAGCTGACTTAACCAAGGCCACAAAAGGAATCGGTGTCGCCAGGCTCAGGACTTAGGAGTTGTAGACATCCTGTCCTGGGCTCAGACCACTCAAATCTGCTGCCTCCAGATAAAAGAGCATCTCACTCTGCCAAAACTAGGTAATTCGGCACTCCCATGCACCCAAACTAGAGAAAGAGCCATCTGCCACTGAGCTCTATATCAGCTCAGTTTTGACCACTTTCCCCTCCAAGGCCAATAGCTACGTTAGAAGGAAGGGGCGGGTAATGAAAGCCTTCAAGTCCTTCTTCTAAACCGTGTATTAAATACTAAGGGCCCCTTTGACCCAATTCTGATCTCACGCTGGTGTAACTCAAGAGTGGCTCTGCTGAAGTCTCCTCTACACTCCAGTTTTACACCAGTGTAGCTCCACTGACTTCAGTGGTATTGGTATGGTCCAGCCCAGCCCAATGGAGTTACAGGAGTGTAAAAATGGTGTGAGGTGAAAATCAGGCCAATTGGCTTCAAGAGGAGCTTTTTGTGAGCAAAGGAGTTCAGAGTTGGGTCCCATATATGGTAAAGGCTAGGCAGATCAAGTAGACTCAACACATTCTTAGTCTCCCTGAATAAGGAGTTAGTGTATCTGCTGGCACTTAATGGTTAGTACAGTAGTGGAAGATGTGGTTTGTATTATATATATAACCTCAATTAACCACACACAAGAATTTCAAAGGGGATTTTGAGTACAAAATCCTTAAAGATTTTGCTTCTAAAGGGAAAGTCTGTGTATGTGTTTGGAGTGGGAGGAAGGGAAGTAGAACAATACCTTCAAATGTAAAAGGCAAAGAGAGACAATGGGAGAGGAAGGAAGGAAGTGGAAAAGACTCAGATGGACATTTATGTGCTCTCCATTCCTACTTTGCCACCACCTTTCAAATCCCAGATTGCTTTCACCAGTGTTGAACTGTTTTTTGTCCCAGGAAACAGTACCTAACACAGACGCCCACCTCCACCAGCAACTGGTCAATGTTTCCCAGGCTTAATCAGAAGAATTAGAGCTGGCTGTGTCAAATCTGTGCTTGTAGCAGCTGGTCTCTTCCCAGCAAGAAAGGCTCTCTCAGGAAAAAGGGTTTTGTTCAAGTAATGTGGATTAAAGGGATGTGGAGAGGGAGACAGGCAAGAGACCAGGGTGACTCTCTCTAACAGCCTGAGCCTGTGACACCCCGGGCAACCCTCGACTGACTCAGAGTTCTCCGGCGCAGGCCCACAACAGAAGCAGTGCATTTTACAGTGCCCATGCTCAGACTACACTAGCTCCCTCATGTCAAAATGACAGATCACCTATTAACGCCTACTGAACCCCCTGCAATCATCATCAGGATCAAGGCCTGAGATTGGCAGATAGTAAAATAAACTGAAATGAAAAAAATTACAGAAAAATCATTAAAACTGCTTCAGGAAACTGAAGAATAATACTCTCTGGAGGTGAAGAAAGTGATACCCTACTAACTCAGAGAGGGAGAGGTTATAACATTAAATGAAGGTATCCATTAGCCTCTTTACTTAGCATATCAGTCTTTCTTACAAGAGGGGGGGGGGAAATCCTTGGAGAAGATAAGAATAGATATGCCAAAGTGACATAGTCCAAGAGAGAGTTAAATAAATCTTAGCCATTCACTCAAATCCTGCTCGCACTGGCCCCAGCCGACAGTTATAGCACTGAACATGCATATTTTCTCTAGCTGGCTCGATGGCAGGAAGAGGGCTTCAACAAATGGCCTGTGTAACAGCAGGTGACATCCGCAAAGAGCAGCAACGCAGGGGCCAAGCTGGGGATCATGAGATAAGCAAAACTGATGAATGGAGATGCTGCACACCTCCTATAGCTGGTGACTCTAGCAGAAGCAATCCCTTGAGTGAATGAATACTGGCAATATTATGCAACAGCATTAGAGGGAGGAGATTACAGGGGCTTGTGCTATTTACAATGCTTTCCCCCTCAATAATGCAGCTAACCTTTCTGGTGTATGTTTATAAAGCAGCAGACACTTCTGGAGGGGCACTATTGTTAACCCAGCCTTTTGCAATGGTACTTACATTTTCTAAAATATGAAGAGTCTTTGGAAGGAAGGTCCAGATCCTCATTGAACTCAATGGAAGTCAAGAGCCTAAATAGTACTATTGTGCTACTGATGGGTGTGAAAACTACTCAGTAAAGAAAGTGTGGGGTGTTCTCAGTGCCAGCAGCCTATCGTGCACTGCTGCTAATACTGCCCACTGGTCCTGCCAGCCGTGCTCAGGTAGAATAGTGCATTACTCTGCCAGTCGTCCCATGGATTCAGTGCTACTCTGTGAGCTAAATTGTAACACAGGAAGGAGTGCTCTTTGCACCAGCCAAGCAGAAGGAAGGTTTGTGGGAGCATCACCAAGCCAAGGAGAGGAGCAGAAGCTGTCCTCTGTTGCTAACACTCACACAGGGGGCATGATCAGCATTCCCTTATATCATGGCAGCCCTCAGCTGCCAGAACTACTGCACAGGACTACTGGCAACTAACATAGATTAGAATAGCTTTCAGGTCACTTCAACTTACACTAGAGCCTGACCATGTGGCCAGAGGGCTACAGATTTGGCAAGGTGCAAAAGTCTCTTCAAGAGCAGGGGCAGCTCTATGTATTTTGCCGCCCCAAGCACGGCAGTCAGGTGGCTTTCGGCGGCGCGCCTGCGGGAGGTCCACTGGTAACGCGGATTCGGCAGCATGCCTGCGGGAGGTCCACTGGTCCCGCGCCTTCGGCATACCCGCCACCGAATTGCCGCCGAAGCCGCAGGACCGGCAGACCTCCCACGCTGCCGCCCCACAGCAACCAGCACACTGCCCCCCGTGGCTTGCCGCCCCAGGCACGCACTTGGTGCGCTGGTGCCTGGAGCCGCCCCTGTTCAAGAGATCTTTGCCCCCTCTCCAGCCTGTGCCAAGTACTCCTTGGGTGCACCAGAGAATGGAGGCCCACATATTTTATAGGAGGTTAAATCAAAGTGGAATTATATTTTCCTAAACTGCAGCATTCTCAGGTAAGAGTCCAAAACAATGCCACCCCATCAGTGTGATTGGCTCGGAAGAGTTTGTATGTAATATAAAATCAGGGGGCTGGTTGAGAGACTCTGGGGTGCTCACGCATGTAGCTCTCTAACTAAACACTAACACTGCAGCCTGGTTTGTTCTACCCGTGCCTGTCTCTCTCCCAGCATTTCCCTTTGAGACAGACACACAAGAGAAGAGGGTGTCAGGTGGAGGTGCTGCACTTAGGAGATGCTCACCCATCTAGTATTTCCCTGGCACAGGTGGTGTGTTCACCCTTGCAACCAGTCACTGATAAAGACCATTTTCCTTCAGTTCATGGACTTAATGCACAGATCATTCAGTTACTAATATTGTCTTGCTACTCAGATAGCAGGTTTTAGCCCAAAGGGCTTTGCAAACTGTGGGCCAAATCTACAGCTGGTGTAAATTGGCAAAGCGCCACAGAAAGCAATGGCCCATTTACACCAGTTGTGGATACCATTATTAACTCTACACTGGGGATGAATTTGGATCTGACAGCGTCTCTTTGTGTCATATATGGTCCTGAAAAACCTGCCATTTACTTTCAATATCTTAATAACAGGGACAACAGGAGCTGCCTTGGAACAGTGCTGGGAGAACCCCCAAAGAAAAAAGGCTATAGGAGCATGTGAACTAAAATGACTATTACTGGATTCCAGGGGGTGTAGTGAGCAGGGCTGCAGCAGAAACTGAGGCTTGGTCTACACTACAGACTTATGTCGGCATAACTACGTCATGCGGTGGTGTGGAAAATCCATACCCTTGAGCAACGCAGTTAAACCAGCTGAACTGCTGGTATAGACAGCACTACATCGACGAGAGAAGCCTGCCTCTCGGGGAGGTAGAGTACCTACGCTGATGGGAGAAGCTCCCCTGTCAGCATAGGTAGTGTCTTCACTAAGTGCTACAACCGTGCACTGCATCAGTGCAGCTGCAGCCCTGTAGGCAAGTCCTCAATCAGAGCATTGCAACTGGCCTACAAGAAACCTGCAGGATCAATCTCAGAAATGCCAGATGCAAAAACAAAGCTCTCACCGCATAGGGCCTGTGATGAGCTGTACTCCCCACACTAACCCTGCAAGGGCTGAATTAGGCCTAGTCAAGCCTAATCAACCAATTAGGCTGCAAACAGGGGAGATTTAGACTAGAGGAAGCTAATTAGAAGGAAGATCACCTGGGAGAGGATAGGCGGGGCTTCTACAAAGCCAGGAGACTGGAGCTAGTATAAGAAGGTAGCAGGGAGGAAGTCTGTTGTCTCACTTCCTGAGGTAGGGGAGAAGACTCACAGTAGGAAGGAGTCTAGGGGTGAGAGCAGTAAAGTTGGTACAGAGTTAGGCCTTAACTGTTCACTAAAGGGCCCTGGTCTGGAGCCCCGAATAGAGGGTGGGCCTGGGTTCCTCTACCAACCACTGCAGAGTGGTAGTGCTAAGGGCAGTGAACATGAAGACTGCCGGAGTGATGTTGTTAGGGTAGTGGGTGTGAGGACTGCCTGTGGAAGGAGACTTTGAAAGACTATGGTGGAAGGGGAAGCCACTTAAATGACCTGGTTGGACAGCTGAATCACAAAGAGGAAGCAGCAGCTCCCTGGAGTGAAAGAGGGGCTGCAGACAGAGAGGTGGACTGCAACCATGGGAAGGGGTGTTGGTCTGGCAGAGCTAATCCTCAGAACCACTAGGAGGAGGTGCCATCCTGTGGTGAGTAGAGCACCTTGTGACAGGGCCCACTTGTGAATTCCTCACTCACATTTAGGAACAGTTATTCACCTGTGTGGTCTCATTAGAATCAGTGGGACTACTTATGTGAGTACCTGTCTGAGCAATGGGAGGAAGGGTTACAAAATAAACATTAAAGGGACACCATCAGATTTGGGAAAGGGGGAGGAAAGCCCCCTCGATGCACTATCAATGTATGTCCATAGAAAATGCCTCTCTGTCCGTTTGTCATGCGTCAAAGAAAAATCCAGGGCAGCAACAGTTCAGCACTTGTGAGCAACCCACAATAAATTAAAACCAGCATGCAGGAGGGAAGGAACTATTGGAAAGTAAAATTATAACTGTGAAATTAAAAATACCTCACCAGAATCCTTTAACAGAGTCTAATGGAAGAGATACTCTTGCTATGGCAGAGGGGAGGATAAGATGGCCAAACAGTTTGGGTTGGTAGGAAATTGGTTTTCCCGTCTCTAATGGTTCTGATTTTATTATAGGCTCCAGGACATTAGGAGAAATGGGGTGAGCTGGTTTGAACGCACAGAATCGTTTTTTTCAGGTAGCTTTGCCTCAAAGCTGCACAAACTTGCTTCTTTGCCATTGATTGGTAAAAAACAAACACTTGTTCTACATAGCTGGCTTTGCAGGTAAGGGAAAATGCTAACAGACAAATACTCTGAGTAAGGGGTATATTAAATATTATGTGCAAATATGCAGAGTATTCTCACTTAGCAGCTGTAAATACTGAGTGATAAATGCTTAAATGACAAATTCCAGTCTCCCAATTCCCACATTATGGACAGAATGTGAGCCCAGAAGAAATAAATTATGATTCCTTAGTGGAATGCATCTCCAAAGGCGTGGTGCAAAGCACAGAATACCCCAGCTCAGGTTGCGTATGGTGGCTGCTAATACCATACTACTGTGCACCTATGTATAGGGTCAAGTGTGTAGACATATACAAATATAGAGAAGCCTACTGGCCTTAATTGAATAAATAGGTTTCCCTGAAAAGCTGCCAAGCTCACAGTTAAAATAATTGCCTATTAACACTAATGATGCATCTATAAACTTGGGTCTGGAGTAACTTCACAGTGATCAAAGTATGCAATATCCCATTGTGTTTTAATACTTTGCCTTTGTTTTGGTGTTGGCACAAGCATTGTCACTGATTCAAGAGCTCTCAACACCTACAGAGGAGGTGCAGGAGGCTTGCCAGGCTTATTAATTCAGTCAACACAGCTACTGGTAATGGGGTGAGATCTGATGTTGAAAAACAGACCCATTGTTCCATCATATATCTTGGCACAGGGCCACAGGACTACCCTAGGCCAACATAGCAAATGCTGAAAGTTGCCTGCTAAAACTGCTCATTAACTTACATGCATGTATCCTTTCATCGTAACCCAGCCTGCTTAAAGAATGCCTTTCATTTCCCATTTTCTCAAAGTTCAGAATGTTATTGCATTCTGAAGTTGCTGCTGCAAGTGTATCCCATACTAAATGTTCAGCAGCCTTCACGTGGGGCAGAAAAACTTTGAATGGCATTTAAATAGGAAGTTGCATGAATTTGGAATTCACAAAAGAGCCCTGGTTAGAATCAGGTACAGCGAAAGTTTCCCACCACCCAATTTTTACCAATGTACTTCAGCCCTGACCTGCACTACCTATCCTCCTGCTATGCTACTCCTGGGCTTTCTTTGAGCAGAGGCTGTCAGTTGCTGCACCCTGTGTAGTGGCTTTGTAATGCCCACAAGTGGGATCTAGTCTAGTCACCACTTAAACTCATTGTCACCTAGGGTGACCAGATGTCCCAATTTTATAGGGAAAAGTCCAGATTTTTGGGTCTTTTTCTTATATGGGCTCCTATTACCACCCCCCACCCCCCGCCTGTCCTGATTTTTCACATTTGCTGTCTGGTCACCCTATTGTCACCTCCCTATCACCTTAGCTGGGATTTGGACATGTCTCCAGGGTCAAAGGCAAGCCTCCTAACCTGCCTAGTCTCTTTTCATGGTCTCTTTAAATTAGCCTTCTCCTTCCATAACATTCAGAACCACCTTCAGGATTAACAAATACAATGTGGTATTAGAGAGGACTCCTGAAGCTTCCAAGAGGAAAAGGTCAATGAGTAGCTACTGTAGGAGCAGTCTAAATTCTCCAATGTGGTCTCCACACTGAAGTAAATTACATTCAAGGAGAGTCAGATTAAAAAAAACCCAAAGATAATGCTTCAAAGAAGCAAAATCTCTATCACCAATGCACCTTGAGAGATGGAGATCTCCCTCAGCGACTAATGCTGCTACAGCACCCCAATTATAATCCATGTAGTTCATGAGCCTGCTGGCGTTCCGTCTAATTCCTCCTTTTGAAGTCCTCTTCATCCCTGCTCTCCACAGCTGAGAGTGCAATGAGCATCTGGGCTGCATAGTAAGTGGCCATGATGATGGCACGTGAATAGGGCACCGGGAAGCAGAACTTGTTAACTGCAATGGTCAGATCTGACACCATGAAAAGCACTGCGCCGATACAGGCCGAAAGCTTGGTCCAAGTCCAGAGGTCATTGCACAGCTGCACGCCAGCAATGGCACGCCACCCCATGAAGCCGATCAAAGCGATATAGACCGCTACCAGGTAGGTGAAGGGGCCTGAGAGGTAGGAGTACAGGAAGGTGTAGCAGAAGCTGGAAACAAGGGTCATCACAAAGCCGGCTTTCAGGTCCAAAGGCTTCATCCCGAATGCTGAGGAGTACAGGATGTGTGTGATGGCAAACATCAGCAGACCTGGAAAGAGGCATTGACACAGCAAGTGTGAGCTTTAATGGGAATAACTAACACAGTAGCCCACCACAGTCAGGGACCTGTGGGTGGAGACTTATGAATACATCAGATTAAACAGTCTCACAATTCTGCTCCCAGTGGTAGAACTCCTATGTGAGTTTAGTGGAAGCAGAGGTAGGCCAACATTCAGCCCTTCTGAAAATCCCATCCCTTTATTTAAAAAAAACAAAAAAACCCAACTTAATATAGTGATAACTGTAGAGGAGGCCACCGTGGTCAGGTTGTTCCTGCCCTAGGAATATATCCTGAAGTACCCACAGTCACACTTAAGCTAATTCTGCTCTGCCAACCACCTCTGCTAACTCTACAGATCAATTAGGAAGAAACAAAACTCCAGTCTTTCAGACCGAACCTCTTTTTTGAATTTCAGAGTGGAGGAAGGCAGGTCTGAGATCCCAGATCTGTAAACACCTGAAGAGTTTTGTTTGTTTTTGTTTTTTTGTTTTTTATTTCTGGGTGGTGCAAAACTGGAAGGAACCTCTTCCCAGACCAGATGCAATCCAAATATTGTGAGAGCAATTACAAAGATTTCAACACCTCCAAACTCTGGCCTTGTTTAGCCACAAACCCAAACTCCAACCTGGGCCTAAACTGGACCCAGGTCTAAACATCTCCTCCTCCACCCACTGCTAGCAGAATCATAAACTGGAAGGAAGCAGCAGGCATATTTCAGGGATTACACCAGTTAAACCTGCCAACTTTTGTTATGGCTACTTGCAGGACCCAAATGATTCAAGAGTGGAATTGATCTGAAAAAACAAAACAAGTTTTCCTTTGAAGAAAAACACCCTTGAGAAATCCCAGATGTTGGTGTAGGAAGGAATTGCCCATATGTTAATCCCTCTGCACTAGTCCATCTGACAAGAAATGTCACCATGTGTTGCAGCAGGTGCTGATTACTAGTTGGTCTTGCCAGTCTCACATGATGGACTCCAAAATAATTTCAGCTCCCTTCTCCCACCCTCAGCCCACAGACCTACATACACTGAAAGTCTGTTCCATTCTGTTCATACAGATTTGTTAACTTGGCTAGACGTTTTCATGCATAAATGAAACTGAAAAGAATGTGGAAATCTGAGTGCCCCAGCAGGCCAGTGGCTGCAAATTATGTTGTGATGCCCTGGTAGAAGGGGAACAGGAGCTCCTTAGCAACTAACTTCCACCAGTGAGAAGTTTGTTCTGCATGTCTGTCATGCTCACAAGCCAACACGCTGGGCTAAAACAACTCAGCCAAGTGGCACTGCCCCCTCTGCACTGGGGAGTGTCTTGTTGTGCTATGTCCAGCTGATCTACAGCTCAGATTGCTGGTGCATCCACAGAATGGAACTGGTAGAGAGAGGAGAGGCAGAGCCCACATGTAGGGTACAAGGCTAGATAGATGAGACAGGGCACTAGAGGAGAGGGATGAAATGGGGTGGGGGGGAGGAGAGAGACCAAATGATGGCCTCAAGACTAATTCAGGGAACAGGAGGGAAGACTGAATGAGCTAAACATGAGGAGTAGGGAAATTTACCAAAGATCTAGGACAACAATCTCATGCACAGTTTTATGGGGAAGTTAAGGGATGTGAGGATACTTTAGAGTAGGTGTCAGGAGAGGTTTCTTCTCCAAGAGGCTCAATGGCTTTATGTGGAAAAGCCAGGGATACAGAATCAAAGAATATAATACATACAGTCAGAAAACAAGCCTGCTGGGAAGGTCTAGATAAGGAGTTCTCAGGGGTTTCTGAGGGCCCCCCCAACATACTATAAAAACTCCATGCCACAACTGTTTTTCTGCATATAAAAGCCAGGATTGTCGTCAAAGGGTAGCAAGCAGGGCAATTGCCCGGGGTTCTACGCCACAGGGGCACTGCAAAACTAAGTTGTTCAGGCTTTGGCTTCAGTCTGGGCTTGGGGCACCAGGCTGCAGTCCTGTGCAGCTGGGCTTTGGCTTTCTGCCCTTGGCCCTAGCGAGTCTAACAACCACCATGCTTGGTGGACTCCCTGAAACCAGCGCCGGCTCCAGGTTTTTGCTGCCACAGGCAGCCAAAAAAAAAAAAAAAAGTCGCGATCGCGATCTGCGGCGGCAATTTGGCGGGAGGTCCTTCGCTCCGAGCGGGAGCGAGGGACCCGCAGCTGAATACCTGGACGTGCCGCCCCTCTCCCGAGTGGCCGCCCCAAGCACCTGCTTGTTAAGCTGGTGCCTGGAGCCGGCCCTGCCTGAAACCTGCCCACGGACCCCTGGTTGAGAACCACTGGTCTAGATGGACACAGGATTCTGTGCATGTCTGACAGAAAAGAGAGACAATGGATCACATGGCCCCACCTAACTAAAGACGGGGAGGGAAAGAGCAAACATTCAACAGCCTTCCAGTATATGTGTATTGCCATTACAAGGTGCTTGGATTGCAAGAGTGTGATCTGGGAATCCTAATTCAGCCTTTTCCCTCGGCATCTTTTCTTACTCTCCATTTCATTCTGGACCAACTGCAATGGAAGCGGCTGACTTCCGTTACCTTTCTGTCTCTTCCCCAATGGAGAGGGCTAGCCAGCTGCAACCCACCCACCCCCACCTGGAGTGAATGAGATTCCCTTTTGTTATGCCTTCCATCCCCTCATCTGAAATGTGAGTCTCTAACCACCAGTGCAAAGGGCTAGTATAAGCAGAGACCAGAAACTTCACATTGGTTTTAAATGTCTGGCATCAAGTGAGATGCATTTTCAATTACAAAATATCTGCTAGACACAATAGGATGCTAGTCAGAAAACAGCTTCCTATTAGTTGGCTGTAATAGTAAAAAATGAGGCAACAAGACCAGCACAGCAAGAATAGCTCATCAAGACTTTCATCCTATAAAGTCACAAATGTCTTTTACCAAACTCGTCTTGCCA
Source organism: Platysternon megacephalum (assembly GCA_003942145.1). Taxonomy (NCBI): domain Eukaryota; kingdom Metazoa; phylum Chordata; order Testudines; family Platysternidae; genus Platysternon; species Platysternon megacephalum. The sequence goes on along the minus strand of QXTE01000066.1, from coordinate 4,101,727 downwards.
ACAGCAGTTCAAAGGAGACCAACTCCAAAACTGTCTTCAGACTGACAGCCATATTTATAGAGATGGAAATGAAATGTTTGCTAAGATTGAATGTACTTTTATGGATATTTCCACAAAGAATGCTGTCAACACTTTGAATTTAAAGGTTTTTTTCCCTCAACCAGCACCGACTTACTAACTTTTAAACAAGGAGAAATTACTTTTTCTAGTGTCGGTCAAAGATTAACTGTAGTGGTGCATGACATTTTGTCTGAAAATGGCGGAAGCTCAAATCTTCCTCTACTGTCTGTCACCACTGGAAAGAGTATTAGACTCCTGAGGTGGCTCAAAATGGCAAATGTTTGACATCAGCCTGTTGGGGGGGCGGGGCGGGGGGGAGGATGACAGAATATGAAGGCAGAGATTTTCAAAGCCATCTAGGAGCGTTAGACACCCATTCCACTGAAATTAATGGGAGATGTGTCCAAATCCCCTAGACTGTGTTCTCAACGTGGGCACTTAAAACAAGTGCCAAGGGCTTGCAACCACACTTCCCATATTGCTAAATGCGTGGGAGGGGAACACTGACCTATTCCAGATATTTGGGAAGTTGGTCTCAAGATGATCCCACTATTATAGTGGTGCAGCAGTGCCATAATGGTTAAGGAAGCAATTTCTCTTTAAAGGTCACACTTTAAATCTTCTGAAATCTACATGTTTAGTTGGATTCCTTTGAAATCTGGTGTGCCTCAGGAGGGGGTGGGCTAGGGCTAGTGGCCCAAATTTGGAGTCATTTGAGACAGGTTGCAAAGATATAAGTCCTGGAAAAAGTAGCCATTTTTCAAAATTTCTAGGGTGTGTGGATTGTGTGTGGGGGTTTTTTTGCGCAGAGCTAGAGATCAAGCAAGTAAAATGTGATGCAAGTAAAAATGGTCTCAAGCTGTTGAGTTTCACCAAAAGTAGTGCATGGCACCCACTAAATCTTTGGGGGACTGAAATTGAGAACCGTATTTAAGAAAATTTACTTCTTTTTTTTTTAGTGTGCCTGTGCGAATATAGGAATGGAAACTTTTTAGCTGTATTTCTAACATTTTATATGTGCTACAGTTCAACTCTTGGAAATACCGTACTCTAAAATCCTCTGTGGTGAAAGTGAATGGGTTGTAAACGGTAGTGAAGAGCTCTGACATTTCAGCAACTGTGGGGTTGGCAGAGTAAACTTGTGTTAACAGGGCGTATTAGGGAATTCCTAAAAGAGGATAGAGTCAAGGTTGCATGGGCAACATTAACTTTGCATTTCCTGGTTTTCCGAATGAGCTTTGCTCAACTCAGCCAGACAAGCTTACTTCTGTGTTAATGTAGTTTTTTGCCATTGATAGGAAAGGGTTGTGAAAAGGTTGACAACCACTAGCCCAGACTGCTTTGAAAACCTCAGTTCAAACATTTGAGGAGGCAAGACAAAATTGTCAGCAGCTCTTGAAGAAAATGGGCTGATGAGTATTCATAAGAACAGCCACACTGGGTCAGACCAATGGTCCACTAGCTCAGTATCCTGTCTTCTGGCAGTGACCACAGAGGGAGTGAACAGAACAGGGCAATTTAATCGAGTGATCCACCCCATCATCCCCACTCCCAGCTTCTGGCAGTCAGATGTTTAGGGGCACCCAGTGTATGGGGTTGTGTCCCTGACCATCTTAGCTAATAGTCTTTGATAGACCTATCCTCCAGAATTATTTTTTTAACTCACAACATTCCCAGCAATGAGTTCCACAGATTGACTGTGCATTGTGTGAAGAATTACTTCCTTATGTTTTAAATCTGCTGCCTATCAATTTCATTGGGTGACCCCTGGTTCTTATGTTATGTGACGGGGTAAATAACATTTATTTCCTCCGCACCACTCATGATTTTATAGACTACCATATTCCACCCCCTTAGTTGTCTCTTTTCTAGGATAAACACTCCCAGGTTTTTTTTTAATCTCTCTTCATATGGAAGCTATTCCATATTCCTAATAATTTTCATTGCCCTTCTCTCTACTTTTTCCCCCCAATTCTAATATTCTTTTAGAGATGGTATTCAAGGTGTGGGTGTATAATGACTTTATATAACAACCTTATTTTCTGTCTTATCTCTCCCTTTCCTAATGGTTCCTAACATTCTGTTCACTTTTTTGACTGCTGCTGCACATTGAGTGGATGTTTTCAGAGAACTATCCACAATGACTCCAAGATCTTTCTTGAGTGGTAACTGCTAATTTAGACTCTCTCATTTTGTGTGTATAGTTGGGATTACGATTTCCAATGTGCATTACTTTGCATTTATCAACATTGAATTTCATCTGCTATTTTGTTGCCCAGTCGCTCTGTTTTGTGAGATCCTTTTGACACTTCACAGTCTGCTTTGGACTTAAGTAATTTAGTATCCTCTGCAAACTTTGCCACCTCACTGTTTACTTTTTTCCCCTCCAGATAATTTATAAATATGTTGAACAGTGGTCCAGTGTAGACCCTTGGGAGACCCTGCTATTTACCTCTCTCCACTGTGAAAATTCATCATTTACTCCTGCCCTTTGTTTCCTATCTTTTTAACCAGTTACTGAACCATGAGATGACCTTCCCTTTTATGCCAAGAATGCTTAGTTTGCTTAAGAGCCTTTGGTGAGAGGGACCTGATCAAAGCTTGCTGAAAGTCCTGCATTTTCAAGATAGCTTGTGACTCAAGTCAGCACATCTCCAATTAGGGGAAGGCCTAGTGGTTTCTATCGCCCACCTCTAGCCCCAGGGGCACTGAAGGATCACAGGCCTCAACCACAGCCACCACCCAGCAGCTCACCTGAATGATTGATTGATTGGAGAAGGAGGCTAGTGAAGCTATAGCTTGCATGGAGCCCTGCCCACAAAGCTCCTGATTTGGGGGGAGATGTCTAGATGTCCAGCCCCACTAATAGGCTCAGATGCACTACTTAAGCCAGAAAGAGGCATAGGAAGTTGTCTGAGTGACTAGAGGAATCCTTGGTTGGCTACTACTACATACCCTACCTATGTGCCTGACTGCTGTTTCCTGCCTTGCAGCCTGTTTCTGGTTCCTATTCTCCTTATCCCAGACCACCATCTGTTCCTGCATTGCTAAAGGTCTTTGCTCCTACCCCAGACTCTAACTCCAGCTTCTCCTCCTGACTTGGTTTCTGGCTCTGACCTTTCCCTTGGCACCTGACTCTAACCCCAGCTCTGGTTCCAAGTACTGGACTCTAACCACTGCCCACACCCTGCTCCCTACTCACATGCTTCCCTGTTAGAATGCTGAGGATCCACTTTCCCCTTCACTTGTGCACTCCCGAAGCCCCAGTGTAAAGCAGAGAACATCACAGCAGTTATCCGTGGATAAGATGATTGCACAGAGCCCAGCCAACTGCTGAGTGATGTGAGGTCATTCTGCCTCTGCCGCATTCCCAAGTCCTGCCAGTCCAGGGAATGAGGACAGATGCTGAGAATCAATCCTGGGCCAGCCCCATGACATGGCTACCAGCCAACCCCAGGCTCTTGGAATGTGAGTACAGAGGAGGGCAGGGGTCATATCCGGCCATAGTGCACCCCCTCTAATTTCAATGCAAGGGATTTATGCATGGGATGAATCCTTCCTACTGCCATGACAATGGGTAAAACATTAAATAAAAATGAAAAATATATAAACCCTCTGCATCAGAAATTCAGCATTAAATAAATGCTAACTGGTTACTATTACATCCCTTCAGAACTGGTGCATCACTTACCATGAACAAAGTAGCCTTGCTCCTGCCAGATGAGGAAGGCATCCCCCACTGCGGAGAATATTAACCCTGCTAAGATCCTACTGGCGCTTTGATGTGCGACTAAGAAATTGATTCCATGTGCCAGCAGAAAAACCCATAAGCAGAAGATGGGCAGACACTTGATGAGGGCACTGAACCAGGAAGGGCTGGAGGTTGGCAGCCAGAGGACGAAATAGACACAAGTGGCTTTAAAAAAGGGCACCAGCTTGGGGCCTTCACTCTTCACCTAAAAGAAACAAGTCGTTTAAAAAAAAAATCAATAGGATCATTAGAGGCTACAGTATAATAAACCCCATTGTAGAATGCACCCCTTGGTTTTGAAAGGCTGCTTCCTTTCCAGTTCAGAGAGCCCCTGTGACTGGTAGTATTTACTCATCAGACAAAAGCTGCTTGAACTTTAACACTCTCTTCACTCCCATTAGCTGTTCAGCCAAGGAGCTGCCCTGCACCTCTGTGCCAAAAATAAGGGTTTGTTTGCTTTTGAGTGGAAGTGGGGGAAGAAGTAGGTTTCTTTTTTTCATTGCAAGATAGTGTTAAATGCTCTACTGCCTTTGGGGGGGGGGAGGAGAGGGCCTGTGCCAAAGCTTGCTAAAGTGACTGAAAAGATGTACGGTGACTTAAATAGGCTTTGGATCAGACCCTCTTTAGCATCCCCTTCCCCAATCTTGTGGCCTGGGAGACACAGCGTCAGTTATAGCCTGGTATCAAATAGACGCACCCTCTCCCCACACAGCTTCATAAACACAAATTCTCTTTGAACAGATGCTGATGATGGTTATTAGCATTGCAATAGCAGCTAGGGCCCACAACTAGGTCAGGGTCCCATTATGTAACCCCAGATGCAAAGTGCAGCAGGCAGAGCAGCAGGTGAGCTATACATGGTAAAAACAATGCATATGGGACAGAGCCGCAGAGTCCAGATCTGAGCTATCCCAATGTTTGTGAGCATCTGGATTTGGTGTTCCAGGCTCTGCCCACCATAAAGAGAGTCCCAAGGGGCAAAGTTCTCAGTCCAGATCCAAACGTATCCCAAGTCTGAGTGTGTGATCCAGTTTGGGCCCATCTCTAAATAGTGGGGTGGTATGATGGGAAGCATTATGCTATGCTGCCATAGCCTAGTGTTTCTCTCCACTTTAGGCCATATAGGGGAAAACACATGAGGTTTTTTTCTCTAACTATGTTATACCCAAGAGATAAAAAGATCTTAGGTCCTGTACACAGCTGGGCAGGGAAAAGGGAGTTACCTGGCACAGCTGTCAGCTTATTACTGCAATCATGCCTGACAGCTGCAGGAGTCTTTGGGGAGGACCGGCTCCTGCAGCAGAACTTCCAGCAGAGCCAGTGGTGGATGGTTTTGAGGGGGTCATTGATGGAGTTAAAACAAAAAGAGTAAAGTACCCCACAGTGGACAGACAACCATCCGCTGATATGTGATGGCTCAAGGAAAATCTCCCAAATTGTTTGCTTTCATCTCCTCTAATGGAGTTACTCTGGCTTTACACGGATGTCACTGAGACTAGATTCTGGCCCACAAATGAGAAACACAAACATCGTGCATCTGAAGAAGTGGGGTTTTTTACCCACAAAAGCTTGTGCCCAAATAAATCTGTTAGTCTTTAAGGTGCCACTGGACTCCACGTTGTTTTTACAAATGTCATGTATTCTCAAGTGGCCAGGGGTGATTATATTGTGTGTCTCCAAGCAGTGTTAATAAGGAGGCTGTATTCAGCACAGTGAGCATGTACCCTAATTGTCTCAGAAGGCACTGACCTTCATGCCCACCGCAGAGGGATTTACAGCTCTCAATATTCCTAATTTTCTGGAGACCCTAGATCAAGTGTTTCTATTTACTGTCCCCATGGCCGCTGCTAGATGGGTGTAGCTCCCCAGTACTGATGGTTTGGGGATCATTCGTTCAGAATATGGACTGTCACTGATGCAACAGAACAGAATGTTGGGGTGAATATGGGAGAGGAACAGTTTGTTTCCAGCTGTGAAGTCCAGCAAAGCCAGAACTGCTCTGTAACGTGATGCTCTATGGGTCACAGTGCTATAGTGCTGAAAACCTAGTTACAGAACCCCTGCTTCAGAAGTATGGAAAAGAGGGTTGGCCTCTTCACCGCTCATTAGGCACTCTGTTGCTGGAAAGAGGATTGTAAGGCCTGAGGCAAAACCCACTGAAGTCAATGGCAGTCCTTCCGTTGATTCAATGTGCTTTGGTTCAGGACCCTAGAAGACAGGCTCTTCTGGTGTGTGGTTACATCATCTTCCTAGTGCAATGCCAAGTCCCTGAAGCCCAAACTCCCCACACGTTCAGTGAAGTAGAGCAGAGTTGGAATATTGAGGTGGAAAGTCTCTTCACATGCAATATCTGTAATGGGTAAAAGATGAAGCAATAGGACCACAGCAAATGAGCAATCCTAGGAAACTAGAGCTTGTCACAATAGATGAGGCTTTCAAAACTGCTGTCACATTGAATGGAAAGTTCCTCCACATAGCAGCAGCTCCTTAGCAGTGAGATTTTGTAACACCTCTGAGTATATTATTTATATTGCCAACACAAATTTTAAATGTTCTAATAAGCACCCAGGCTAGATAACTCATTCTCTCACAGCACATTAGCGTCTTACATTATAAGGGGAAGCTGGTAGCGACTCCTATATTTGGGTTGCCTAACACTTCCCAGTATAAAAGATTCTTGTGAAATGTTTTAGAGACGCTCTTACTCCACCGTTGCTTGACACAAACCTTTGAAATAGGGAATGGAGGAGTGCCTTTTCTTTGTCCCATGAAATTCTATTTAGATTTAAAGATCTGTGGGAAATCATTATTTTCCTTCTCTCACTTGTGTTTCTCAGGAAAATGTTGGCACCAAAATATTAACAGGACATGAATGTTCTAAGGCCAGATACATGCTGTCACCAAAACAGAAGACATTGTACTGGGAACAACTAGTAGCTACCAAACATCTGTAACAGGAGGGGCGGGAGGGATAGATTGCTGAGATGGGTTCCCCCCAACTACCCCTTCAAACCCAGCATATGGCCCCAGCAGCCCATCCTCCTTCCTCTGGATGCCATACAGAGCAAAAGCTCCCTCAACTCCTGGTTTGAAGTGGGAAGAGAGGGAGACACACTCATACACACTCACAGGCCAGGGTACCCAACCATCCTCCAGGCCCAGCATCAGGCCCCTGCAGTCCTTTCCACCTCTGGAATAACAGCCTTGTCTTCCTGTAGGTTAAATAGTAGACATCTGTGCTGAAAAGTCAGGGTTCAAGCCCAGCCCTGTTTGTGATGCATGATGAAGAAGTGGTTACAAATGCACATAAGAAAACTTGTTTTTAATGTTTACCTTTTATAAAAATCTAGCAAATTGCATTTAAAACTCATACATTAACTGAACATTACTTGGGTTACAAGATTTAAGGTTACCTGTGCAATCTTAATCTGGCCCCCTTGTGTGTAAGCATTATCATATACTCTTTAATTACACAATCATTATTTTCCCCAGGGCCCCTGCCTCCTTCAGTGCACAGGATAGATGCACAAAAGGGCACAATTAAGTTTGCAGTGCAACCTTAAAACTGGTATTTCCTAACTTTTGAGTGCTTGATTTTGCAACCTAAATACTCATTTAATGAAGTTTTATAGTTATATAAACTTCATCTTAATACTAGTTTTGGAATTTTTCAAACACTTTTGGCCAGATTCTGATCTCAGTTACTCTGGTGTATACCATACCTGGAATTTGTAGTCATAACGCCCCCTACATAAGGATAACCCTCTGGCAATAGAGAGGCAGTATGATGTCACATTGTTAATAGTTCATCTTCTAGACCAGCATTATTCTAAATGGGTTCTGTATAGGGTGCCACTTTTGAGGTACAATAAAGGGACATCTGGGATGATCCCGTAAAACTGGACAGCTGAGCACCCTTACAGATTTCCAGGTCAGCTACCTTAAAAAGGGACAAAATCTGGACAGGTGGTAACCCTAGTTATGTAACAAAGCATGGAGTGACTCTTTAAGTACACCTGCTGACCTACTACGGCCCTGGTTCTGGTTCAGCCCCAAACAAGTGGAGTCTGGGAAAGTAGTTTGCAGGGACTAATGGGAGATGTAGTCAGGGACCAGGTGGCTGTAGGGTGGGACAGCAAGGCATGCTGGGAAGGAATGGCAGGGCATATAAGAAGCAGCCTTGCTGCAGAACAGAAGGCTAGGGATTAGGTAAGAAGGGGTGGTTCCCGCCTTCCCTATCAGAGCTTAGACAGTCTAAACACAGGCAAGCTATAGAATGACCCTAGGGAAGGATGAGGTAAGTACCTGGTGGTAAAAGGATATAGGGGGGCTGAGATGTAAACTGAAAGTTAGAATCCTATTTTGGGTACATGACTGAGATGTTCAGTCTCCTTTCACTCATCACCAACCGAGATCAGTGCAGGGGCAATTGTTTTGCCTATGGAGGGCCAGTTCCTATTGGTATTAATCAATCCTATGTCCACACAGATGAAGGCTATTGCCTGGGGTTGGCCAAGAATGTCAGGTGTTTGGATTTCTGTTCCTTCCAAAAGGGGAGATCTCATTGTTTGGCTAGAGGGCTGGACCATATCAAATCATCCAGCTACCCAAGAGTGAGGGGAAACTGAGTCACCTGTGATGGCTGTGTCCGGATGCTGGTAAGGTAACGACCTGCTACTACTGACTATATACACATTAGTTTAAATGTTTGTCATGATTTTAAATAAGCTTCTATTGTCTTCACTATTCTTTCAAACGCTGTTTTTCCGGGGTTTATAAACTCAATTGCCAACTTTACTCTGGGCTGAAACTTACTATGTCTCTATGTAAAAAATGTTACTATGTTACTATGTTTTACTATGTAAAATGTAAAAAATTGCAGCGGAATTGCATTTACATGTGCTGAATTGCATAACTATATATTAGCTCTGGACATTTCCTGTGCTCATGACTTCCAAATTACTTTGATTTTAGAGGCCTTAAAAATTAAATTGCTCTAATACACTTTCACTATATCTGTGCAATTACAGTTAAAATATTATCACAACTATATGTATGCAGCCAAATCTAATAAAACGTTCCCAAACTTGGGCAAGCTAACAGGAAGTCAAGGCCTTTTACCTGTAAAGAAGTATGTGTGTACTTTATTTTATGCAGAAGAATAATTCCATTGATCTAACTGGGGCTAACTGTGTGTAAAGCTTAAAATGTGAGTAGTTCTGTGCAGGATCAGAACTTTAAGATGCATCAATCACCTGTGAGACAGGAATTAATAGGTTTTCAGTATTTTTTCCCTCTCTTTTCTTGTTTATTCCTTCTTACTCTAATATGGTATCGTCCATCTCTTTGTAGCTGTAGTTCAGTGATGACAGGTAACACTATGAAATGTGTACCCCACTCAGGCAGCAGAGTGAACGCTTAGTGTAAGGGTATAACTGCCCTTGGAGTCAGTATACTCTTTAAAGTAAACAATGAACAAGCTATGAAGGCAAAACATGATGAAGGATCCGCTAGTGCAGTGGTTTTCAACCTTTTTTCCATCCTAAAAAATTTCAAAGGGAGGTGTGGACCCCTTTGGAAATTGTCAACATAGTCTGCAGACCCCCAGGGGTCCACGGTCTACAGCAGTGGTCACCAACCGGTAGATCGATTAACTGGTCGATCGCGGAGCTTCTGCCAGTCAATCTCCGTCTCCGGCCACTAAAAGTCCGGTGGCGCAGCGGGGCTAAGGCAGGCTCTATTACATTAAATCAGGTTTCCTCAAACTGTGGTACAAGGACTATATAGCTAGGAGTAATGGGTTGAGATTAAGACAGGGAAACCTTAGTCTGAACAGCAGGGGGAAAATCTTCCCAACAGTGAAATGTACGGAAGTGGCAGAAGGTACCTACTTGGAAGCTATAAAAATGGATAAAACACTAGAAAATGTTTTGTAGGGAACAATCCTGTGGTGGCCCCCAGTAACTGAACTGGAGTACTGGATAAGTTACTTCAACCTGTAACTTCTCTGAAATTGGCTTGACTAGAAGAGGAGGGAATCAGCTTGCAACTTCTTCTAGACAATAGGTGAGTGGCCACCTGCTAAAGGATGTGGGGGTCACTCCCATCAGGTTAAGAACACTGCTTACTAGGAAACCTGCTTATAAAAATTTAATATCCCAAATATTCCAGTTAGTAACATTTTAGCACAACATTCTGTACAAACCAACAAAAGCTGGGGCATTTCCCCACTCACCCTTCAGAGTGGCCTGTTTTAATCAAGTAGAATATTGTTCATTCTGTTGTCTTTGCAAAACTAAACTGTTTTTATTGGCCCTTATCCTCCCACACTGCAAATTCCACACTTCCTGGGATAATTGTTTTCATTTCCAGTTTGTCTGTCTCTGTCTCTAAATGTTTAAGTGGTTGGCAGCCTTTTTGTGGTGGATGTTGTTGCTAGTCCAAGTCATGGCTTGTGCTTCTCATTCTCTGGTCTCCATAAACTACTGTGACTGTTAGAATGAATGTCAACCATTTTGTCTCAAGTTGGAGCCCTAGGGCAAGGCAGTTGGCTTGGATTTGTGATGGCGTGAAGAGGGGGTCATGACTGCATGTGCAACTGTCAGGCTCTCATCACAGATAGAAGGGAGAAGATTGTATTAGGTTTTCTTACCAGATCTACCACTGAGTAAAACAGTGGCTCTCAACCATTCCAGACTACCGTACCCCTTTTAGGAGTCTGATTTTTCTTGCATACCCCCAAGTTTCACTTCACTACGTGCTTACAAAAATACAGAAGTGTCACAGCACACTATTACTGAAAAATTGTTTACTTTTTCATTTTTACCATATAATTATAAAATCCATTTAATATAAATATTATACTTACATTGAAATGTATAGTATATACAGCAGTATAAACAAGTCATTGTCTGAATGAAATTTTAGTTTGTACTGACTTCGCTAGTGCTTTTTATGTAGCCTGTTGTAAAACTAGGCAAATATCTAGATGAGTTGATGTACCCCCGGAAGACCTCTGAGTACCCCCAGAGGGACATGTACCCCTGGTTGAAAACCACCGGAGTACAGCATCTGCCTACATCATTAGTCAATACTGGATGCTTCAGAGAAATAATCTAGACTATGGGGGAGGAAGGGGACTCTTCTGATCTCCGTAGTAAATTGTCTTTTCCCTGAAGCAGATTGGGGTAATCAATCTGCAATTGTTAATCATCTGTTGGTCTATCTGTGCAGGGCCAGCCATAGGAACATGTGACATGTGCAGAAGTAGGGACCCACACTCTGGGAGGAGCACCCTCTGGGCGTGCACCTAGGAACTCTACCAACTGCTGGCTTACTGTTATTCCTCCCTCTGCCTCAGAAGATGAGCTTGGGAAGCCAGTCCTTCCAGCTTCTCACTGACTCTCCCCTTCCCACGGTTACTCACCAGCTCATTTCTCTGTGGTGTAACAAACCTGTTGGATGTGTGTATGTATCATAACAGATAAAACAAGGGAATTTATGGTCAGCTGGGGGATTAGATCCAATGTTTTGGCTCAGTCTGTTTGAGCAGCTGAATCCTCTGTTTTGGGTCTGAGTACCTAAAATTCCACTATTTTTATTTCTCCCTCTTAATGAGAGAAATCTTCTCTCTTATCCTCTCTGGGAAAATTCTCTTCCAGAAAATGCCTGGTGCTTTGCCTTTAGCACCAATTGCTGTATACCACTGCAAGTAAATGCGGAGGTACAGAAGGCATTTATACCAGCGTCTTCTAGATTTAAATTGCAGTAGGACGGACTGACACAGGGTTCAGAGGCCTTGCTTGTTCCCAAGTAAGGAGTTAATTCTAGCTGAGGCTTTGAAGGGTGTAGTAAGAAGGCAAGGCTAGAGACACAAGGTCCAATCAGGCTCTCAGAAGGGACTAGAGGAAATTCTATAGGGCAAACTCACTCCTGCATTGTGTTTGTTCTGCACTACCATGGCTAACAGCTCGGTGCTGCTGCTGCAGAAGCCTCTCCCTGTCTGGCATAGGGTGGCACTCTAAGATGGGCAGGTGCCAGGTTGGAGGAAGGCCAGAGGATGGAGATGAGGGATCAAACAGTCCTGCACTTTGGCAATTCTGCACCCTAGCAGCGGCACAAAGCAGCCATTGGAATAGTGGTGCTAATAACCCGCACTCAGGCTCAAACCAACCACCAGTTAAGAGATGAGGTTCAAGTCACCTCCCCTCCATCCCTGCTCCAGTGCAGGAATGAACCTGCCTCAGGAAGAACAGCTCCTTCCTTGTCAGGAGAGAAGGGCAAGTTCCACACCTGTGCTCAAAGGACTAGCTTGTGCCCCAGGTTGCCCTTTAACACAAGAACAAAACCTTGACCACTAGAGCTTGCTGACTGAGGCGGATTACTTTTGCTGCTGAACAAGCAGATTCATTCTCCCACCTTACAAAGACTCAGGTGAAATACTGTGTTAACACAATGTATCAGTCTGAGCCTTTATGCCTTTGAAATACTATTGGGAAAACACTTGATACGTGATCACATGGCCTGCCACAGGAGCGTGCACAAGTCAGTAGAGGTGACTCTAAAATAGGTCCCGGAAGCCAGACTAACTGAGAGGCTCCTGCCCCTTTAAAGAGTTCAGTGTAATGACTATAACCTTGTACCACATGCAGACAAGCAGCTGTGGCAAGGGCTAACGTTACTGTTCCACCCATGCTGCTACTGCAAAGAGAGCTTGTAGAGTAATTAATAAAACCAGGAAGGGAGAATGGCTACAGGGGTTGTACCTGAGAAGGTGATTGCTGATGAGATGATCCCATCCATTACATCTGGTTGCTCCTATGGTGGGTGACTGACAGCAGCACCAGAACCGTGGGGGCCTGTCTCCCCTCCCCCCCCCCACACACACACTTTTTAACATGAGTGTAGTTTGGGAGGGCAGGGGGAGCATTGCTCCCCCACAGTGCAAGCCACAGGCAGGTGTGGAGCGGCACCAGCAGGGGCTGTGATTTGCCACAGGGGAGCTGATCACGGAGCTGCAGGTGCCAGACAGTGGCTGGTGGTAAGGGCAGAAAGGACGGGCTGCACAGCTGGTTCCCAACGATCTATGTGCAGCTGCTGGAGGTATGAGACTAGCTGCACCAAATACCGGGGCGGGGAGGAGGCAGGGCAGGGGGTTAGTGCCACAAGGGAGTGCAGGGTTAGGGAAGAAGGAGGCACAGGAGGGGAGTGGAGGGGTGAGGGTAAAAAGGATGCAGGAATCCACTTTGGCCTTGGCAGAGGCAATATGTGTGTGTGGGGGGGGGGGCCATGCGGGGTCATGTGACACCCCAGATTTCTCCGGATGCCTCTGGCTGGGACACCCAGCAGCGAGGAGGCAGCGTTCCCCCTGGCAGCTGTACTCTCCAGGTGTCTGTGCAGTGAGGGGAGGGAGGAAACAGGGTGCCTGGCTGCCAACTGAGCAGCCCCCCATGGAGCTACTTCTCTTTCCCTGCTGCTGGACTCCCAGCATGGCTGCCTGCTTTGTAGACTGTCTGCTGAGGTGAGTCGGGGGGGGGGAGGTGGAGGGATGGAGGCGGAGGCAATGTGTGGGGCGTCACATGCACCCCACAACCTTTCAATTGTGCGCCCCCCCCCACTAGCCAGTTGTGTCACCTGCCCCGTCCCCCACTTCTACAAAGGTTCCAGCGCCCTGGGTGACTGACCTGTATGACTTTAAACTAAGGTCTGGGGGAAAGCCAACATACAGAGGAGCACATGATTTGAGTGGAAATATCTCCTAGGGATGAACTTATTAAAGAAGGAACCTCTATATCTTAGTTAAGAGGACAGGAAAGAAGTTGGTAAAGTACAGGTAGGAGCTAGTGAGGAACAGTCAGTCACATGTAAAAAAAGTCCCATTTAAATATAATGCATGAATGCAACCAACAGTATATTGGCAAAATGTACAAGTGTTTATGCATACATGCTAGAAATGTAAATACTAAGATGGATGAACTAGAGTGTCTGGTATTAAACAAGGATATTGGTAAAATAGACACTGTGTGTACTTGGTGGAATGAAGATAGATAGATAGATACACCAAATGTACCTTGGTATTACCATAAAATAGGAATGACCAAGTAAGTCACACTGGTAGAATGGCATTATTTGTGAAAGAAAGCTGAATTAAATAAAATAAAACATCTTAAATGAATCTAACTGTACCAAAAAAACTCTATGGATAGAAATTCCTTGCTTGAACAATAAAAGTACAGCAGCAGGAATAAGCTACCAACCACCTAACCAGGATGGTGACTGAAATACCCTGAGACTGGAGAGGCTGCAAAGGCAGAAAATGCAATAATAATGGGTGATTTGAACTATCCTCCTATTGACTGGGTATGTCACCTCAGGGAGGGATGCAGAGAGAAAAATTTCTAGACCCCATAAATTACTGCTTCTGGGAATAGCTTGTCCTGGAACCACAAAGGAAGAGGCAATTTATGATTTAGCCTAAGTGGATTACAGGATCTAGCCCTGGAGGTGAACACAGCTGAACCGCTTAGTAATAGCAACCATAATGTAATTAAACTTAACATCCTTGTGGGGGATTTCTTTGGCATTTCCCCCCCTACTGTAGCATTACAGTAGAAAAAGGGAACCACACAAAACCGAGAAGAGGTGGTTAGGGGCAAAAAGGCAGCCTTTAAAAATTGGAAGTTCTATCCTAGTGAGGAAAATAGAAAGGAGCATAAACTTCAGCAAATCAAGTGTGAAAGTATAATTAGGCAGGCCATGGAAGAATTTGAAGAGCAACTAGCTAAGAACAAACTAACAAATTAAGTACATTAGAAGCAGAAAGCCTCCCCAACAATCAGTGAGACCACTGGATAATCAAGGTGCTAAAGGAGCACTCAAGGAAGACAAGGCTGTTGAGAAGCTAAATGAATTCTTTGCATTGGTCTTCACAACAGAGGATATGGGGGAGATTCCCACACCTGAACCATTCTTATGAGGTGACAAATCTGAGGAACTGTCCCAGATTGAGAGGTTTTGGAACAAACTGATAAATTAAACAATAATAAATCACCAGGACCAGATGGCATTCAGCCAAGAGTTCTGAAGGAACTCAAACATGAAACTGCAGAACCACTAACTGTGGTATGTAACCTATCACTAAAAATCAGCCTCTGTACCCGATGACTGGAGGGTAGTGCGTTTTGTTTTTTGTTTTTTTTTGTTTTTTGTTTTTAAAGGCTCCAGAGGCAACCCTGGCAATTACAGGCTGCTAAGCCTAACTTCAGTACCAAGGAAATTGGTTGACTCTATAGTAAAGAACGAAATTACTGGACACAGGTGAACATAAGGTGGGGAAGAGTCAACATACCTTTGGTAATGCATGATTTCCCTTTACGAGTCTACTAGTATTCTTTGAAGGAGTCAACAAGCATGTGAACAAGGGTGATCCAGTGGATACAGTGTACTTGAACTTTCAGAAAGCATTTAACAAGGTCCCTCACCAAAGACTCCTAAGCAAAGTAAGGAGTTATGGGATAAGAGGGAAGGTCCTCTCATGGATCAGTGGAGAGCGGTAACCAGTAGGGTCCCCCAAGATTCTGTACTGGGACCAGCGCAATTTGACATTCACAAATGATCTGGAAAAAGGGGTAAACAGTGAAGGGGCAAAGTCTGCAGAAAATACTAACTTATTCAAGATAGGTAAGTCCAAAGCTGACTGAAAATTTACAAAGGGATCTCACTAAACTGGGCAACAAAATGGCAGATGAAATTCAGTGTTGATAAATGCAAAGTAATGCACAGTGGAAAACATTCCAATTATACATGCAAAATGATGGGGTCTAAATTAGCTGTTACTACTCAAGAAAAATCTTGGCATCATCCTTGATAGTTCTCTGAAAACATCCTCTCAATATGCAGCAGCAGTTAAAAAAGCTAACAATGTTAGAAACCATTAGGAAAGGGCTAGATAAAACACAAAATATCATAATGATACTGTATAAATCCATGGTACATCCACATCTTGAATATAGTGTACTGTTCTGGTTGCCCCATCTCAAAAATGGGTTATGGAACAGCTTCTATACAAGGAAAGATTAAAAAGACTGGGAGTGGTCACCTTAGAAAATGGACAGCTGGGGGAGAATACGATATAGGTCTATAAAAGCATGAATGGTGTGGAGAAAGTGAACAAGGAAGTGTTATTTACCCCTTCACATAACATATCAACCAGGGATCACCTGATGAAATTAATAGGCAGCAGGTTTAAAACAAACAAAAGGAAGTAATTCTTCACACAATGCAGAGTCAACCTGTAGGAACTTTTTTCCAAGGGATGTTAAAGCCACAAGCATGCCTGGGTTTAAAAAAGAATTACATAAATTCCTGGAGGATAGGTCCATCAATGGTCCAGCAACACAACATGCTCTGGGTGTCCCTAAGCCTCCAACTGCCAGAAGCATCAGGCATTGGCCCCAGTCAGAGGCAGGATACTGGGCTAGATGGACCATTGACCTGATGTAGTATGGCCATTCTTAAGTTTTTATGTAATCTGAGGGAGTCCCCTGCCAACTGGACACTAATGCAGACTTCGTTAGCTTAATACTTTCCACCCTGGAATGTCACAAATCAACCCCTCACCCTGCACCCCAATGGGATTTGTGTTCTCGTCCTACAGTGGGCTCAGTAGCAATACCCCCAGTTGAGCAAAATAAGCCTTTCACCTCCCTTCAGAGCCTTGCTCCTCAACTGACCAAAGCAGTTGGCAGCTAATAATGCTTGACTTTTTCTAAAGAGTAGACTGTGGCTATCTGCCAAAAGATTACAATTAAATCTTTAGCACTGGCCCTTGGAATCCTTGGGTGCTGAACATGAATGTATTGCTGGAGTAGCCTTGGTCTCAGAAAAGCTCCTTTCCTGGCACCTCAGTGGTGGTGTAGGGAGAGGACGGGGCGGGAGAGAATTAATCAAATTGGCATTAAAAGGGGGGGCCCCCACCAAAGTGGATGGGAATTCCTTCACAGCTATGCTCTGAAATGGGAGTCACCAAAAATTGCTTAATTTTCAAGGCAAAATTTTGCCATCCTGTTGACTTTCAGTTTCATCTCTGTATGACAAAGATCAGCATTAATCATTGTGGCTGACCACAGAGAGCTAAAACAATCCCAGTCATATGTCTTGTCCCAACCAAACACATGAGGGAGTGAATCTCTGGCAGCATAGCTCTGAGGAAACAAACTAAGACAATCTCTATTGTCAACTCTACTGTCCTGTAGCTGTGCAATGTCTGCCCACAGGACTGGGTGCCACTCAACCTCACGGTTGGAACCCACTGTAACTCAGCAATAGTAGCTACTTCAATTTTGTGTTGCCAAACACCAGCCTCTCACTGCCCTGGCAATGTTGACAGGTGGTATGGAAAAGGCTAAGTATACTGTGGGTGGGTGAAGCGGGGGTGCCAATCTGCTGGCAAGGAATTGATTGTGATGTCACAAATCAAGTATTATAAACCAGAGTCAGCCCTGGGGAACCTAGAGATGCAACTTCCTTAAAAATCAAAGAAACAACACTCGCTGATGCCAGTGGGGAATTAGTCCCTGTTACTTTATTGCAAGACCAAGGGGAATGTGGTTGTGAAGATCTGTTACCTGATGTCAGTTTCTCCCATTGTGCCTTCAGACTTCTCAGGAAAAGAGCCTGCTGTCTCTCCTTATCCAAGAACCCCAGCCAAGATATCATGCATGCTACTTTTCAACCATCTCATGGGTAGGGTACCAGGTGGCATGGTTTACCACAAACAATAATACCTATATCTTACGTAGGATGTGCCTCTCCTCACCCTGGTAAACGTATGCAGTGATTCTACCATATCGATAATGAATCTTTGAAAGGACTCCTCTAGGGTAGGTCTCCATCTCTTTTTAAAATGACACCATTCAGAATATATAGCACATGGGATTAGAGGGGGAGTGGAGGAGTCTATGGGTGTCAGACAAGCTTTGAGGGATTGCCCAAAGGCCTACAAATTGAAGATAACGAACAGGTCTCCTTGTATAGTGATCAGGGATAGGACATTTGTAGTAACAGAAGTTGGTAACGAAGGAGTGGCAGGTTCTACGGCTGCTTAGACTTTATGCAGGAGGTGCCCTGCCACCACTCCACAAAGCAAATAAAAGTGCTCAAGTGTTAGCACCATGGTGGTAAAATCTGATAGTTGTGTTGCTATTGATTGTTGGGTATCTAATTTCTTAGAGGAGAATTAAATCAAAAGGGGAGGAACAGGTATTCATTAGATGTGTCAGGGAAGTGAAAAGTGTTACTATACTGTATTGAAGGAGAAAGGGAAAATATTTGATTTCTTTAATAGGTTCAACTCAGCCCATGATTTGTCCATACAATTTCCTAACTGGAAAAATAGTACATATTTTATATAACATCTATGTTATTTGTGGGTGTAATCAGGCAGTTGCATACCTGACTTAGAAAATGCATCTGTAGTTATTTGTGCCTGTAAAACTGTAGCTGCAATTACTTCCAGATGCAAAATTACAGGCATGGAATCAAAATCAAGTGTCTAGAAGCCAGAGGAAGTTGCTCCCATTGAGTACAACCACTTTAAAGTACAGAAGGTCACATTTTGGCCCTAAACAAATACACCCCCCACCCCACTCCACTTTGACACATTAAGATTACCCTATATAATTACATAGCATGCAAGTTGGCACCTGCTTTTGCTTTAACCACCTCACTGCCATTTCTTGAAGTTGCAGCTGTACTGTCATTATGCAATGACACCAGGCATTGGATTATCCAGGTGTCACCATTAAGTCAGTGTTTATCATGTCAGGTACCACAGTTGTCAACTATTTCCTGTCCTAAATATGGGGGGGAAAGAGTGGTATCTCAGCTAACACTGTATGGTGACTTTTGGCAACAATTGGCTGTTTAACAGGGACCAGTTTACCTAGCACATTAGGCAGCATAGAAACTGTGCCATGAGGATTTAACAGCCTAGTTCAACTTTTTTTCCATGTAAAAAGTAACTAGCATATTTGTCCACGATTTAGTGGGAGAGGAGGAAAGCCTTCAAGTTCTAGCTAACATGACTCTGCTATAAAGCCTTAATTTTGTGGCTAATGATTCATAAAGCCAGATTATCAGAAACACACATTTCACCTTGTATTTAACCTGATTTTCTGCACCAAATGTCATGTTATCCTACTTACTGGACTAACGTACTACTGTAAACAGGGCTCTTAAAACCCTTTTTAGCCAGCAGTAGAAATATGATTGGAAGGAGGGCTGACTAACTCCTGATCCCTCGCAATCCTTTGGGCGTCAGTTTTCAAGGTAGTAGTCATTGCATGTGGTCAACAATGTACTGTTTCCAGTAGCCAAGAGAATTAGAATGGTATCTGAAACAGCAACACTCTGGAGGGGGAAGGGAGCTCATGACAAATCAGCACTTTCTGAATGGCTATAATGGTTATAATCAGTTATGGAAACTGAGCACCAGAAAGTGGTGTTAGCAAGACTGCATCCTACCTTAGCAGACCACGAAGTTGTGTGAAATGCTGTAGGAGAGGAATTGCTTTCATTTTCCTATGCCTTCCCTTATGTATGGGAGGAGTTCTTGCTTTGTAGATTATATTTTTGTAAACCCAGTACATTAGCCTCTGTCAAATCTCTCCTTAAAAACTTACCTCTGCTGTGATACCCCAAAAAAAAAAAAAAAAAAAAAAAAAAAAAAAAAANCCTGATATGCTGTAACTGCTGCTTACTGCACTAACCATAACTGTCTTGTTACCGTGTGCTCCGCACACCCACACCTGTATCTGCTTGTCCAACTGTTTCTCATCATACTGTGACTGTAAGCTCTTTTGGGCAGGGACTATTGCTCTGTGTGTGTAGTGCTTAGCACAGAGGGACCCGAGTTCTTGACTGAGACCTCAGGGGGCTAATGTAATGCAAATGATAAATTCCAGTAGAGCCAAAAGCAGCCAGCTACCAGACTGCAGGCTTACAAAAATCACAGGGAAGATGCTGTGTAATTTCCCCCAAAATAACTTCATTATCAGAAAAAAATTACATTTAGCCTGGCAAGCCAATCCAGATCAAAAACTTCTACTGCTACAGAAAAAAAAAAATCTTCATGGAGGATTGTGGTGATGGTTTTCAGGTCACAAGCACATGTTCTCATGAGACTCGTCATTATTTATATCACATTCTTCTGTGACAAGAACACAAATTTTACATTATCAAGGAAAAAATGCAGCGTTAGGTTTCATGTAATTTTAAATGTTGCCTTGCAGGAGACTGGAAGGCTCAAGAAAGTGGTAATGGGATACAGAGCTTCACAGCCTGCTTTCTAACTGTAATCCTGTACTTTGAGCGTGGATGGAGCAAGAGAGCAACGATGGCTTTAAGCCACTTTGCACTAGCCATATTCTGGAGTTGTGCAGGGTTCTGTCTGGCCCACAGTGTAACTAGAGCAGCCCCAAGGCTTCTCTAACTTACATTCTGCTTCCTCAGGGCCCTGGAAAGCAGAGATTGTCTATAGTGCAGTGCACTCTGGCCATTCTCATGCCAGGGTCTGGGAGCAGGGCTATCCTAGAGTCCTTACTTTACCTCTTCAGGAGCTGAGGAGGCTCTCTGCAGGGATATTCTCAAGGAGGCATTTCTGCCCTCTTTCGGGCCCCTTTACAATACCAAAATGGTGTAAAAAGGGCCTTAACATAAGGGAGAATAAGGCCTCTATTTCTAGGTTGCTGGATCAAAATGGTGAATAATTAGGTGACTAATTTCTAGGTTGTTGAGTTATTGGTGACCAATTAGGCCATGAAACAGTCTTCATCACTCTTTTCACATATAACTTGCTGGTCTCCATGTTCCTAGTAGAGCAGGTGCATATATTAAATAAACCACTTCAATAGGCACTTCACTGGCATCTGTTGGCAGTGTCAACAGGAAGGCAAAGAATTATTACAATGGAGACAAAACTACAGTCTCACCAATGGGACACAGCACGATGCGGTGGTGAGAGTTGTATTGCTACTAACCGTGCTGTGCCTGTTCTACAGATACGCTATTTCGGTTTCCAGGCTGCAATGTTATATTTTGCCACCTTCATACATTTAGACCCGATTCTCCTGTCTGATTTGCACTGTATAAGCAGCAATTTCCCCCACTGTGCAGGGGAACGCTCTTGTACCTACCCTACCTGTACGCTCCCTACCCCTCTGGCATGGCCAGCATGGAATGTGGTTAGGAAGGAGCAGGGCAGAGAGGCGCTCCACTATGTCCTATCCTCCACTGCTGTAAGTTAGAACTGCTCCCCTGCATGGACAGGCCTGAGTGGGGGCCCAAAAGAAAGGGAAGAGAGGCCCTTCTGTGTGGAATGGGGCCATCCCTGACTGGGAAGTCCCTGCCATGTACATTCTATGGGAAGTGATCTGAGTCTGAAAATGGTGATTCAAACACACATGTAGCGGTTTCCCATAAGACAGACTACAGAAGTACTAACATGGCTGAGCTGTATGCTAATGGCACATCACAGCCCTGTTTAAGATTCCAAAGGAGACTCTTTTCCCTTGGCAAAGCCAGGAGTCTCTTATCTCTGTGAAACTTTCTCCAGCCAGACTCTGGGGCTGCTGAAGGAACACTCCTTCTGCTAGATTAACACAATGAATTCACACACACACATACACACACTGTGCCTGGCAACTGTGGACTTTGCAAGTTAAAGGAGATATGTGATATACAGGGAAGAAGGGTGATAATGGATTTCAGTGGTGATGAAAGCCATTATAGAGCTGACAGCTGTAAAAGAAGATTTACTGTAAAGGTGCTAGCACCGGGGTGCTGTCTGGATCTGCAGAATCTGTCAATAGCAAGCTGTGATTCATTGTTATAGGAAAAAAATACTAGGAGTGAAGCACAGATTGCATTGTTCCCAATTTAGAGCTGAATTAGTACACTTAGTACAGGCATAGATGCTTTAACTGCAGATCACGTTCTTCTCACAGAAAGCCGGTGGTGATGAAGAAAATGAGAGCGAAATACTGAAGCGCCCCAATAGATGCGTATCCCAGTGAGATGTAATATTAGGAACAAATGGCAGCTGTCTTTGTTCTTGACCTGACTGCGACGGGCTTGGAGGACAGTCTTGAAGTTAAAGCATGGCATTGGGGATATAGATTTTTAATTTCTAGACTCTGCCACAGGTTTCCTGTGACTTGAACAAGTCACTTTCCGACACTAGTCTCTGCGTGGGTCTGATCTCACACCAGTGAAGTCAGTGGGAATTTTGCCATTGACTTCGGTGGACATAGCATCAGGCCTCATATGCGCCCTTTCCCCTCCCAATGTAGTCAAGCTTGGCAGGTGCAAACACTTTCAATAATGTAGTGCAACAAGTGTTTTGAACGTGCACAATCCACTGACCCTGGTGGGTTTTGCAGGCACAAATTCTAATGATTGTGTGTATGGGTATTAAACTACTTTAAGAGGGGCACACAGGGGTCTGCACTCATAATATGATGGTGCAGGTATGTGCATGTTCCAAGTCCTAACAGATAATTAGCGTTTTACAAACAGCTATTGTTCCACACAACCGTCTGCCCTCATCGTGCCCACTTTACAGATAAGGGGAAGAAAGACAGAGGTTACGCAACTCGCCCAAGACCACCCAAGGGATCAATGTAACAGCTAGAATTAGAATCTAGGAGTGCCTAGCTCCCTGCTTTGTGCTTAGATCACACTTCTATCATTTATTACAAAAGCACAAGGAACAAAATAATTACTGATCCTGGCAGAAAATTGTGCCAGTCCCACAACTAAGTCACCATAGCTCTACTGAAGTCACTGGACCTACACCAGCTGAGGATCTGTCCCTTTGTCTCTTTAATCCATTCTACACTGAAAGATGTTCAGCTACATCTCTTGTTTTGAAAGTTACCCGTAACCTTTGGCAATGGGTCACCTGGAGCTTCCTGCCATTAGCATGAATGTATATTGTTACCTTTGGAAATCCCTGTGCCTGATGCCAAGTTATTCTGATTTCACATGATTTAAAGTCTGTCTGCATGAAGAGTTGGGCTCTGGGTGGCGTGTGGAGCGACTTCCTACATTCAAACACTACAAAAGGCTCAATACACAACTTCACCAATTCTTATTTAAAGGTATGGCTGGCCCAGTTTCCCTTCACACTTAGACTACAGATTTGGAAATAATTTACAAAATTACTGTTAATGATGGAGGACATCACAGCCCACCGAAGGAAAATGTGGTCTGCCTAGTAATGAATTGTCTCCGCTTTGACATTCTTTATTGTTTTAAACCCAGACTGCAAGGATATTTAAACCCCATGTGCCTCAGTCTAATCTCACAACTGGGTAAACTTCAGTGACTACTGTCATCAATGGGGCAGATCCTCAGGTGATCTAAATCTGCACTTGCTCCACTGACATCAATGGAGTTATGTCCATTTATACCAGCTGAGGATCTGGCCCCATGGCATTAAAACTAGTGTAAATGGAGAATTGCATTCTGTTTGTCCAAAGAGAAACAGCCATTTATCTGAATCAAGGTTGTATTCCACTATGTGAATCACTTACCCAGTAACTCTCCACAATTATCACAAAACCCTTTCGGTCTGAATGTGCCTAAAATCTTCAAGGCATCTGGCTAAATGGGGCTGTGCTGTACATGAAAAGAAGTCTGCCAACCTGCCACCTTCAAGCTGCTATTCCAGCTAACGATCAATTCCCTCCTCTTCACCACCATCCCAGAAGCAGCTTTGTCATGGTTACCTGGATACTTACTGATGAAGGATGCTTGTACAGTAGTAGGTGCAGCAATGATCGAAGTGGTTAAACAGTCAGATTTGTTATCTAGAAGTCAGTCATTAATGAAATGCATTTTAGCTAATGGCAGTTTAAGCAATGGATGGGCGGAGGGGATGCATTGCTCCATCTGTCCAATGTGAGTACAAGGCAGCAGGATACCAGCACTGAGGATGGGGACATCAGGCCTTTTACTGTAATAAATTGCCACATGATTTTTTTAATAGGACATAACTGGGTGACATGTTTTAGCCAAAACTTACCTGGATGTGGGAGGTACAGATTCAAATCCCCACTCTGGAGGAGACTTGAACCAGCTCTTCTCTGGTGAGTGCCCTAGCCACCCAGCTATAGGCTATTGTGGGGGTGGGGGCTCTCAATCTATCCTGTTGAAGATGTTCAACTTTGTATAAGTAGCATATTCATTGGCCTAGAGAAGAGTAAGGGGTTCTATAGCCTGATGGTTAGCTGGGTCACCTGGGTTCTAGTCCCAGTGTCAATGAACATGTAACTACTTATACAAAGTAGAACAGCTTCAATAGAAACCTTGAGGATTGCCCTGTCCACCAGCATATAGGCTTTCAGGTGGCAGCAGCGTGATAGGAGTTCAAGTACCATGTCCCCAGTAGGGATTTTAACCTGGCTCTCCTACATCCAAGGGAAGTACCCTAACCACCAGACTACTGGGTGGCAGGATGGCCCCTCCTTCTGTGTTTTGTGAATGGCACCTGTTAAACACAATCGGCTGCTTTAAAACTTCTATAGAAGAGGTCTCATTCTCAATGTCATTTATGGAAAATCCCATAATCTGCTGTCTTGCATTCACTTGTCCAGGGGCGGCTCTATGTGTTTTGCCACCCCAAGCACGGCAGTCAGGCAGCTTTCGGTGGCGCGCCTGCGGGTGGTCCGCTGGCTACGCGGCTTCGGTGGCAGGCCTGCGGGAGGTCCGCCGGTGCCGCGCCTTCAGCGTCCCCGCCGCCGAATCCGTGGGACCGGCAGACCTCCCGCAGGCACGCCGCCGAAAGCCACCTGCCTGCCGCCCTCACGGCGACCGGCAGGCTGCCCCCTGCGGCTTGCCGCCCCAGGCACGCGCTTGCTGCGCTGGTGCCTGGAGCCACCCCTGCACTTGTCACTAAATGTTAAATGTCTCAACTATAAAGTATTTAGTCAACATAGAAAAGTCTTGCAGGAAACATCAGTGGCTCTGTGTTTAACAAATGGTTATCAAAAGTGTTACTTCTAGCCAAATAGATTCAACTCCCAGGAGGAAAGCATAGGATCATTCCACCTAGCGAGCTGGATTCGAGCCCCGATATGGGATGGTTTCATGCTCTCATTAACTAAGTGGATTTTTCCCATAGAACATGGATGTCTCTCAGCCCTGTGCAATTATCTGCAAAGTTTATGGTGACTGAAGCCCTTGTAACCCTTGGGGTATTGTTTTGGATATAGATACTTCAACTTCAAATGAATATGAAAAGCCATCCTAAGGGAGTTTTGTCTAAGGACTTCAGACCTGGATCCTTTTTAAAAAATAATAATAATCTACAAAGCATGTTTAGATTTATGGGCATGTGACTAAAGATAAACTTGAGCAAATGAAGCAATTTAATTCCACTGCATTGTTGACAGTGGTGATCAGCACTGATTTCTTAAAACTTAACCACAGTGGGAGTGGGAGCAGCCGCCTTAATTAAGGTATAAATGCATCGTCTATTATAACTAGGGTTACCAGACAGCAACTGTGGGAAAAAAACAGGACGGGGTGGGGGGTAATAGGCACCTATATAAGAAAAAGTCCCAAAAAATGGGACTGTCCCTTTAAAAATGGGATATCTGGTCACCCTAATTATAACCCTCCAATTTCAGTTGTTCATAACTTAGTTGTTTGTCATGAGGGGTGTAAGGCTGATAAACCAAGTGCCAACTCTGGCCAATGCAGTAGGAGTTAGCTAAGAACTGACAAACTCATAGCTGGAAACCAAACCAGCTCTCCTGTATGTTAGTTTTGTTCAAAATATTACACCTCTACCTCGTTATAACGCTGTCCTCGGGAGCCAAAAAAATCTTACCGCGTTATAGGTAAAACCGTGTTATATCGAACTTGCTTTGATCCACCGGAGTACGCAGCCCCGCCCCCCCCCCTCCCCCCCAGAGCACTGCTTTACCATGTTATATCCGAATTAGTGTTATATCGGGTCACGTTATATTGGGGTAGAGGTGTATTAGTCTTATAAGAAAGTATTTAGTGTTTAGACTCTATGAAACACTTGTCAGTTGCTGCATGCATTAATCTCACTTGTAATGTCTGTATTTCATGCCATAAGGAAATATGTAAATTTTCCTTTATAACTTTGAAAATGTTTGCTCTGAACATGTGAACCTGGCCATGTGGATTGTCACCGCATCCATTCAGGAGGCCTATCAAGATTAAACAGGCCACTAAGTCATCACAATACAAAGGATTGGTGAATGACTATCACACCTTGGAAATGCTGCGTGCAAGGGGGCTCGTCTTATGGACTGAAAGCCAAACGTAAAAGATATAACAGGATCACAAGAACATTTTTAATCTCTTTGCTGTTTGAACTCTCACTTGGATGGAAACCTTAAACTAAGGCAGAGATCCCCAGTGGTTACCCCGAAAGACATTTTAAACTTAGATTATCACATCTGTCATCCTTAGGAACCACAGAATGTAACTCATTGTGTGTGTGTGTGTGTGTGTGTGTATATGCTTGCTTTAACTTGTAAATAACTAATTTCTCTTTCTTAAACCTTGAGTTAGTTAAACTATTATAGGACTGGCTATAAGCGCTGTCTTTGGTATGAGATTAAAGATACAAATTGACCTGGGGTAAGTGACTGGTCTCTTGGGACTGGAAGCAACCTGAATACTTCATGTGTAAGTGACTATTTATCACTAAGTCTAGCTTGCCTGGGTGGCAAGATAGACTGGAGCGCCGAAGTGGACTGTCTGTGACTCCATGGTAAGACTTAGTGATCCAGGAGTTCACATGTGTTACTGAGTTAGTGATTCTTAATTATAGAACACACCACAGTTTCGGGTGTCTACCCTATTTTTGACAATCTGTCCTGAGGTATCAGAGTAATAGCCGTGTTAGTCTGTATCCGCAAAAAGGAATAGGAGTACTTGTGGCACCTTAGAGACTAACAAATTTATTGTAGCATAAGCTTTCGTGGGCTACAGCTCACTTCATCGGATGCTGTGACGAAGTGAGACTGTCTTGTGGTGTTCTTTGGATACTGAGGGGGAAGATTGCTGGGGAGCTGCTGTTTCATGTCCCTTCGATAGCTCAGTTGGTAGAGCGGAGGACTGTAGAGGGACTGCCTGCATTGGGGAAGGGAGATACCTGAGCATGTAACATGAGAACCCAGGAGGGGGGTTGGAGGCCAGGTAACACCTTTGACTGGGAATTCGGACAAAGGAAAAGGCTGGGGGAGGAGCCGTGGGGGAAGGGAGAAAGGAGACGCCTGGAAGGGGTTTTTNGAAATAAGATTGTGTTCCATCGCAACAATTTTTTTTTTTTATCCTGAGATTAGTGTTTAATTTCTCAACCTTAACACTGGATCAATACATGTCCTGTAAAAAATAATGGGAAAATGGGACACTCCTATGACATGGCCAGGCAGGTTAAAACACTGTTTCTTTGCAACAGCAGTTGTTTGGTTATACAACTTTAATAATCTCTCAGTACATATTACTGCTGTAGAAGATTGTGTATCAGCACCAGTCTTTAATCTTTTTTCATTTGCAGACCCCTAAAAATTTTCAAGCAGAGGTGCTGACCCCTTTAGAAATCTTAGACATTGTCTGCAGACCCCAGGTTAAGTACCATTGTTCTATGGTAATAACAACTGCCAAGGGAGGCTCTGTTTTTTGCCGCCCCAAGCATGGCAGTCAGGCGGCCTTCGGCAGCACACCTGCGGGCGGTCCGCGGATTCGGCGGCGTTTCTGCGGGTGATCTGCCGGTCCCGCGGCTTTGGCGTACCCGCCGCCGAAACCGCGGGACTGGCGGACCTCCCGCAGGCACGCCGCCGAAGGCCGCCTGACTGCCGCCCTCACAGCGACCTGCAATCTGCCCCCCGCGGCTTGCCGCCCGAGGCACGCGCTTGCTGCACTGGTGCCTGGAGCCGCCTCTGACAACTGTTCGCAGACCTCTTAGATATAGTCTGTGGACCCCCAGGGGTCTGCGGACCACAGGTTGAAAAACACTTTTCTACAGTGTGTATTCTTTAAGTAGAGAAACTAACACCAGGCATGTACACACAAGCACAAACAAGGGAAATCCAGTTGGCTCTGATCAACAGTGACATTGGCTTGGAAGGATCTGATGATACCCAGGACATATGGGAAGCTGAATAACCAGCCCACGCAGCGTTTCTAGCTCTTTTTCTATCTAGATACTTATAGGCCCAACATGTTATCTCCATCACATGCTTTGTAGTTCCCTTCTTTGTCATGTATGTTTACAAAAACAAACAAGGTTTCAGCTGTAATGAGATCTAGCCTTCTACTGTAGTAATCCCATTACCATTAGACTTACAATGGATTTTTCAAGATTCTTTCCTTTACTGCTTTCCTCTTGTGATGAAGGGGATCTGATGATGTAGCCTAGGAAGATGACTGCCTTTCAATCAAAGCAAACAAATCCTAGGTTGTTCTCTACAGAAGGGCCTGGAATTTTGGTTAAAACAACCTACAAATATTATGCATCAGGACACAGGCTGATCACAAGCCAAGCTCCCAAAAGAATGTGCCTTTCCTCCCCATATATTGTATTGCACTAAGTTAGGGGCATCACTGGAGGGAGTTGGCTTTTCTGAAGCATCAGGTACTTACTGTCAGGATCCTGTGGGGAGAAGAACCATAGTGGATTCATCTTGCTTTCCCAAAAGAGAAGTTCATGCTCAGTGGCAAACTCATTCATGCTCTTGCTAGCCTGGGAGAAGGGACAGCCCTATTTGCAGTGGCTCCCAGTGTGGGGATGTTTTCTTATGTGCTCAGTGCCCTACTTCCCATATAGGTGGAGTGAGAAGTGTTGCTATTACAAGTGCCATGTTCACACCTGCATGAACATTTGCCCCAAAGTGGTTTAGGTTGCAACTAGCAGTATGAAATGATTCGGGGATGCTTTGGAGGACCACTTGAACAACATTCCAAAAAAAAGTTACCAGGCAGGGAAATATTTGAAAAGCCCTCCTTCATGCAAGCCCAATGTGCAGTCTGTCTAAATGAGGGTCCCATGAAATATGCAGCACTATATACTCAGTAACTGTCTTGTTTGCCTGGTTCTTATTTTTTCCAGACATTGAAATCAAACAGCGTGTACCAACAGGTCACAGGAAGGGAATCCTGCTTCCTTTAATCATGCAGAGACCATGAAACACCTCATGAGCAAGCAAGTAGGTTTTGGCTCAAGGTGCCCCATGGGAATTTAAAAGCTACTCAGCATGTGACTTCGTGCTCGTGATGTGATTCTGAGGACAAAGAGCACTGTTTGAAGGATACCAGCATCCCACTTCAATGGGAGTTGACTTTAGGAGCCCATGATACTCTTCACCTTTAAAGATTAGGTCCCAAAAGGGCAAGTGTTGCAGAACTGCACGACTTCCATGTGTCCAGAGACCATAAACTAAACTCTGCATACAGTACAACCATACACAATGGCCTTGTCTGGCCTAGGGGAAAACTAGGACTATACATTCACCACCAACCCTACTCCACGGATGCTGTCATTGGAGAATTAAGGGTACTGATTTTTCTTTGTGCAGAAGCAGTCAATGTTGCTGTACAGCCATTTGGAGAGGTAAAACAGGAATAGAGGAGAAAGAACAAATGGTAGATGCTAGGCACGTTGCTTAACACATCAATGGAAGACTCCCAATACCACAGAGATAGATGCAGTATAAGAACTTAAATGGATTAGCGCAGAAGCCCTGGGAGTGCAGGTTGAGTTGGGTTCTTTAGGCACCAGTTCTTCTTAAGGCATGAATAATATTGGCAAGCCATGTTTTCCACCACTATTGCTAGCACAGGTGTAGAGCAGGGCTTGAACATGGTGCCCAAAACAGAGCTAGAGACCAACACAGGTGTAGAGCAGGGCTTGAACATGGTGCCCAAAACAGAGCTAGAGACCAACTACCTGCTACATAGCCTATCACATGGCTTCAAATACAGTTGTAACCTGTTCTTTAACCCTGATACTACATACATGGACCCAAACTGGCCCATCATGTTATAGTGTTACTATGCTTGAAAATGGTTTCTAACCAATTCAGCCTTGTCAAGACCAGGGAACAATCAGCGCTGTGATGCTCCACCAGTGGTAGTGATGGTGGAAACACCAGTACAGGCAAGGGTTAAACTGCCTAAACCTTCTGCAGAGTCTACCATTGCTGCTGCTAGTTGAGCAGCACTAGATTTTCAAAGAGGTCTAAGGCAGTTAGGCACCTAAATCCCATTAGAATCCAAACTTCAAGATCATTTGAAAATCTCAGGCTACAAGTCTAAGTTTTTTGTCTAGAAGGCTAGAGCTACACTAGCAAGACTATCAGTGGGTGGGTGAGGTCAAGCCTAAATAATACCCTGGCCCCAGAAACAGCAGGGGCTCTGAGGCTGCTAGAAGGCATGAGCTGACAGTGGCTTTCAGTAAGAAGTCCCTCTAGACCCATACTGGAAACTGTTTAAGTGGGAGAAGACAAAACCCCTTTCAATACAGTTTCAAAAAGCATTCTTTTCATTGAGACTGATGCCAGTGGCTACTGAGTGAGAATAGAATTAATCAACAAATACTTACTAAACAAACAAACAGTCTCCATGTAATGCATTACATTAGTTTTCCTTTCTTTCTATTAGTAGAAGGGGCCCTTAGGCCATCCTAGCCTACACCAAGGAAACAGCGCTTCAGTCTGGGTTTTGTTGCTTGCTTTCCCTTCAGTTTTACAACCCCACTCTAAGGCTGGTGCTACTCCTCATTGCTGCACTAGTCCCTTCCAGAAACAAGGGCAGAACTCACTAACTCCTCCCACTAGTGTAATAATCTGCAGTGGCGCAATTGGCATGCTGCCTTCTCCTCCCCAATTCACAGAGCAAGTGTTCACAATCTAAGTGGTCCATCTCTTCAGTATGTGCCCAATCTCCACCTGCCCAGGGTGGTCAAGATCTTGGCTTTCTTCCATTAACTAACTCTCTACTGCTGTACCACAATCAAGTAAAGGCCAGGAGGTTATGAGATACCCAAAGAGACTATAAGAGCTGCCTGCTAAGATTGGAAGGTGGTATATGCCATGGAGGCAAAGGAATTGCTTTGAGATATTGGGGGTGGGGAGGAACAGCATCCCAGAGTAAGTATTGAAACTTCCATCAACAGGGTCAGTTACAACAGAATTGTCAAAATACTGAAGAACACAGTGGGAAGGTCTGGCAGAGGGATGAGCCATTTCTGAGCCAGATCTATGCTGTTTTACACCAACTGAGGCTTCATTAATGTCAAAGGAGCTACACTGATTGACACCATCTGAGGATCTGGTCCAGACTTGATTCTAGCAGAGATGGCTTGTAATGTATCTGTAACATGCTCCTATGGCCTGTTTTATGCAAGAGGTCAGACTAAATGATCACAATGGTCCTTTCTGGCTTTGGAATCTATGACTCTATGCCATAATACACTTTGCAGCATATACCCTTATTTACGTTATCTAAGAATATAACTTGCATATAAGATATGCATAGTATGTATGAGAAAATGTCCTATTTACAGTGCCAAGCCTCCATAAGTTATTTTTTTAAGCAATAAATTGTGGTGGTGGTGGAAATTAAACTTCCAATATTCCAACTTCTTTGTATTCAGGGATTCTTCCCTCTTTAACAAATTGCTTCATTCCATGTAGGAGTATTTGAGGGGAAATAATGATACTCCTGAGTAGCCAAAGACAATTGCTGCATCTGGAATGTACACACAAAGATCATCTTAGAAAACAAGAGAAAAATCATATCAACTGCTGTTTTCAAATATTTTTCCCACCCAGGCCAATATTGCAGGCAGGCAAGAGATGATATGCATTATAACCAAAAGCAATTCCATGTGCTAATCTGGTCTTGTATCAGGTAATAATGCCTTTGTGGTATATGCCCAGGATATCCCACATCCACTTAGCTGACTAGCAGGCTGAAATCTCAGCATACTGCACTATCCAAGTCTGTGGAGAAAAGAGAGGAACGTGAAAAGTGGCTGTTAAAGGTGAACTGCAAAGCAGTTGATTTTGACTTTGCTGCTTCCTTATGAAATATAGAGACTCACTGTTTTCTTCTGCCAACTTTTACAAGGTCGGTGGAGGAGCAGAACATTGACTATTAGGCAATCAGTTTCCTTTCCCACTTCTACTGTAGAGTGGAGCAGCTGCTGCTCTGGATACAGCTTCATGTGTTATCACTATTCCAGTCCTCCTAAGGTTTTACCAAAGTTCTCCAGCAAACAAGAGGGGAATGAAGACTATATTTCAAGGGGAAAACAAGCAGAAACCAACTTTTAAAAAAGCTTGACTTTGTCATTGCGCAAGCACAACTGAAGGGCACTAGTCTATTTTCTGCTCCACAATTCACTTTTAAGATGTAATTTCACACGGTGCAACATTTTAGGGTTCAACACAGACCAGTGAGAGGCTGTGTCACCAGCTGCCCTGTGTGCCTTAAATGCTCTGCTGCTGTGGCTCACAGCCTGATCTCCAACAGACAAGCATGTAGTTTCCTGAGCCTGTGTGTGCTGTGCAGCTCTGGTTCTGCACTCTGGCCCCAACCACCTGCCTACACCACAACAGCCCCACCCAGGTCTCCACTAGCCATGGTTAGTGCTTGCAAGGTGACCCCAACACACCCCCAGTTCTGAATTTCCCCAGAACCATCTGCCCTGAAGCCGCCAGCCCTCTCCTGGAACACTCAGGGAAGTGATAAGGTTCATTGCTCCTTTAAAGAGACAAAAGTACAGCTTATCATTTTAGCTGAAGTTAACAAGCCTTACCATTCAAACACAGCTCGGGGTTGGATTATAGTGACAATACAGCAAGGTTAAGTGATCCCAAGTAGAAGGGAGAACGGTTAAACAAAAGTAAAAATACACTTTCTAATGGCTAAGACCTAACTTAACAAGCTACAGCCAGTGCTCAAGGTAGTTTTCTCACTAATCAGTCTTTGTCCAGCATGGCTGACTATAGGGCTAGCTTCAGGCCGATTCCCCCGAATCGGGC
Organism: Platysternon megacephalum; assembly: GCA_003942145.1. Classification (NCBI taxonomy): domain Eukaryota; kingdom Metazoa; phylum Chordata; order Testudines; family Platysternidae; genus Platysternon; species Platysternon megacephalum. The sequence continues at coordinate 4,068,829 of QXTE01000066.1, read as the reverse complement.
CCCGCATCTAAGAGGGCCCCGCGCCCTAAAGAAGAGCGCCTAACTTTTTAATTTTTACTCACCCGGCGGCGGTCCGGGTCTTCGGTGGCACTTCGGCGGTGGGTCCTTCACTCACTCTGGGTCTTCCACGGCACTGAAGGACCCGCTGCCGAAATGCCGCCAAAGACCTGGAGCGAGTGAAGGACCCACTGCCAAAGTGCCGCCGAAGACCCGGACCGCCGCCGGGTATTCGAATCGGGCCCCGCACTTCCTAAAGCCGGCCCTGGCTGACTACACCCTCTGACCAGGAACCAACACACCGAGCACAAAGTGTTTGGTTCCTTTGTCTCCTCAGGTGTAAGATAAAGATGGAGTCTCTCTCTGTCCCTTATACTTCCTCCAAAGGAATTGTCTTTGTCCTGAAAGTCAGGAAGGCCTCCTGGGGATTCAGGCACCAGTGGCCTTCTGGGGTGCAGGAGCCATGTTAATTCTCTGCCTCTCAAGTTCAGTCTGAGGGTAACCTCCATTGGCTTAGCTTGATGGTTTTGTTTATTGCTAATATGTAAATTGAGGTAAACCCACATTCCTTTAGGACAGTGGTTCCCAAACTGGGGTTCGTGAAATGTTACAGGGGGTTCTCGGGGGAAAAAATTCCCTAATGGTGGACATAGCTGTCCCTAGGAACCACAGGCAGCCCGGAGCCCCTGGACTTCCAAGAGCTAACCAAATCAAAGCAGGCATATCTATCACACTGAGGAGATTTAAACTTCAAGACTCCTTATAAGAAATGGAAAGGGAGGTAGATATTTTTTGCTGTTTTTAAAATTAAATAGGCAGCTAGTATTGTTTTTAAAATTATCATCAAGAACAAGTTTAAGCTTTGTTGTAACATGCGGTATTTGCCTGGACTGCTCAAGACCTGAATGCTTGTGTAGGAGGCTTCTTAAATACCTTCATGCTGTCTCACATCTGATACTCCTTGATGAAACATAGGAGCCTTGTCTTATAACAGGATTATTCAAAGTGATACAAGCTACAAAAGTGAGATCTTGGAAGAGTGTTGCCATTTTCATAATGTAATACAAATACTGTAATGATAAATAATAATAATAAATAGTGTGTAATAAGCATGTCATAAGAACAAATTTTATATTTCCAAGATCACTACTTTTATTATTTATACTCCGGTGAAGGAGAAAATCCCTGGAAATGTTCATTTTTAGGAGGGGGTTCATGAGACTTGACATTTTAGTGAAAGGGGTTCACAGCTTGTTAAAGTTTGGGAACCACTGCTTTAGGACAAACCTGTGTATTATTGTGACGGGGTACAACTCACCACTGCAGCACCACCTACTGGTGGTCCTGGGAATTAGCTCTGCACCCTTTTCTGGTAGGGTCTCACCCACCATCATCTCTGCTCCTGGACACACATTACTCCTAGGACCACAGCATCCTCTTCGTGACACTGCCCTCCGGCTGTGCCGCACTGCATTCTCCCCTTCCAGGGGACCTGCAATCTCCACCCAGCCTCTTCCCTCAGTGGCAACTGCAGTTCATTGTCCCAGGGCCACTTCCCATGCAGTTCCAGTACCCTCTTCTGCCCTTACCTCAGGGCCTCAACCTGCCGGCCCTAGCAGCCAGCCAGGAGTTCTCTCTAGCTCTCCAGTCCCTGCTCACAGCACTGAATTGTCCCAGATGCTGGGGCTTCTGCCCTTGCATTCCAGCCAGTTACTGAACTCTGCTCTGCCTGTAGCCCTTCTTATATGGGCTTTCCAGGCCATGATTGGCTACTCCTCTCAGCCCCTTTCTAATTGGCTGCTTCCGCGCAGCCTCCCTAGGGCTGCTTTAACCCCTTTTCTGCCAGTGAGGGGCAGCCGCCCCCGCACAATTACCTTTACCTAGCCTACAGAGTCTGGTTTTAAACATGTTATAGAACAAACGCACTAAGAGTGAACTTCAAAGGCTGCCCCTTAAGAGCGTAAAAAGAGAAATTAACAATGTTTGCATGATATTGCAAAGTTATTTTAATTCAGGCTCTAAAGACCTATTCACCTCTTCACTACTGTTGCACTGACTGCAAGGGACAGTCACTGGAATGTGAGACAGCAAACTATTGTGCAGGCCTGGCAAAGAAGGGGGGAAAGAGTCTTTGCACCTACTGCTTTTGATGTGTTTTGATCAAAGAACTTCCAGCTTTGATGTAAAGCACAAGGGAATCACTTCAAAGAGAGCCATTGGCCAGAGTACTTTGAAAACGGGAAGATGACAAATCAATATCAATTGCTGATGCCTAATATCTCTGGGCTACGTGCTGTAGTGAAGGGATTGTTTAACCTGCTGACTAACAGTTATTCCTGATGCGGCTATAGATTTGTCAGTTAAACTCAGATAAACTGTGTGTCCTGAAAATAGGACAGCATAAGAAGGCACGTAAGATGTACACAGGTTCTTTGATCCTGGGATCACAAAGTGCTTTTCCACATTAATGTAATAACATCCTATATTGGCTCACCTGTAGGGATTGAACCTGGACCTCTAGATCTTAAAGCCGCAGCCACTGTTACTTCAGCTAAACAACCAGCTCTAATAGTTTATACACAAACCTCTACATGTGGTCTTGCACATTGTATTAGTATGGATTATATTAATTAAGCTTCTTGATTACCCGGTGAGACAGGCAAGTAGTAGTATTCCTATTCCACATAGACAAGGCCCTTTGTTTTTTACTCATTTTTACAAAAAAAAAATCTGGGGTTTCAAAAGTTATTTGGTTTTTACCCATTTTCAACTGAATTGTGAACCACTCAAGTACATGAAAAGACTGATTGTTAGGCAAATCCAATCCATTACACTAGGTAGATATATTTATTTTAGTATATTAGTGTAAGGGTAAATGTGGGGTTGTCTATTTAAATTAAAGCACGGTAGTGGAAGATATACACGTATGCACATGTAGGGACATATCTTGTGATACTGGGTGCACCAATGAATGTGTGCATAAAGTCCAAAGATGCCTTGTGACAAGAGGAAGAGGGGGACCAAGTCTCAAAGATAGACATTCTGATCAGTTTAAAGGATGAAAGCCTCAATAATAGTAATTAAAAAAAAAAAAAAGCAAAGGCCCTGGTGCTGCTTCTGGCTTGATGAAGGAAGAAGAGGAGTTGCCTGCACCTAGCTGTCTAACTCCATCGGGAGCAGCTACTACTGGGAAAGAGCAATATTAGAGGTGAACTTGGGGCCATACAGCCCTCATTGGTCTCTAAGGAGGAAGAAGCAGAGGTACTGTCAAGTCAGAAATCTGATAATCTGGACAACTGAGTCTGCAGATGAGAACCACAAATGGACATAGAAGTGAAGGCAAAAGTCCACAGGAAAATTATAAGCAAAGTGGTCTCTTGCTGAAAGGATTTACCAAAAAAGAGCATCCTGGGTAAACAGAAAGCTCAAAGCGACTTGGAAAACCAAGGCAGAGCTAGGAATATGGACATAACTAAGGGGTCCAGAGAATAAAATGGGAAGCAGACCACCAGGGGGGAGGAGGGGGCGATAGAAGCTGATCACTAAAACAACTGAAACTCAATTTTACTTAGAGAGGGTTCCCACATCACTGGAAAGGAACTAGAGAATCTCAGCAGAAAGGCAGAAAATATCACATATCTATCACAGCAACCCTGTCTGATGGAATACACAAGATTTCTGAATACAGTGAAGGCAGCAAGGAAAGTTACCTATAACAGCTGCAACCTATTTTTTCTTCAGTCCTGAGCCTTTATGAATCATGTTCAGCAGGAGAGAGAGAATTTTCAACCCCTGAAATTACTCAGGTGGCAAAAGGAACAGATACATCAATCCTATCTCTGGCAAAATTGCAAGCAGTATTTCAGGTCCTGGTATATTTTGAGGACACTGACTGCCAAAAGAAAATGGAAAGAGAAAAATACAATGAGGCATCTTAATACTGGCTTCTGCTAGTAATAAATAACAAGATGGGCAATACCTAGTTACAACTGGAGACCTGGAAATGTTTTTCAGATTTTTTTTTTATTTATTTCTTTTACACACACTATGGGTTAAATTTTGCTCTTAATTTCATGGATGTAAGAATTTTGTCCATTCCTAGCAATATTTTTATTTCTATTTATAATATATATTGCCATGTACATAATTATTCATTTTCCTTCATATTTTGACATGAGGTAAAATTGCAATCTGCTCTTTGCTTCCCTCCCTACCCCCCTGCCAAAAGGCCAGACAAACATATGATGTTTAGGATATATCAGTGTATAGAATTTACAATACAGTCATGATCCCTATGAACAATATACTTTAATGTTAATAAACACTGAAATTGAACAATGATTTCTTTTTTTAGGGGGGGAAAAAAGGTCTTTTACCGATGCAGTGTTTTTAAAATTATCCTACAGGAACCAAAGTGCAGTAAAATAGAATATTCCATTATGAAAGGGGTGTGTGATACCATCTCCAATGAATGTTGTATTGATATTTTATACTGATACTTGTATAACTGGAAATTTATCTGGTACACTAAGTACCTTGTTTTTCACTGATGGTCTGAACATTGCATGATAAACAATACAGGGAATATGTAAAAATATTGGTGGGCATTTCTGGCTAATACCAAGTGTTTTCTGAATATTTTATCTACTTTAACTGGGCAGAGAGAGATATTTTTGTAGTACTGGAACAGCATAAACATACAGCCAGCCATAAACATATAGCCAGCCACAAACATGACATTAGCCTGGCAAAATTGTCATGATAATTAGCCGACCCAGCCCAGGCACAGAGTCTAATCCCCTCTTCCCCTACCACTGTTGCAGCTACTAGTCCAGACTGAAGGGCGAGAGGAAGAAAAGAATGCATCGAGATAAATGATTATAATGTGAAGGGAGGACACTAACTTTTTTTTTTTAACTCCCCAAAGGATCCCTCGATCCTGATGAGTGGACAAGGCTGCATTACACCTACGATGCACACCCGGGAACGCTGCTAGAGAGCTGGTCCATGCACCCTGCACATCCCTCCCACACGGGCAGACAGCATACACACGGCACAGAGGTTCCCAGATGTGCAATGCGCACAGGGATTTTGACAGACCCGCGCCCAGTCACATAAATCACAAACATACCACGAATAGCAATAGGACAGTGCCTGCTGCTCCTTAGAGAACTCATAGGGCGGCTCTGGTCAGGCTGCTGTGGGGGGCGGCGAGACCCGAGACCCGAGAAATGAAATCAACAAAGTCACGCTTCCTAGTCACGTGCACGGTGTTTTCCTCCGATGCACTTTTTCGCAGGATTCCCCCCACCCGTCCGCTGTTAAAGGCGATGTTAATTCTCTCCCCACATCCCAGCAGAGGAAGGCACAGGCTGGAGAAGATGGTAGCCTTGAGCCTAAGGAATCAGATTCTGGCCCCCTATTACTAACTCCCTCCCTCTCCCCAGAGCCAACCAGCTGATGGAGAATCCGATTTAACAACCCAAGGCAGCAGCCCCAACGCATTACTCCGGTCCCTGGTGGGGCAGCGATCCTGCACGCAACCCAGCATTGGGCCAGTCCCCGTCCACCCACACTCCGCCCCATGTATACAGGTTCCATTTCTAAAAAAAAAAAAAAAAAAAAGTTGGGTTTTTCATTGTTACTGTATTCCGGTTTCATCTCCAATCCATGCAAAGCCCCGTGTGCACTCACCACTGTGACCGGCGACACCATGTCTGCTCGGTAGGCTTCAAGCTGAACTGCAGTCCCTGACTCTGGCTCTGCGGCTGGGTCACGGTGCCTGGCGCTTTCCCTTTAAATAGCATCAGAAAATGTATCTGTTTTTCTCAATGCCGATTGTTTTCTGGGTTCTTTTTTAGAACGCAATGACATCACAAAGGCCGGAGCCAATGGGCTGAAGGGAGAGGAGTTGGGGGTGGGACCCCAGCCAGCTCTGTCTCAGTCGCCCCTCCCTCTGCCTTCCTCTCTAGGTTCACAACCTGCAGCTGAATAGACAGCTCATAAGGGGAGAGGAATAGGCTGGCAGTTTTCCGCTTCCCCCTCCTCTCCTGTCCTTCTGATGTCCACAGTAGGCTTAAATACACACACGTACTCGCACACAAAAACATGGGTACACTTACAGACACGTGCATAAACACATACACTCACAAATAGATGAAAATCAGATCCTCCCAGAAAAGCCTGCTGATTTTCACAACCCAGCTCCCAAATAAAGAAAATGTCCAATTGCTACTTATGTGCCAAAAAATTCTAGAATCCAGCACATCTTGGAACCATAGTGCTGCAAAAAACTTATTCTAGACATGGATTCTGATGGACCCTGCTGTTTTTGTGCTCAGACTCCCAAATTCCACTTCCTAAAGGGCTCACCCACCTGCTACTAGTGTGCCAAAGTCTTCTGGAATATGGCACATCTAGTTGCTACAGGGCAACAAAAAAGTAGATCCAGATCTTGCCAGTTTTTGCGCCCTACTCTCCAAACTGCTTGTAGTTTACCAGTCTTTATATATATAAAACAGGGGGCTCATATGTGAGAGAATCCTTTCAAGTAAACCATAGTGAGAAATGATATTAAAATAACACCATCAATCATTATGTGTCAGACCACCAACTGAATTACACAATAGATATATGCCCATCAATAAGTTATCATTTCTTATTATATGCACCAAACGTGTGCTAGGCAAACTACAGATCAGGAAGGCCATGATGCATACCCAGAAGAGGTCACAATCTAAATATAGACATATTAAAGGATAGGTTATTGTAAGTGAATTTTGAAGAGCAAAGCGCAACTGAGGAAATATTTTAGGGCAAGATGGAGCGAGGCTAATGGGGGATATCAGAAGTCGGAAGAAGGTTAAAAGCTGCATAATAAGGATTGGGCAATGTTGCTGATATTGGTATGTAAACAAGATTTGATAAACAGGAGTATCAACTCTATAAGCATCAATTAAATAATTACTCTTCCTGTTTTTACCTCCCACATGGTGAATATACTATTATGTTCAGGATACTATCATCAGTGTTTCTGAGATAATACCAAGACTAGTAACTCCTCCTTTGCTATCTTCAATTACAATCCTTCGATAAATCCTGGTAAACATCCGTTAAGTCAGAGGCTGTTAGCCATGTTCAATGGTAAAATCACAGCCACTGCAATATAATGCATCTTCCATGTGTCATAAATGGTCTGCTCTCTTATATAAACAGGTTTCCTTCTTACTCATTTAAAGCAGACCAGAAAACTGACATCTTCCACTTAACAGAAATAGCATATGAATTTTCTTAATATAAGTTCTTATAATTTACTGTAGTCTAGAAAGATTCAGGGTTGGTGACTATGGAAAGATGGAGTTTCAGCTACAGCCAAAAAGCTTCAGCAATGGAAATAAATTTAGCAGAACCCAAACTGGAAAATAGTAAAGGATTGTGTGACTGGCGTCTGCCCCCACTAGCATGTAAGGGGTTAATAGAGCCCTAGGGAGGCTGCACGGGAAGCAGCCAATAAGAGAGAGGCTATGAGGAACAACCAGTCCAGGCCCAGCAGGCCCATATAAGAAGGGTCGCAGGGTGGAACAGGGTCAGTCACTGCCTGGAACTCAAGGAGGGAGGACTAGATTCCTGGGCAATTGCTGGTAGGGACTGAGGGAGTGAGAGGGGGGTCTTGGTTGACTGCTAGGCCCTGAGGTAAGTGTGAAGAAGGTGCTGGGGTTGTGAGGAAGTGGCCTAGGGAAATGTGTTGAGAAGTTGAAGGGGATACAGTATGTGGCTGTCATCTACAGGGTCCCTGGGTTGGGACCCACCACTCTGGTCCCCTGCACTTGCCACTGGAGAAGTGGCTGGACAGTTGGACTGCAGTACTAAACCCTGGAAGGGGGAGCACAGATGGTGACATGACTGGAGGGCTGTGTCATGAAGAGGCTGCCACAGTCCCTGAAGTGATGTGTTTTAGAAAGCTTCTGTGATGGTGGGAGAAGCACCATCAGGAGAGGGCATACTGACCTGCAGAGCTAATCCCCAAGATGGCCAGCAGGAGGTGCCAGTGTGGTGGATCACACACACCTGCATCACAGTTGGCAAATTGTGTGTGTTCTGAGTAAAAACTGGATGATTGACCTGGACTTCAACTAGCAGATAAAGTTGCCCCAAAAAAAAGTTTGGGAGTCCAAAGATGTCCCAGAGCAGAACTATTGCCCTCTCCATCTCGCCATCATAGGCAGCTCATAGTACTTTTGTACATCCCTTCCTGCTTGCGTGCGGATGTGTGCTCTCTCTCCCCCTAAAAGTTTTGGTCCAATCCTATCTGTGCTTCTCTGGTCCTCACCAGCACTAGCCTTCAGTGGGCATTCTGAGTCCCACTTACTGCTTTACCTTCATTCTCCCCCTCCACTTAACTTGACTGGACCTGATTTCCTACTGCCCTGCACCTTATGTTGCCATTTAAACCTGTGCAAAGTGAATGCATAGTTGATATGAATGGCCACCGCTCACTTCAGTAGTATTTTCCTCCCGCTTTACACAGGTGTATATGACAACGCAAGGTACAGGGCAATGAAGAACAAGGCCCAATATTTCTTTGTTCTTAAATGTCCTTCTCTCTGTCCTCCCTTTATCTTCCCATTGCTCTCCTCAACCTCGGTCAAATTGCCTAATTTAATCTCCTTCACCCAATACCTTGAAAATTCTCAGTCCCTCTTCCCTTCCTTACTCATACATCCACCTTCCACATGCCTTTCATGCACCCTATTCTTTCTCTATAATCCCCACTTCTACCCTGCCTACATATCTCTGTGGTCCTAGTTTCTTTCCTCTTCACTCTGACTAAAGTTTCATAGCCTCTCCTACTAGCATCCCATTTCCCCTCCCTCTCTCCTCCAACTTCTTTTCTCAGTTCACAACCAGTCTCCCTCTTCCTTCAGTCTTATTTAGTAAAGAGACAAGGGTGTTTTGATGCTGTTTACTGTTGGGTATGTGACTGAGTCTATTCTTCCCAGCTAGTCTCTGGCTCTTTAGTGTTTGATGTTCACTTTCTAAATGCCAGGAACAAACCCATATCAACAGATTGTCTCTACATGTAGCCTCAGCTCAGCACTGATGCTACTTTTTTGAGGTCAGTACATACTGCAGAAAGTTGTTTTATGGGCAACACAAATTTGTTTAAGTGCTTTGCTTAATAAGGATGGGATTACTTATCTGCGTTGCTGAATGGGAGTCTGGGTGTTTTTTATTATCTAGACTATCACATTGACATAAAACCATCTTCACATCAAACCAGTGCAATCTCTATAAGAGGCTTGCAAAGGTATGAGGGCAGAAGGTCAGCAGGTAACAAATTTGCTGTTCAGTGCCAAATTCTGTTCTCAGTTACATCCATGCAAACCCACTGATATCAATGAAGGACTGAGGGCAGCATTTTGCCAACCAGCACATGGTATAACTGAGGAATGTTTCATTCCTTTGTACAGAACCATGAATATGCCCTTCCAAAATCACCTTGCATTATCTACCAATTAGAGATGGGCTCTGTAAGTAGAGAGAATGAACTGAAATCTACTAAGAGACCAAAATGTCTCCAATAAAATTAGTAACAGGTAAATATCAAGTAAACAAAAAGAAATGCTTTTCCACACAGCATGAAATCACCTGTAGATTTCACTGCTACAAAGGTTGGTTAGGTAGTTGAATACTCTAGCTAGATTTTTAATTAGGCTAGTTAATTTGATAAGTTGCTATATATTAAGGTAAATGCAATCAAATCTCATTTTTCAGCGCACTAACTGAAGAGAGATCAGGAAGAAATGTCTTTGCAATATACAGCATTGCACAATTAAGGCTGAATCCAGCCCACTGAATCTTGCTATCTTCTTAAAAGGAACAGAACTAGGGGCCAGATTTTTAAAGGTTTTTAGATGCCTAAAGATGCAGGTAGGTGCCTACTGGGAATGTCAAAAATCTGGCCCTTGATTCTTAGCCAGACTCATCTGTTTGTTTGAGCCTTTACTTACCCAACACAGTAGGGTATAGATATTCCATTTTTTGTACATTTTGGTATTGGCTTTTACTGCTGTACCTCACTCAAAGGGCCTACCATGGTCACCATTTGTAAATCTTTTAATTGTTTCTTGTGAGGTTTTTACCTTTGTCTGGATTGTTGGATATTAACTGTAGCTAAAGACTGATCCAGCAAATCTTGTATTGCTCCATTCATGCAGATACTCAATATAGTTCTTTGTAATAGTATAAACTGTAACATGGGTTTATTATTTTAGTAACTAGCTCAAAGAAACATATTGCAAGTGATGGGGAACACTGGGGAAATGTCTTGGCTTCCCAATCCCAGGGAGGTACTGTGAAAATTAATCTAATTATTAATCTAATTTAGCATGAGGCATTACATGATCTGGTTGAATTGCGTAGAATGGGTCAGGCATATCATCTTAAGATAATTTCCTGCAAGAACTATTATTAATTTGTTATGGGTTGTTGCCTAGAAGTCCCGGTCAGGGAAGTATTGTGCCAGGCACAATGAAATGATGATCCCTGCTGCAAAGAGCTTACGATCTAAATATAAGATGAAACTATACTGTTTCCCAACATTATTAATAGCACACCAGTTTCATGACACCTAATACATTATTCCCAACACTTTAATGTCTATTTCTAAGGTATCAAAATAAGTGCTAATGTAAAATGAGTATTCCCCGTAAGTCCGGTACAATGCTGGAAATCATGGTTTGGAACACCAGACTAACGTTCTCTGCTTATCATAATGAAAACGCAGAACAGATCCTCACACAAACACCCTCCATTTGGAGAAACAGCATGTCAGGCAACCATTGGAGTCACTTTGGCTGGTATGTGAAGGAAAGAAAAGGCATACAGGATGCAATGAGCTGATGAGATGATAAACTTAGTCTTGGAATGTGGGAGTAGCTTTTTTGTTGTTGCAGTAACTGGATTCCTCCCTCTAGGATTACTTTTCTGACTGATGCAGGAGAGATTGTGATGAGCCACACGAAAACAAACATTTTGTTTAAAGTACAGCTTTAGGGAATTTTTTAATAAGAAAATTATTGCAGTTTTGATTTTTTTTTTTCTTTACAAACATACTCACAGTAAGCATGAACAGAGTTCAATAATAGTCATGTGATCATACACTTACTGGGTCAGGGTTTGCAAAGCAGAACTTCAGGGATTTTTGTGTGTAACAGTATGGAAATGGCTCTGGTGAACAATGTTTGTGGGTTATGAAAAGAGAGAGAAACTACCTCTTAAGAATTTGGTTTTTGGTCTGATAATGAAGTTTTTCCTTCCACATTTTCCCCCTTCTTTCTCTATAATCCTATGCGGGGGGAGTCAGTGGATCCAGGTAGCACTGACCTGAGAGCTAGTCTCTCTAGGCTAAATAGTCAATGGTGGTTCCTAATTACCTGCACGCAGGGCCTAATCCAAAGCACTATGAAGTCAATGAAAGTACTTCAATGGATAAGGCCCATGATGGTGCGTGTCAGTCTCAGAGTATGCTATTATTGTATTACCCTAGCACTCGGAGTTCCATGGACCAGGACCCCTTATACTAGGTGTTGCACAAACCTAGAACAAAAGGACGGTCCCTGCCCCAAAGAGCTTATGTATCGGTTTACATTACAATGGCTATCTTAGTAATATGAAGGGCTAGGAATAGTTATGTAACTGAACTCTTAGCGGCTGGAGAATAAGAATCCAGCAATCTAAATTCTTCTTATCCAATGGTGTCTATTGTCCCTAGCTACAGGCTAAAGCAGTAGCGACAGACCTCTGATCTCCAGGTGCCCCTGAGAACATGGAAGTCCCATAAGCTTTCCTAGTGTGCAGCCCCAAGATCTGCTAGAACAAGCTATGTTTTCTGATAATATAGCCAGGGGTGTACATTCTGTTTCAGACTTTCAAATCTATTATTAATACTAAAGCGCCTGGGAACAAAACCATTGAGGAAAGCAAAAACAGATGTGTGATCTAGTAAGTACTAGAGATGCTTTATTTAAAGAATCATCTGCCAGGCATTCCTTGGTCTGTTCCTTCCTGACTTCTCATATCAGTTATTTGGAGCACTTTGTTACTGAAATCCAGACTACTTTCATATGCTAGGGCCTGCGGGATTTATCCAAGAAAACATTATAGAAAATGCTTATTTTAAATTATATCCATCTCCATTTGAGTCCAATGACACTCTTTTCGGTTTCTATACCAACCAATATGCTTGTATTCTACAAAGAAATCTAGTGCTTTCTCCTTTAGAAGGCAACTATAAGCTATTCCTTCTTGTACCAAGTTTTTTTCCAAAGCCCAGAGAAATCTGGAAATTACCTCATCTCACTTCAGCAGAACTCCCATGATGACAATGTGAATGGGATCAAGAGTAGACTATGACCCTATGAAGTACCTAAACATTTGGCCCCTGATCCTGCTATGAGCTCCACACAGGTAATTGTCAGGCCCCTAGTTACCCTCATCTATTATATGTTCAGTAACCTCTTATCACTTCAGCATTACTCAATGAGAAAATATGCTCATCTTTAGAACCAATGCTGTTTCTTCCCTTTTTTGTTTCTCTCCCTCTTCCCTGCCTATGTCTCTCCTCCTTCCTTCCCAATTTCCACCCCATAAGCTTTACTCCCATCCTCTTCCCCTTCCAGCTGCTAAAATGATCAAAGTAAAATAGTTAAAACTGAACCATAATGTGCCATGTGTAGACTCGGAGTTAACACCATGACAAAATGAATGGGGGACAATGCAAGTTCACACCAATGCTTTAGGTTGTCTACAGGAAGATAACTGTATCTGTTCACATTTGAAAGGTTTTCTTCACAGCCATGAGTGTTAAAAACTTTATCTTTATATGTAAGATTAGAGTCCATCACATAAATACAATTGAACCTGATCAAGACTGCAGGCTTACTAATTAGATTTTGTTCCAGTTGCTATCCCCCTCCCCAAAAAAATATTAAGGGAAATTCACTTTTTTTACCTTTCTTTTCCAGCCCAAAAGTGGTTCAAAAATCTAAATTTTTAAACCATATATATTTGTATTACCCTTCAAAATCAAGTACAGACATGTAACTAATCAATGGAGGTTGACAAGGTTTGCAAATATCTCAATTAAAATAAACAGAGTAAACCCAGTCCATGCCAAATAAATCCACTGACACTCCAATGGGGAGCTAAGATTAATTGACTACAACTTCAAAAAATTGTGCCCCATTTCCCTGTGTAAAATGCACCTACAGTTACAACAGATAGTAGGGAACTATCCGTACACGAGTGATTCAGTTACCACATGATTCTCAACAAGTCCTGTTAACTGCTGTACTGCTCATCCAAGACAAACAGAGGTGAAGGCTGGGCTTGTCTCAGACAAGCAATATGCAAGAATAAAGATTGCATGCAATTAAACATTTAAGTTGCAAAGCAGAATAAAAGCAGGACAACTACTGTACAAAAATCTGCTCAGAATTGTGCAGAAACACTAATAATCCATCTGATCCTTCGGAGGAAAGAAACTGCAGTTGTAAGGACAGAGGGAATGAGAGCACATAGAGAAAACAGGAGATATCAGCCCAAAACAATGTGCTGCCCAAGATAGTCCTTTCTTGTCCTCACAGAAGAACAACGATTCCCGAGGTTCAGAGTCGATAAGCACAAGAAGAACTGGATGGGGAAACAAACTGAGACTGAGAGAAGTCATGCATTGGCTGTCAAAGCGACAGAAGTATTTAGTTCAAGATTATCAAAAGTGGCTGGTGATTTTGGGTGCCTGGCTTGAGACACCTTCAGGGGGGCCTGATTTGCACAGGGCGTTTCTGAAAATCTGGCCCTATGATGTGGCAGAGAGGAGTGGTTAAGGAGAGCCTATAGGCCCAGTTAGCCTCATCCCCGCTATACATGCAACCAATGGCAAGCCTGGAAGTGGAATAAAAGGAGAGAACCTGGCTCAGTTTAGGGCTGGCTGGCCAGGAAGGAGAACGGAGCTCTGCCTCTCTGCCTGAAGGGAGCATTGCCTTCAGAGATGTGAGGAGATGGGCCTGCTAGCCAGAGCAGCCACTGGGGAGGAGCAGTTAGACTCCAAGGACCAAGCGATGCACTAATAAAGGACTGTTTGGGAACCAAGCTCGAAAGAAACAGAAGAGGGCCTGCATGGGAGGATTGGTGGGCAGACCAATAGTGAGTTAGCTTTGCTTTTTGCTAAGCCCCTCCAACTCCTGCAGAAGGACATAGGACTGAAGGGACAATTAGCTGGTGGACACCAGAGACCTCGGTGGACACCAGAGACCAAGACTTCTTCTGGAAGGTCCACAAGGGGTCACTGCTCCAGCTATGCCACTACAGCCCCCTTCTATGATCTCTTCAGTTGGACATCCAAAAATTACAGCATCTGAAATCATCAGATACTTTTGAAAATCTTGATGTTGAAGTGCAGGTACTTTTCAGGCCACTGTGAGGTCAAACCAAGCCATTAATGAGTTCATACAAGCTATTCTACCAAAAAAAATCCAATCAATATATTTTTCCCATAGAAATACACCAGCAGCAACAAGCAATACACGGATTTTATACCAGCTCGATTTCCATTGATTTTTAGGAGCCATTTATTGCACACATTCTCATTACCCACTTACTAATGGAATATTAACAATTCCTTAGGGTCATTCTAGGGACATGGGAGCAGTACTGGGAGTGTGCTTTGCACCCCCATTCACCTGCTATATTAGGTACCAATATAATAATTGAGGACCCTGCACAGAAGGAAATAATCAGATTGTGGAATCAGATAATCTTTCATTGCAGTAACATCACTTGCAGTGGTGCATAACATTTCCTCTCGGGCTTGGATTTCCAGGCCCCTTTCCAATACACACAGCTAAGTTTGATGCAATACAACTAACTTTGGCTTGTACTAAACCTTAATTTTTAATTAGTATTATCTTGCATTTTTTATTCAGAATTGGTCAGGCAAAAATGTTGGTATTACAGCTGTTCAAAAAAAATCTGTCAAGATATTTCTTGATGGCATTTTTTAAGAAAATGCCCATTTTCATCAATGTTTGGGTCAAACTGCATTTTTTTGTCTCTTGGTATAAAATTTTCAGTTTCTGATCAAAGTTTGTTTTTTCTATTTTTTTTTTAATCTAAAATTTTCACATGGAAAAAATAATTTCCCAACCAGCTCTCGTTAGCATGAAAAGTTTCTTTAAACAAGTTGTGAACTTAGTGATGATAGCTAGAGCTGGTTGAACTATTCATTATGTGATGAATTTAGCCCTTTTTTTCTGTTTTCAGGATCAAATTGATCCTGTTTTTTTTGCAAGTCTATTTATTATTTACAAGTGTTCAGAGACTAGTTTGCATTCAGAGAATAGTTGCAATAGAGGAACAGAGAGGAAACATGGACTAACCAAAGACTATTCCATCACCTTTATACATGTATGAATATTTATAGGCTAGGGATTGTTTTCTGGCTTTGTGGGGGAGATGGATTCCCTACAGGAATGAAAATTACCACGGGGTGATTAGAGCAAATTCTTAGGCTTGTAACAAATTTGGTGACGGCTCATCCCTGCAGGAAATTGCCAATACTTGTTTGACTTACCTGGGTCATGCCAACAGATAAGAGTGTCAGCTTCGTTTATGTATTTCAGGGAGGTGGTTTAGCTATGCCTGCAGAAGAAGCTCTTATTCTGCATCCACAGTAAGGGGTTCTGCTGCCGTAGCTATACTGGCCAAGGCTCTGCAGACAAGCCATATGTCCCTCTCTTCCCAAAATCTCCTCCTGGGTGTCCTGCTGCCACCTCAGATGTAATTCTCTGGCCCACACATTTGGCTGTGAGTGAGCACACAAAGCAACTCAGGACAGGGTGACAAAGGTGGCTTCAAGCCTTTAGCCATCTTTATGCTCCCTAATCCTGGGTGAGCTGTGCACCAGGTCAATTCCCCATTGTAAATCAGAGCAACCCAAAGGTTGCTGTAATTTATACTATCTGCCAGTGGCCCCCTACAGCGGCATTTTGACAGCCGAGGTTTGCCAGGGCGCAGACATACACCACGTATGTTCCTTTTCTCCAGTCACATCCCATGCAATGGCACCCCGGGGGCGGAGGGGTGGCATATGAGCTGTTCCACTGGCTCTGTCACTAGATGATCCCTTTATGCTAGATTATTCTTCCCATGGTAGGCTATGAAGGGCAGTGCAAAGTGCCCACAGCACAACCTAGGGATGGCTGCATCCTAAAACTGAGTTTATCATTTTCCTCCAAAGCCCTGCTCCTCTCTTGCTCTGTCACCACTGACAACATCAACCTTCCACTTCCCCCAAGCTCACAATCATGGTGCAATCTTTTACTCAGTTCTTTCCTTTTCGGATTCTGGCTCTTGTCAAACTTGTTGTTACTTTCTCTACAACATCTCCAGAACATGCCCCTTCCTCACAGTACCCATTGCCCAAACACTTGCCCATGCTCTAGTTACCTCCCATATTTATTGCTGTAACCTCCTCCTTTCCAGCATCACCATCTCCTACCTCTCCACATTTCAGCCCATTCAGTACAGCTCCAGCAAGATACTTTCTTTTCCCACTTCTTCAACCACCTTCTGGAATTCCCTCTCCTCTCTGTATAAATTCAAACTTCTCTTCAGTTTCCAAGTACTTCCTAATTCACACCTCATAGCCATGAACAATATAGGTCAAATAACCAAAGAAGTGGTTCTGTTGCATATTGTCTTGTAAACCATGTAACCTACCTAGGGTAAAAGGTAGACATATTAAAATTTCTTTCCTTCTCTATTCTACAATTTAGTCCAGCCCTCAGGACTAGATGACCTCTTGAGGTCCCTTCCAGCTCTGTTTCTATGATTCTACTTTCCTTGCCCCTCTTGCTCAAACCTGACTGATTAGAGCTGGTCAGAAAATGGGTATTTCCCCCTCCCATCTCCCCACCACCACCCAGAACATTTTAATGAAAATGTCAACTTTTCATCAACCCCTACCCCTAAATTTGGGTGTTTGGTTTTTGACCAAAAAGACAATTCTGTGCAGAAAGCCAGTGCTTTTTGTGAGAAATTTCATTTAGTCAAAAACCAAATTTGCTTTCAAAACAAAGCAAAACCCCGACCAGTTCATGGATTTTTTTTTTTATCAACCTTATTGTGGATAGCTCTTCTCTCTTACTCGCTGCTTTGTACTGTTTTCCACGTCATACCGTACCCCTGGAACATTCTTCTAATCAATGTATCTCTGCCCCAGTGGTTCTCAACCCATGGGCCAATCAGCACACAGCTGCACCCCATGTGACATCCCTCAGGGCCATACAGGTAATATTGGATGCAGCCCACAACACATTGTGGGCCACAATGGTAAATAGGTTGAGAACCACTGCTCTACCCTCACCTCCACTAAGAAGCTCCTGAACAATCATCTGTTCCATGCTGCTGTGACCAAACAATGCTGTGTTTATCTACATGGTGCTTGTTCATTTTGATATTGCTGTGTACTCAGCTGTACCCATTTGTGTCATTAGTCTGTAAACCCCTTAGGGAGGCATTCCATTCTTTGTCTGACCCTCAGTTTTGTAAAGCACTGGGTACATCTAATGGCATTATGGACCTGAGAAACTCTCACTGACTTCAGTGGGCTTTGCATCAGGCCCTGTAAGAATCATTAACAAAATTAAAAGTAAAATGAAAGATAAAGGCAAATAAAATCATTCTTAATAGCAGGCAAAGGGGGAGGAGAGTAAGAGGGCAATAGTGGGGAATGAAATTATTCATGAGGGACAGTCACAACACCCAAGACTCTAGAAACAGTTTGCAAGAGTGATGTGTGTGGATATACATATCCAATAAGCCTGCTTCTTTATCTTTTTATACTGCATTTAAGCACGTTAATTAAAAGCTCCCAGTAACCTGGGACTTGGCATGTTCCTGTATCTTCATTAGTTGGCATGCTAGAGTGCTGTGTGGTGTTTTGCTTGGTACACCATTGAACTGCAGGACAGTGAATAAGGAAGGATGAACCAATTCAGGTAAGTGAACGTGCTCCTTCACCTTCAAATCTTCACCCATTTGGAATTGAACTGAAACCAAACCTTTCCTGAGGTCATTCCAAGACACTCACTTCCGGCCTGCAGCTGAGACCAGAGGTGCCTGAAGTCTCATGAGAGCCTGCTCTTGTGAGATTTCCAGCCTTGTTTTATAGACTCAAGATGTTCAGGTGAGCACCAGAGCCTTTGGCTGCCTGGCCAAACTGATCCACTAAACTTTTTGAGGTGCCCCAACTCAAGGAGGAATTTCCAATAAGGACAGATGGAGGAAGGATGTGGTGGTGTGCACAGCTTTAGAGAGGATGAAGACGAAAGGCAGCATGTCCTGGGGAAGAGGGCACTGGACTAGGAGTCAGATGTAGGTTACTCCCAGCCAGGGCCGGCTCTGGCTTTTTCGCCGCCCCAAGCAAAAAAAAAAAAAAAAATTGGGGCGGCCAGAACAGCAAAGCAAAAAAAACCTGCGGCACGGCCGGAGCCAGGGTGCAGGGGGACTCCCTGTGCTGCAGACGTGCCCCAGCTAGCGGGGGGGTGGGGGAGTGAGCGGGGGGGGGAGAGAAGGGGGCGGCCAGGGCTTCAGCGGGGCGCTCGCCCCGCGGCCCCGACCACTGCGCCGCCTGCCGGGAGGGCTCTGCACCGCTCCGGTCGGCGAGGAGGGAAGGACGCGGGCTGCCCTGCCGGGCTTGCTACCGACCTGGCACCGGCTGGGGCAGACGGAGTGTGCAGCCCGCTCCCAGCAGGGTGCCCCCCTCCTCCGTGCCGCCGCCCCCTACAGGGCGGCCGGATCGGCAAACCAAAAAAAACAAAAACAAAAAGCGGCCGTGCCGCCCTAGGATTGGGCAGAATGCCGCCCCGTAGAATCTGCCGCCCCAAGCACGAGCTTGCTCGGCTGGTGCCTGAAGCCGGCCCTGCTCCCAGCTTTGCTGCTTACTTGTTGTGTATGACCCTGGGCAAACCACTTCTTTTCTCTGTGCCTGTTGGCCTGCCTGCACTAGGGAAATGGAGCCATGTTTGAAAGCAATTTTTTTTAACACAGCTTTCCCCTTCTCCCTGCACCCCAGTGAACTTTGAACATAGCTAGCTGAAGCTGGTCAAAACATGAAACAGAAAGCACATACAAGTCTGCTTTTAGAATTCGCTGTAGTGTATTCCGTGGCCTGGCGCGCTCCAGCCAGCTCACTGTGTTCACATTCAGCTTGTTTGAAAATGGCTTTCCCCCCACCATTTCCTAGTGCTGACATTGCCCCGGTGCCCCACAATTCTGAGCTTGCATATGCTACTGAATTAATGGATAACACTGGAGCTGGGCTCTATTGGTCGTCTACACTGGTGTCACAGCGCCCCGTTACTATAGAAACGGATCTGTGAAAGGCATGAATAAAAAATAAAAATTAAGAATTGAAACCTGAAACATCTGCTTTGTTTTCTTTTCTCCCTGTACTGTTCCTATGGGAACAGCTGAAAGCCTCATGGAGACAGTCCCGGACTCTACCGTAAAACTAACTCCATTCCCCTTTGTCAGTTGCCCGCAACTGAGCAATCAGCAATATTCTTAGCAGATAGAGGTAAAAGTAACAAAAGCCGTAAGTCAGCAGGAAAAGCCCCCAAGTGTGCAAAAATAAAGCCTAAGGGGAACAGGAAGCAATGTAAAAAACACAGTGCGGTCTGTCTTTCGTAAATTCTCTGGCTTGCTAAGGGCTAGCAGAAGAGGATTTCACACAGAGCAGACCAGCACTATGGCCGTTTACTGGATGCTCCTGAAACAGGTTGGCCAGACAGACAAGAGAAGTTACTTTATTACACACTTAATACACAGGTGCAGGTGAGTGCAGTAGAACAAGCACAGAGTGCTGTGGGGTTAAAGGGCTAGAATGCTTTTTTTTATTTAATAATATGGCGTATTCTAGATTTCCCACATGCATGTGCTGGGGGTACTGACAGCTGGCCCTTTTTAAGAATCTGATTCAAATCCAACAAAGATTAGAGTAACCAAAAGGGTCTTTTCTTCCTGACTGGTAGGCAATGAAAGGTCCTTATTGAAAATGACTTTCTTTCTTTGACTCTACAGCTCGAGGCTAGCTCTGGTCTTACATAAATGAATAGACTGTGCTTGAGCCAAGCTGAAGGCAAAAAAGCCTGCAGCTTCCCCCACCGTCCAACCCCTCCCTACACTCCCTTCCCCCCTCCCCCACCCCTTCCCACCAAAAATGGGACTGGCTGATGGGAATGTTTTTCCCCTGATGGGCCTGCAATTGATCTGACATGGGGCTGACAACTTTACTGGCTCTGAGGACAAAAGCCACTGGATCTTGTAGCCTGAGGTGGCCCTATGCCAGAGAGAGATCCTAGTGGAAGAAGGGAGCTCAAGATCTCCAACAGTGGTAGAAGCACAGCAGACAGTAGAGACGCCATCATGCTTGGAACAGGAAATGGAGGGGCCACATGTCAGGGCCTGTGGGTAGCTCTAGCAGAAAAGTGATGTTCCTGGGGTGTTAGTTATTGCCTTGAAGCAGGACTCACTGGGTGAAATTCTATCACTTGTGTCATGCAAGATGACCACAATATTTGCTTCTGACCCTAAAAATCTAGGAATCTATGAGCAAAGCAGTAGGAAAAACTGGCTTGACAGGAGGAGACCAACAACAGCTGCTGAAATGGAGGCTCGGACAGAGATCACCTCCAAAAAACTGGTAGTGAGGCAGGTTCAAGGGGAAAGCTCTGCACAAAAACACTTCTGGGTTGTTAATCCCATCCCTGATCCCCTTTTAAACTATGCTAGGATCTATAGGGAGCAGGCTAGTTTTGTGGAGGAGGAGGATCATGAATCAACCTGCTCAATTGTGGGCTCTCACTACCTCTTAAAATTAGGCCAGTTCTTTAAGAGTTAAATATGGATTTTGTTGCCTAGCTTTAGACACACAAGTGTAAAAATTTTGGCCATAACCTTTGTCATCTGAGAATCTAAAACAGGTTAATCAACATTAAATAGAGCCTTATTATTGGTATTGCAATAGCGCCTACAGGCACAACCAAGTAGGCCCAGGTGCCTAAATCCAGTTAGAGGCTCTGGGCCTTATAAAAGACTGCCCTTCCAGTGAAGCTCTCTCAGTCTAAATAGATGAGACATACAAAGGAAAAGTTACCCCTATTTTAATGATGGGGACCCAAGGCACAGAGATTAGATAACTTACCCTCATGTAGCACATCAGTGACAGAGCCAGGAACATGACCCCCAGTCTTCCTGAATCCCACCCAGAGCCTTCACCACAAGACTGTCCTTTCTCTCTAATTAAATCTCTAGTAACCCTCATTTAAAAACTCTAAATTTCATCACACTGTGAGATGGTGTGAGGCATAGAACAAAAGGGATGGGTACAGAGATTAAATAGATCTGATATGGTCCAATGACCAAGTTACTACTGTTGTCCTCCCCCACAGTGTAAATTGTCTGTTTAAAAAAAAACAACAGGGAACATAACCTTGGTGCTGATAACATTCTCTGTATGGTACAGACAGAATCAAACATTTCAGGGACTGAATCAATATTGAATTTGTTTTCATGCTTCCTGAGTTCTGAATTTGTTGTTTCAAAACTACTAATTATGTCTATTGGCTGGCCTTTGCTTCCTACACTGCTGTCCATTCTGGTTAGCACTGAATGGTTTCACATTTTGGGGCATAAATATACACCTAGCTCATCAGAGATCAAAAGGAGACCAATGCCAAAATACTACTAGGGGGAAAAAGCAAAGCAAAGCAAATCTCTGATGCTGGCACTCCCTGTTACTGACCGGATATGGGAGAAAAGTGTGATCAAAATTAATATCATGACAAGCATTTGGTATTGCTTCTAATAACCCCACTGTAATTCACCAACACAAAAATAACAAAATGTAAAAGTTATCAGTGTATTTGTTTGGATTAAAAAAAGATGAGATTATTTATATGATTCTAAAAACACAGAGGAACTCAATCTCACAGCCACTCCCATGTTTTATGCACATTAGATCATCTAGTCTGACCTTCTATATGACACAGGCAATAGAATCTCATCCACTAACTCCTGTATGGACTCCAATAACTTGTTTGCATACCTTCCAGAAAGGCATCCAGTCTTGATTTGAAAACTTCAAGAAATGGAGAATCCATCACTTCCTTTCAGAGTTTGTTCCAGTGGCTAATCACCCTCACTGGGATTGTTCTGCCAGGGCATGCAACCTCAGATACAGTCTCAATTAGTTGTTGTCAAAGTCCAGCCTGAGCTGGTTAGAAATTGAGCAACATTAGCTATGCCTAACCTAGAACCTTGGTAGAACTATTTCTACTTTCCTTCAGTCTATGCCCTCAGCATTTTTAACATACCCTCAGAGCCACACAGCACAGCTGTGGAAAGGAGTGGCACTTGACCCAAAATTCCCTTCTTAAAGCAGGGGAACTACAGCCCATTATTCGCAATAACTGTAACGTGCTTTCATTGTGTAGGGATGGGGATCACAAGGATCTGAGCAACTTAGGAGCTAATGGTGCTTGGAGACCAGTTGGGCCAAGTGTTGAAATAGAAAGAACTAAGGAACTACACATCATCCCCCGGGCTTACTATTGTAGATATTTACAGTTTAAAAACAGTGGCTGGAATTCCATACTGTGCCTCTCAGAGGTCCAATACAGAAAGGTCTCTTTAAGCCATCTTTATGCTTCTCCAGAATTCTGTGCTATGGGGTCCACTCCATCACTTGGCATAAATTAGAGCATTAATTTATAGCAGCCTCTCAAGGAATGTCTGTGGGTTGCTCTGCAGCTTGGATCAACCCAGAATCCTGGTAGTGGCTCTCTGTCCACCTCCTGACCCACTCTCTTCCTCCCCTCACCACCAGTAGGCCCCTGGCTATAGGTGTCCCTATGCAGTGCCTGTGCTTCAGGGATTCTTCCAGGTTGGATGCAAGTCTTAACTGGGTCATAGTAGAAGGGCTAATACCTCCCTTTATTTTTAAACACAAACTGTAAGTCCTTTGTTTGAACCAGAACAGAAGTTTCTGATACAAGCCACTCTCTGTTTTCTAAACAGAATTGCCCCACTGACTTTATCTCCAATATATATAAGGCCTTAAGCCAAGCAAAACAAAAGACAGGTCAGCACAATGAGTCAGGTAAGAAACAGTGTTACAATGATGTGGGAAATCTGTCTATGTAAAACTAATAAATTCTGGATGAGCGTAATTAAGCACTGGAACAATTTACCAAGGGGCTTGGTGGATTTTCCATCACACAATTTTTAAATCAAGATTACATGTTTTTCTAAAAGGTATTTTTTACTGCAAACAGGAATTATTTGGGGAAAGTTGTATGACCTCCATTATACAGGAGGTAAGACTAGCTGATAACAGTGGTTGCTTTGGGCTTTGCAATCAATGAATCATAGAACCATAGTGGACATCATATATCAGGGAAATCCAGACTCCTCCAAGCTCAGTGGATTTTGAACTAAAATATATGAGATTGTTCTTTTCTCCTTAAGTGTATTTGGAGTCCATCCCCCTCAATGAGCCTTCCTGCTCTAAAACCCCAACTAGATATGGCTGATGCTATGATAGGGCAGAGGAATTCTGGGCTGATGTACCAGTGAGGTGATATTCCATATTTCTTCAGGGTAACTTTCACATAAATATGAGCAATTGCATTGGCTTTCTCTACATTTTTCTCCAGGAGGCAAGAAAGACAGGAATTGAAGAAAGTGAGGATCCACATACCCGAAGCACACACACTTTAGTAGTAATTTTAAGTGTTCTTCTGCACAAGCATCTACATTTTTTCATCTGATCCATGTTTCCTGTTTAGCACAAAGGAGTCCTGTTTGTCATTAGAGATCACCTAGATTTTGAGGTAGGGCCAGCCATAGACAATATATAATGGGCAATAAAACAGCTGAATCTAGATTTAAACAAGAAAGAGGAGAATTACAAATGGTTGAGAAGTCTAACTAACAGCTTTACTCTTGCAAGAGACCATGGTAGGAGAAGTTTCCAGTAAGGCCAATACATTACCTCTGGTGCTTTGTTTAGAATAATTCATGGGACCAAGGAATCACTTTAACTGGAGTTGGAGTTTGCTTGCTTTTACTATATTTGATGGAAGTTGGCTGTTTTTCCTGTGACCATATATGAACTGTAAAGAAAAAAGCTGCATCAGCTAAAATCTCTCCCTCAAGACCTTTCTCATTACTCTGAACGGTGAAATGTCAAGAGGATTATGAAACGTGGACCTAGGGAAACATGTGTACATAATCTCTTTCAAAGAGTCCCCTTATCAGGGTAATACTCAAGGGCTTTGTTCATTGTTTTCCGTAGCAGAGCCAGTAATTATCACTGTATAAACAGCCTGAAGTGAAGTTGATATAGAAATCCAAGAGCCAACCCTTTTTATTATTGATCCTTTCTATACAATCTACTGTTATTCTTATTTGTACTGGTAACTGTGACTTCATATCATGTATAAAAGGAAGGATGGTCTTGTGGTCAAGACACTGGACTTGGACTCAGGCCATCTAGGTTTATTTCCCAGCTCTGTTTCTTACTGTCTGTCTCTTCTTATATGTGTGCACGATGGGACCTTGACCTCAGTTGGCACCACTAGCCACTACTGTAATACAAAGAATAACAATATTTACTTTGCTGATACTGTGCACTAAGTTGTGTGCGTCTGAATAGGGGGCCTTAGTTTTGATTAATCTGACTATACGAAATGAAATAAACATATTATAAAATGGATGTTCCTAATTCCATCTCCTTGACCTTTGCTGAGCTAAAGCATTTACAGAGATAGGGCCTGATCCACAGTCCATCAAAGTTAATGGGAATCTTTTCATTGACTTCAGAGGGCTTTAGGTCAGGCCCACAGTGCAGCAAACTGGTGCCTGTGGTACAGAGACAAAGTTATATTGGAATAACTCTGTCAGTCAGTGATGTGGGAAAAACTCACACTCCTGACTGACGTAGGTGTGCTGACAAAACCCCCAGTGTAGACAGTTATATCAATGGAAGAGTGCTTCCACCAATGTAGCTAACATTGTTCAGGGGCCGGGTGTTCCTGCACTAACAGAAAAAACCCTTATATTGGTGAAAGCCGCATCTATGCCCCAGGACTATGCCAGTATAGCTGTGGCTTCACTGCTGTTGGTACCTTAGCTAGCTCGATTAAAGCTAGCTCGGGTAAGTCCACCCATAATGTAATCACATCTTCCAATTGCAGTGCAGACATAGTACAGCCAGCATTTGTAGGATTTGGCCTTTCCTTCAGTAAGATTTCTGCCAGAATATGGGCTTTCCCATGACTTTAGCGATCCCCAATAATATCCTGTTTTGTTGTTTAAAAGCACTGGCAATGCAGTTTTTACAGAGGATTGTTGTTGTTTTTTAATGGAAGAATGTTTGACAATATAGTGTAGCCATTCACTGCAACTGGAGAGTCTTAATATAAATTCCCTAAGGCTCCCAATCATAGCACAATACTATTGCAATTAGCAGAGTGTTTAAGATTATTTATCTCCACTCAACTAAATCTATGAGAAAATTCATTCAGTTAGTACAATTATGCGATTGTCCTTTGCAACTGAAACAGTAAAAGAAGGTTTATGGGAGACATTTGGAAAAAACAGTCAGTAAAAGCAAAGACAATCAGACAGTTTGGGCATGAGAAACAAGAAATCAAACAAGCACACACAAAAAAGCCCCTTCAGATTTATAGACATCAGAGAACAAAACTGACAAAGAAAGCCTGTGTAAAGTGAGAAACGACATCACTTCACAGACTAAAGAGAAATCTGTAGACTTGGGTCCAATCTCTTATAATAGGGCAAAGAAAATGGGGGGTGGAGGGTGATTCTCACTTTCAGTGCTGTAAATCAGGAGCAACTGTACCGTAGTCATTTATTTCAACAGACTCATACTAGAGTAAAACTGGTTTAAGTGAAAGGGGACTCAGACCCAGAGGAATGGGTACAGAACCTGACAGCTATTCATTAGACTTAGGGATAGGGATGTGATACTGACCTTAAAAACACTAAAAGATAGTGACAATTTTTCACAGGAAAGAGCACAGCGACTCTGAGATATTTACTGTCCCACAAAAAAACCCTCATCTGAGGAGGTCTGTGTTTAATAAATGATAAGATAAAGTCTTGGAGTTGTTTATGTTTACTTGTTCTATAAATGTTGATGGAAGATTCTATTTCAGCTACTCGGAGGATCCTGATTAATATGTTTTTCAGCTTCATTTCAGTGGCTATAAATTCAGGGATGACTCAGGATTGAAATACACAGTAACCACAGCTGCTGAAAATAGACCACTATAATATAGTATATACCACAGTGTATAACCACTGCAAGCTGCTCTCCACCCCATATCTCTGAAGTTCCCACAGGTAGGTCACAACATATATATATATATATGTTGTGACCTACCTGTGGTATATATATATATATATAGCTTGTTGTGGCTATACATTGTTGTGTACAGAGCAATGGTGTGAAGTGGGCCAGAAAACAGCAATATATTTAAGAGTAATCCTAGATAGCAGCACAGCCCAAATACCAGTCTGTGCACTGCCCTGCTCCTTGGGGTAGGAAGGAGAAAATTGTTTCCACGTGAAAGTTGGGATTCCAGTCTTTTAGATGGTGTACAGCACTGATTTCGGTTACAAATAGTTCTTAAGATAGCAGCTTCTAAAATCAGGTCAGAAAAGGAAGAGGGAAAGGGTATGATGATAATCAGAATGATGTGATTTTATTCCTTGCAAACCCTCAAAGTCTAAAAATAAATGCTGCAAGGCAATGAAAAGATGGAATTTTAAGTTTCCCAATGGCATATAGCATCAATTTTTAGCCCTAATAAAAGGTTCAGACACCTGCTATTAAATGACCACAAAATACCGGACATTAAAATGGTCACTGCTTCTTCAGCCCCGCAATGCTATTTTTGTCTGGTTCCAGGACTTAGCAAACTCTATGCCCCAAGCAAGGAGCAGTGCATTGTTTCACGGCCTCTGGAGCAGTCAGGAAGCAGAGTGTGACTATCCTAGCAGGTGCGATGAAGAGGCAGATCCCAGACTTCACTCATTCCCTGTGCACAGAGCATCTGAGTGGGAGGTAAGCTGAAGATATAATAGTTGGGCGGTGCACACTAAGGTAGCAACTTGAGGAAAAATGGGAAAGGACATAGACAGCCACAGGGGGTAGCAGTAAGGCAGGAGGAAGTCAGGGCAGGGCTAAAAAAGTGAAAACAGGGGTCACACTATAGCTATGTGAATCGTAGAAGCAGTCGGGGAGTTAGGATTGCTTTACAGGGGGAAGGAGAGAAAAGACACAAGCCAAGTAAATTAAAATCCCATCTCTAGCCTTAAAAAGCTACAGTTCCAATGGTGAAATATATTGGCCCTTCTTGGTTCACTAAAGTAATCCCATAATGCATCATTTTATGATATTACAGCTACCAGAAATTTCACAGGCTGCAAAGAGACTTCTGCTTTTCATGATCTCACATAGTGATGAATTTTATTATAAAGAATTATATTCAGCAAACCAGGAAATGTCAGAGTGCACCAAGTTGGGGGAGGGGATAAAAAGTGGGGGGGGGGTTTAAAGGTCAGTTAATACTTTTTTAGGTGCTGAATTAAATCTCACACACAAAGTGGGGTAATTCAACCGAGATCTCTGGGATTAACTGCTTAGATTTGCAACTCACTCTGAAAACCATGTGATGTCCAAGTAACTTTTATTTCAAAAGACAAGAGTTTATCTGCCTCAGCAGTAAAAGCAGCCACAGCAGCAGCAGCAGGAGGCAGCTAGTTTCCCCCCATCTCTCATTTGACAATCACCATCCTCCTTGTCATTGGGAGAGAAACAAAGACATTTCTTAGCTGATGCAAGCAAAGTTAAAAGGTGCAATGTCAGCTAGCCAGTTCAGCAGCACATGACAGCCTGCAGTGGGACAAATGCCAGTTACATGAGGGGAGAATGGTTCCGTAATTTGGATGTGGCCAGTATAGCTTCTATTGTTTTTCAGTACTAGCTGCAGCAGTCATTTACATTCTCACAGAGCTACAGAGTCTGGATTTCTGCATATAAGGCCTTTGACTTCTATTGGCTTTGGATCAGTTTATTTTAGCATTCATTTAGTGCTGATGCAAGGTGCCAGATTGATGGTCCTGGGGACAGAAGTCTTATGTTTATCTGCGCAATGCCAGATTCTGGCTCCTGCTCTCACTTCTTTGTGCCGCTCCAATGGTGCGAAGGGGCTCAAAAGCAGCCCTCAGTGGGCAGCTTAGGATTCCCCAAGTATGGATGAATCTTTGCCTAGCATAGAGCTCCTGTAGCTGGTTCTATGCCCCCCTCTGTCCTGCCCCCTGTGTTGGGGGCACATGGAAGAGAGTTTGGCCAGAATGTGCTGCACTCTGGTGATCCCCACCAAGCCCATTACAAGCTGGCATAGTTTAAAGGACTCCTGAGGCTGTTTATAACTTGCGCTGGGGGCAATGCAAGGGGTTAAAGGAGCACCGATCCCGCTAAACTCAGTGTCACGGATACAGGGGGTTGTTCTGCAGAACTGTGATAAGCTCAAAAACCTACCGTTTCTTTGTTGCCTACAGGCATAAACTACTGAAGTTCCCCATGGCAGCCTCTCATCACTGTTTGTGTCTACTGTCCCCAACTACTGCTGTCGATTCCTTCCTTCTATAATGTTTCCATGACTATAAGCTATAACTGCTGTGCATTGAGAGAGATTTGTATGAGTAACATGTAGGATTAAATTGCATGGTGTGGTTATACTCTGGGCTAGGTTAATGAATACCTGATTTTCCTGGTGAGACTGCTGAAAAAGAGTATCCTGGCTGGCAAATCATGTTTAACCGGAGAAAAACAAATATATTTTCTTGTTGCTCCCAGTCTCTCCACTTCTAGTTGCTTAGCATTGCTCCTGGTTCATGTGACTCTGGGCAGTAACTCAGCAGGGTTGCCAAATAAACTGGCCAAACAAATATTGAACAGAGCTCCAAAAAAATCCAGTTGAAAAATAGCAGGCATTGATGGGACACACAGACATGTCACTGTGATAGCTAATCAAACTCCTCAGAGCGATCAGCCACACTCATTAGATGCCAACATCAGGAACTGGCCTCTGGCTTTGTCAGCAAAGCCTTGGAAATTGCCACAGAGGTTGAAACCGGATCTTCCCAAAGAACCCCAGTTAGCTAGATTGTATAGACAGAGATGTTACTAGTGACTCCATACTGTTCAGATTTACCTTCAGAGCATGTCTATGTCCTGCAAACCTTTAATTACTTTCCAAATAAAAATGAATCTGCATCCAAACAACTGCAACTACAGGCCTGTTAGTTTGACATCTGTAGTATGCAAGGTCTTGGAAAAAATTTTGAAGGAGAAAGTAGTTAAGGACATTGAGGTCAATGGTAATTGGGACAAATTACAACATGGTTTTACAAAAGGTAGATCATGCCAAACCAACCTGATCTCCTTCTTTGAGAAGGAAACGCAGTGGACCTAATTTACCTCGATTTCAGTAAGGGATTCAATACGGTTCCACATGGGGAATTATTAGCTACATTGGAAAAGATGGGGATCAGTATGAAAATTGAAAGGTGGATAAGGAACTGGTTAAAGGGGAGACTACAACGAGTCATAATGAAAGGTGAACTGTCAGGCTGGAGGGAGGTTAATAGTGGAGTTCCTCGGGGATCGGTTTTGGGACCAATCTTATTTAATCTTTTTATTACTGACCTTGGCACAAAAAGTGGGAATGTGCTAATAAAGTTTGCAGATGACACAAAGCTGGGAGGTATTGCCAATACAGAGAAGGACCGGGATATCATAAAGGAAGATCTGGATGACCTCGTAAACTGGAGTAATAGTAATAGGATGAAATTTAATAGTGAAAAGTGCAAGGTCGTGCATTTAGGGATTAATAACAAGAATTATTGTTATAAGCTGGGGATGCATCAGTTGGAAGTAACAGAGGAGGAGAAGGACCTCGGAGTATTGGTTGATCACAGGATGGCTATGAGCCACCAATGTGATATGGCCGTGAAAAAAGCTAATGCGGTCTTGGGATGCATCAGGCGAGGTATTTCCAGTAGAGATAAGGAGGTGTTAGTACCGTTATACAAGGCACTGGTGAGACCTCATCTGGAATACTGTGTGCAGTTCTGGTCTCCCATGTTTAAGAAGGATGAATTCAAACTGGAACAGGTACAGAGAAGGGCTACTAGGATGATCCGAGGAATGGAAAACCTGTCTTATGAAAGGAGACTCAAAGAGCTTGGCTTGTTTAGCCTAACCAAAAGAAGGCTGAGGGGAGATATGATTGCTCTCTACAAATATATCAGAGGAATAAATACCAGGGAGGGAGAGGAATTATTTAAACTCAGTACCAATGTGGACACAAGAACAAGTGGATATAAACTGGCCATCAGGAAGTTTAGACTTGAAATTAGATGAAGGTTTCTAACCATCAGAGGAGTGAAGTTCTGGAACAGCCTTCCAAGGGGAGTAGTGGGGGCAAAAGACATATCTGGCTTCAAGACTAAGCTTGATAAGCTTATGGAGGGGATGGTATAATGCAGGGGTAGGCAACCTATGGCACGGGTGCCGAAGGCGGCACGCGAGCTGATTTTCAGTGGCACTCACACTGCCCGGGTCCTGGCCACCAGTCCAGGGGGCTCTGCATTTTAATTTAATTTTAAATGAAGCTTCTTAAACATTCTGAAACCTTATTTACTTTACATACAACAATAGTTTAGTTATATATTACAGACTTATAGAAAGAGACCTTCTAAAAAGCTTAAAATGTATTATTGGCATGCAAAAGCTTAAATTAGAGTGAATAAATGAAGACTCGGCACACCACTTCTGAAAGGTTGCCGACCCCTGGTATAATGAGATTGGTTTTTGACTATTAGCGGTAAATATCCCCAATGGCTTGTGATGGGATGTTAGATGGGGTGAGATCTGAGTTACTACAGAGAATTCTTTCCTGGGTGTCTAGCTGGTGAGTCTTGCCCACTTGCTCAGGGTTTAGCTGATCACCATATTTGGGGTCAGGAAGGAATTTTCCTCCAGGGCAGATTGGCAGAGGCCCTGGAGGTTTTTCGCCTTCCTCTGCAGCGTGGGGCACGGGTCACTTGCTGGAAGAGTCTCTGCACCTTGAAGTCTTTAAACCATGATTTGAGACACAGGTTTGATACCGGAGTGGGTGGGTGAGATTCTGTAGCCTGCGTTGTGCAGGAGGTCAGACTAGATGATCATAATGGTCCCTTCTGACCTTAAAGTCTATGATTCTATGAATTTATTTTAGGACATTTTTCAAAGCAGTGGGCCAAATTCTGCTCTTAATAACACAGGTACTAATCTGGAGTCAACAGAATTACTCTAGATTTAGGCCAGGTTAATTGACACCAGAATTTGATTCCTTTATGTAGGAATCTGAAGCAGCTAAAACTCGCCCCTTTGAGAATTTTTTGTCCTGAACCTTTATGGGTTTTATTTTCTCATCCCTAAATGGGAAAAATGGTATCACTTGAGCCCTTCAGACTTTCACATATCACAGATCATTCAAGCGTCAGGGTACTTTGTAATCTAAACTTAAAGAAGAAGCTGTTACAACCATTATTTGTCCTTTTTGGTTTTGTTCAATACCCCCCAGAAGCTGATAGAAAATATGTTGTAAGTGTAATGGGCTGCCCAGCTCCTTTAAGGGCCGGAGGCCTGGAATGGGTCTGTCAATTAATCCGCCTGCCATCCCTGAGATGGGGTGTGACTTGAAGTTTAATTGGTAAAACCAGCTGAGTATGGAGGAATTGATTTCCCTATAAAGAGCAGCAGGCAGCAAACTATAGAGGGAGATGACCAGAATGAAGCTAGTGTGTGAGATTTCAGCAGAGGTTTAGCAAGGCATGGAATGACTGCTGAGAGTGAATAGATTGTAGCAGGGACCCCTGAGTCTTTAAAGAAAAGGTTCCAGCCACAGAAGGCCTTGGAGACTCCCAGTGGAAAGGGGGGGCAGGGAGAGGAACTATGGACTTGCTGGAGATTTGATAACTTGATTTGGGGTATGATTGTTATTTTAATAAATCCAGCCTTAAGGAGAACTGTTGTTGAACCAAAGAGTTTGTTATGGTAGCTTGAGTGGGAGAGCCCTGAAAAGTGGGGAAACTGAGGCAGGGCTGCTGCAGAGCAACCTCAGGCCATGAGGGGGCACTTGGGAGGCAGCTGACCTATTAACAGTCAGGATCTGACACAAAACATTTTTTTCATGCCAAAACTTTAAGTAGCTAGGGCAAATCTGCTGGGGGCCGGGGGAGAGATGGAGGAACTTCCACATCTCCTGTGGAGCTAAGGAACTCTGCAGGAGAGAGAGATAGCAAAAGCTCCCTTTGCCCAAAGAGTTCCTGAGCAGCGCAGCAGAGAGGAATTTCAGAAATGCCCCAATCCTGCAGAGTTCAGGAATTCCACAGGACAGGAGAGTATTGGATGCTTCCCTCCTGAGGACCTTTCTGCTGTATTCTTCAAGGTGTGGATGGATGGAACATCTGTCTTGCTCCTTCCTGTATGTATTAGGAAGTGCACAAGAAAGGAGCTAAGATTCTATGGACCTTTGGAGGTTTTCCTCTTGTACATTTGTTAAGAGGCCCCAGAAACTATAGACAAATGAGAATTTAAATCAGTTTATCTTTCCTGAGGCAGATTTCATGTTTGTTTCTATTTCTGTACAGAATCAACAAATCATGCTGGCTCACAATTGCCAATAAAATAACTGGAAATTGGAATTGTTCCCAGTCAGAGTGTTTCTATTGCTATGGCTGTCCCATTAGAAGATTCCTCCTTCCCACACAAATCATGAGATTATCTAGCAAAAGTGGAAGACAGAGAAGCTAATGGGCTCAGAATCCCTCCTGCTGTTCTGGCCTCTTCAGGCCACCCAAGCAAGTGCAAAGTAGCAGAATCTGGCCCTAATGACCAGCTAAGAATTCCCCTGGCAAGGGGGAGCTCTGAGCTAATATAAAGTGGCATAACTAGTTCCTATGGCAAATGTCCATCTGCATCCTATGTAGGTAGGGTGACCATCCGTCCCGTTTTTAAAGGGACAGTCCCGTTTTTTGGGAGTTTTTCTTATATTGGCACCTATTTATCCCCCACCCCCTGTCCCATTTTTTCACAGTTGCTATCTGGTATCCCTATATGTAGGGGGCAGGAAGAGGTGAGTTGTGGGTGGGAAAAGTGCGCCTGAGCTACACTAATTCACAAGTAGTGTAAAGCCCCTGGGACCTTAGCTAGTTGGTGTAAATTAGAGCAGCCCATTAGCTGCTCTAAATTATGCCAATCATCTGGGGCTGGTGCATGAGAAGCAGGGAGGTATAACTTGCTCCCTGACAGCACCTCTCCTTTTCTGTGCCAAATGCAACCTAATGCAGGAGAGCATCTGGAGCCAGCCATCAAAGGAGGTTTTTCCAGCATACAGCTGAATTGTCAAGAAACTGGCACAGTGACACTGCTACTATTATCTTGTTTTATTATTATTTGTATTACAGTAGCACCTGGAGGTCACAACTGAGATTGGGACCCCATTGTGCTAGGCATTGTGCATACAGAGACTAAGAGACAGTCCAAGCTCTGAAGAGCTTATAACCTAAATAGACAAAGGGTGGGAGAGGCACTGAGGGGTGAAGTGACTTGCCCAAGGTCACATAGCAGGTCTGTGGCAGACACAGGACAAGAATCCAGGTCTCCTAACACAGTCCAGTGTTCTTGTCTTAAGAATCAAGTGTATCCAGTTGTTTCACTCCTTCTAATTTCATATAGTGACTCTTAGATTAGCATCATTTAGCTAATCAGCCTTAAAATATTCACCCTGACAAAGTGAGGTATTGAAGCCAATGGACACTGCAGGTGCTCAGGAGGGGGCATATTGTAAGTCTGATTGAAATCATTGAGTATTTCTGGCTAAAAACTGATGGTACAGTATGGCCTTGATCTTGACACATTTCCTTTGTTGGGGGTTTGTCCGACTAAGGACCTTGCGATTTGACCCTTAATTTAGAATGTGTTACTCTATAAATGAGTTATCATAATTTGTCTGCTGTGTGCTTGTCACAAAAGCAATTCAGAAGAAATGAATCTGGAGGTAGGGTGACCAGATGCCTTGGTATTCAGGGCTTTGTCTTATAGGAGCGCCTATTACCCCACACCCCCTGGACCGATTTTTCACACTTGCTATCTGGTCACCCTACCTGAAGACAAGCAGTAAGAGCCATTCTTATGTAACCTATGGCTGGAAACTTCCCCACAAGGCAAATGCCACTCCTCACCCTGACACAAAGCCAGAGCACATGGGCTTTGCACAGGAGATCTAAGAGATGTGGGTGGGAAGGAATCCTTTGCCCAGTCCAGCAATTGGTGAGAAGTAGCTGCACCTCTGTCACTCTGACAGTTTGATGGATGATACTAGCAACTGAGGACTCTGTGCTACTCTTGGGGGGAGGGTTTACACTGTGTGCCCCTTCCTTAGCTCACTTCCAAATACCTCCTCTGTGCTGCCAGAGACTATATGTCCACCCTACAGAATTCACTCAAATGATTCAACCTCAAGTGACTTCCCTTACACAAGAGAGTGCAACTTCACTGTAAAATAACAAGTGAGTTCAGTGCCCTTCCTCCTCATTGGTGCTGGATGCAAAAACTTCTGGAGGCACATCCCATAGCAAGAGGCACCAGGGAATTGTTCAGAGCACATGGAGATGAATCATCCCCATATGCAGCCTCTCATTGGCCTACAATAGAATCATGGGACTGTGGGGACGTGGCAGCATCTGGCCTTGAGCAGAAGCGTTGGCCAAGTGATGTTCTTGGACATCTTGAGTGGGTGCTTGCTGCACAAAGGAGCCTTTGTCTGGGAAGTGTTGAAGGCTGTCATCGTGCATAATGACAATTGAAGAAATGTTCAAGAGACAGGTGCCATTGTGTTAATTATTCATAAGAATGGGATACGGTTGCCACTGAAGTGCTCTGTTGCTCTTGCTAGAAGTGGGACGTTACAGAGAGCCGCTCTTTGGTAAAGTCAACAGTAATGATCAGTGTTCCAACTAATGCTGCCATTGTTTATATCATTCTTTTAAAAGAGTAAATAAAGCTGTAGTCTTTGCTCCCAAGATAAGTGTGGTGCTGATTTGAATTTAGATTGGGAAAATGTGGGAGCCTGGTCTGCTGATGGGCATTTTCAGAACCATTTAACTGTGTGATCGTTTTTGCTGAATAATCAGGCTTCTTAAAAGAGGGAATTATATGCTCATGATAATATCTTGTATTCATACAGCACCTTCACCCTGAAGGCTTCTGTGTATATAGTGATCCCTCACCCTCCATTCAAATGCAGCAACATTTGGGGTGAAAGGTAGTCACTGTTTAATGAATGCACAGCAACTACATAATGATTAGGACAGGAAGTGACAATTAACTTAAATTGAACTGAAATGGCAGGAGAATTTAGGCAGGCAGAATGTAAATACTGAGGGTGGAATTAGCCAAAACACTGAGGCTAAAACTCCGGTGATTGTGAGAAATGCCATGTCCACAAGAAGGTCTCCTCTGAAAGACAAAGCATCTGCACAGTGCACTCAATGCTATTCCAGTGCACTGGATAACTCAGAAAAGTGTCACCTCATAACTCCCCATCCAACTACAAGTTGAACCTCTCTAGTCCGGCACTCTCAGGATCAGAGAATTTCTGAACCACGGGAGGTCAATATTGTAGCAAGCGGGTCTCTTTTTATTTTTATCTCGCTGAGGCAAATAAATGGAACAACGCTTGCAATGCCGCCTAGCCAAGGCTTACCGGCTCTCTTCATAACAAAGTGTTAGTTTGTTACACAATTTTACTGTATTGGCACAAGGAAATAAGTAGATAAAGCATAAAAAACATAAAATAAAATCATGCCGGACCATGGATGTTGCTGGACCACAGAATGCTGGACCTGAGAGGTTCAACCTGTGGCTTGAACCTTGTGAGATCTAATAGAATCACAACACAGGCTGTTATGGCTATAGATTGTATATAGACCATTACAGCCCCAAATAACATGTTTTTCATGTACTTTAGTAAAAATAGTCCTTGCCGCTTTTCTTCATTCCAAAGGACATTTGCATTCAGGCAATGGCTTTCTTCACTCTCTGCTCAGCCCTGTGCAGTCAAGTTAGAATGCAGGATTCGGCAGGACAAGCTAAGCTGAGAATGGGGAGAGCTTACTCAAGCTTGGACAGCATAAGTAATAGCAGAGGGAACAGAGAAAGTTACCAGCAGAGTACATTATTATTAGTATGGACCAACCAAGATCCAGGCCCCGTTGTACCCGTTGTGTCTCCTAACTGTACGAGCTTACAGTCTACATAGACAGGACAGATGCAAGGTAGGAAAGGGGTAGAACAAAGTAGCAGAGTGGACAAAGATGGTGTCAAACATCAAATTAGTGTCTTGATTCTTTTCTTGGGTAGGTGGGTGCTTCATTGGGAGGGAATAAGCTCAATAGAAAGAAGGGGGGAGGGGACATTAAACCAAGTGGGGTGGGGAGGGGAGGAAGGAGTAAGTAGGAAGGGCAGGTGTGGAATGAGGCTCTGGGGCAGAAGAGACTGTGAGATGGGGGTGGGAAAGGGTTGGAGTGAACAGCCAGTCAGCATAGGGGAAAGAACATCCAGACAAAACTGTAGAAAATATTATTAGTGTCCATAGGTCCCTGCTTAAGCTGCTTCTGCACCTGCTCTCGCTGGCTTCAAAACCCAAACGTCTCTTGTAATGAACAAAAGTGGCAAGGAAAATTTTTACTACAGTATATGAAAGACATAAGTATGTTGGGATATAATGGCCTACACATAAGTGCTGGAACTAGAGGGGCTGGGGGTAGGGTTGCCAGGTGTCTGGTTTTCGACCGGAACGCCCGGTCAAAAAGGGATCCTGGCGGCTGCAGTCAGCACCGATGACCTGGCTCTGCAGCTCCCATTGGCTGGGAACCGCAGCCAATGGGAGATGCAGAGGCGGCGCGTGTGGATGGGGCAGTGCAAAGCCGCCTGGCCACACCTCCGCCTAGGAGCCAGAGAGAAATGCCGGCCGCTTCTGGGGAGCCGCCTGAGGTAAGCGCCACCTAGAGCCTGCACCCCAAACCCCCTCCCATGCCCCAATGCCCTGCCCCAGTCCTGAGCCTCCTCCTGCACTCAAACTCCCTACCAGAGCCCACACCCCCCTCCCGCACTCTGAATCCCTCATCCGCAGCCTGGATCCTCCTCCTGCACCCCAAACCTCTCATCCCCAGCCCCACACCCCCAGCTGGAGCCCTCACCACCCCACACTCGAACCCCCCCATCCCAGGCCAGAGCCCTCCCCACAACCTGAACCCCTCATTTCTGGCCCCAGCCCAGAGCCCGTACCCCTTCACACACCCTATCCCCCTGCTCCAGCCCAGTAAAAATGAGTGAGTAAGCGAGTGTGGGGGAGAGCGAGTGACGGAGGGAGGGGAGATGGAGTGAGCGGGGGCAGAGGCTTGGAGAAGGGGCGGGGTAGGGGGCAGGGCAAGGGTGTTCAGTTTTCTGCAACTGGAAAGTTGGCAACCCTAGCTGGGGGTGCTGCCACAGCCCCTGGCTTGAAGTGGTTTCCATCACATACAGGGTTTACAGTTTGGTTCAATGGCTCTCAGCACCCCACTATTCCAATGGTTCCAGCATCCCGGGCCTACAGCCAGCACCACTTGTGCTTCACTCTCTGGCTGGCTCCTCCCTGTAGTGGACTTTGTTTAAATAGTGTATGCTGTATCCTGTTTAAATATTCACTTCTTACGAGTTTAGTACTGTCAGAGGATGAGTGTTTCACAGGAAAATTAATGTACAAAGCCCAATCATCTCTCACTGAGCATCACCGCATCATTACAGCCTTAGACACTGAATCAACTGATCCTGTCATTTGTGTTGCCCTGAAGGCTGCATTTCAAAAGTTGAAACATATGGATTGCAAAAGCTGACAAGGGCCCAGTCCGCTCCAGCTGTATATTAACACTGCAGTGAGCCTGCTTGAAAAGCTCACTCACAAGGGTGGGAATACGTCCAACTTTCAGATCAACTTCCTACTCCATGACACTCCACAAAAAACCTCTTCAAAATAATATTTAAACTCACAAAACCAAGGAAAGCTGAATTAAAGCTCAAATTCCAGTCTGACGCCCCTGTAACGGCTATCATGTTGACTATAGCAGCTATAGTACTGAGCTAGATCTTCATCTGTTTTAAAATGGCATAGATCCACTGAAGTCAATGGAGCTATGCTGATTTATGGCAGCTGAGCATCTGGCTGAAGACATTTTAGTACTTCACTGTAATCTATGACCTCCTTTGTACTATTAATTTTATGCGAATGGAATTAGCTTTATCAAAGCAAAACTGAGAGCGGACAGTTTCTCCTATAAACAACTTATATTGGGGATAAAATGGTAGAATATTACAGCATAAGGCCATCACTGATAACAAGACAGTTTTGCTGAAGGAAATTCAGAAAAGACCATATTGTTTACTAATATGCTGAAGGTCTTCTATTTTTCAAATCAACACCAAACATGCAATATGAAGAGATGCAAATTACAAGTTTCCTAAAAAATTGAGGATAAATCCAAATAGAGGTGAATCTACTGTTGAAGAAAGTTTAGCTGACGATAGTGAAATCTTGACAATACAAAGCTGAACTACCTAATAAATGTATCTGAATGAATATGCCCCCTATGTACTACAACAAGTGCGTGCCTGGGGCGGCAAGCTGCGGGGGGCGGCCTGCCGGTCGCTGTGAGGGCGGCAGTCAGACTGCCTTTGGCGGCATGCCTGCGGGAGGTCCGACGGTGCCGCGGTTTCGGCGGCAATTCGGCAGCGGGGACGCTGAAGGCACGGCACCGGTGGACCTCCCGCAGGCATGCCACCGAATCTGCGTGACCAGCGGACCGCCCACAGGCGCGCCGCCAAAAGCCGCCTGACTGCCATGCTTGGGGCGGCAAAAAACATAGAGCCGCCCCTGCGTACTACAAGTCCCTAACTTAACTGAAACCACATTTATCCAAATGAACGCCTATTCTGCATTTCAGACCCAACCCCACAAGGTGCTGACCACCCTCAACTTCCATTGACTTAAAGGCTCAGCATTTTGCAAGATCAGGACCTTCTTGCGGATAATCAAGATTTCATTCTACTGGCTTTAAATATGACACGCTCTAGTTTTTATTATGTTGACTGCACTGAAAACAATTTATCACTGTAAAGGCTCATGCGGTGAAAACTCCATTTGAGATTACACTCCTGTAATACACTCAACATGGGGCTACATTCGGAAGATGAAGCTAATGTAGAATGTAGCAGCCCATTTATTAGGCAGCTCTTCACACAGAGAGCATATTACACAGGTGCGCCACGATCTGCTCTGGCTTTCAATTAGTTTCCTGGTGGAGTTTAAAGCAGTGGTTTAGTCTTATAATGCCCTACATGGGTTAGGACTTGGTTACCTGAGAGAGCCTCTCTATTTCAGTGTGATATGGCCACAGCTGCAACCAAAGGAGGCTCTTGAACTAACTGCTTTCTATGTAAATGAAAGAGGATGGTGGCAAGGCAATTTTTGTCAGGGGTCCTCGACTCTGGAACTGACTCCGTGCCCTGCTCCAGCAGAACCCAGGTCTGTTGATCTTTAGAAGAGCATGCTGCAGGGTGTACCTATTGTCTGAGTGGCGCGGGTTGAGAATAAAGGTGGTCATATGATGGTGGGGGGAGTTTGCTCAATTGGGTTGCTTTCCTATTCTGGCACTTTTGGGGGGAGCAATAATGGTGTTCCGGTACTTACACCATTATCACTTACCGGACGTACCAGAAGCACTTTCCAGCACTTCTTTTATTAGGACTGGAGCACTGCTTGACAGTAATATAAATAATAATAATAATAGGCATCTTATTCTATTTTGTTTTCATTTATTTTAAAGATTTGTAAAAGTAGCTGGGAGCCTGATCTCCAGAAGAGCTGAGCACAAAGCAATAGGAGTAGCTCTGAAAACCAGGCTGCTAGCACCGCTTGGGAACAAAATCCAGACACTTAGATAAATGTGTTTGGAAAGAATATACTTTGGCTCAGGAGTGATATGTAAAAACGTACAATCCATCTGATTTGCTTCAGATGCCACCACAACCATCTGCAATTGCATGCAGGAAACTCACACTTCTCAGTTGGATAAGAAACGTATGATCATGAAAAGATTTTAATTCCACATTAAATAATACAATCCTTGGTATGCTCTTTTTGCTATTCACCTTCATCTCAATGCCTGCATGTGAAAAAGTCTTGTACGCTGAGGCCCTCTGGGGTTTAAAGCTCAGTAACGCAATGTTGAGACTTTTAGGGGAGAAAAAACATCATGTACAAACTTGTCTGACAAGCAGCCAATAAGAACAACAGGCTGGCACCAAATAAGGTTCACAGATGCTTCTTTTGACATGCGATTGTGCAATATCTCTTAGCATACTATTTTCTACTGCTGCTGCCGTAACAAGGACACTGGCGCCATCTGCTCTTTCACTAGTACTCTGGCAGGATTAAACTATAATGAGATGAAACCAAGATTGGAAAGCTTGGCACTGTAAGTGCCTGATCCAAAGCCCACTGGAGTTAGTTCAGCGGTTCTCAAACTGTGGGTCGGGACTCCAAAGTGGGTCATGACCCCATTTTAATGGGGTCGCCAGGGCTGATATTAGACTTGCTGGGGTCCGGGGCTGAAGCCCAAGCCCCACCACCCGGGGCCAAAGCCGAAGCCCAAGGGCTTCAGCCCTGGGTGGTGGGGCTCAGATTACAGGCCCCCTGCCTGGGGCTGAAGCCCTTGGGCTTCTGGTTTGGCCACCTGCCATGGGCGGTGGGGCTCATGCTTTGGCTTTGGCCCCCTATGCTGGGTGGTGGGACTCGGGCAGGTTCAGGCTTCAGTCCCTTCTCCTGGGGTCGTGTAGTAATTTTTCTTGTCAGAAGGGGGTTGCAATGCAATGAAGTTTGAGAACCCCTGAACTAGTTGAAAGGATTGGATTTAGGATCAAGTCCTTAGTTTCTCTCTTCTTACTTTGCCTAGGTTTTAATGTTTACTCTCATTTATTTTACCTTTTTATTTATTTACTACAACCAGGGAAGGAGCAAGACGGAGCTGTAACACTTTGCATGACATACAGACAAGCAACCAGAATCAAACAGTGACACCGCTTTTAACCTTATGATGCTGGGGGGAGTTGTGATTATGATGTCATTGTCAATTTAAGGGACTTATATTCATCTGGGTTTACAGTTGCATCAGTAGTATCATTTTGTTCAAATACAACTAATAGATTTAGATGCTAGTCAAATTGCTCGTCACTGGATTCTGAGCCCAGATCAGAGGTATAGATTTGGGGGTTTGGTTCCAGACAGTCTCTAGTAGAGATCTTGTACCAGTATCAATCCATTGGTCCAAGAGAATCATTTATTGAATTGAGAGACTAGTGCCTCAGACCAGAAATTACTTACTTTTGGACACTGTTACTGAAAAGCTTGCATTCCTTGAGCAACTAAGTCAATGGGAGGTTTGGGTGCAAAGAAACAGCCATCCTAGCCATGGAGGGAAATATTTATGGCTCTGTAGCCTCTCCAGTATATACTGTTTTCAGTCCTTCTCCCACTGACCCCATGCCCATTTTGGGCACGTTCCCCTTTATTCAATATCTTAACCTTGGGGGTTCCCCTCCCCTTTATTTTGTGGCATTTAAGCAATAGATGCTATTAAGAATACGTACATATTTCAAGCATAGATACTTTTGTAATTATTTAGTGACATTTCAGCTTCCATTTTTTAATTTGTGAACTGTTTGTCCTCTCACTGTTTCACTAGTTTGTGATTTTTGATACCATAATTCTCATTTCTTGGCACACCTTTGAGCCAACCTGCCACGTCACTCCATCTCCTGCCAATTGCCACCCTAATTACTCTTTTTCTGTTTATGTTTTAATATGTCATTTTAAATACAGATTTTAGTTGTGTTTTAGTGCCCAAGAAATCAAGGGCTAGAGCCAAGCATAACAGGCAGGCATTGTGCAAATTCTCTGCCCACTTACTTGAATCTTGATTTGCAACACCCATGTTATTCAAATCTCGGGCTACTCTTGAGCCTAGATCACCAGCTGTGCTAATATCTAAGGTGATTTATGATCTTGAGAACTTAACATTGAACATTAGTATGATTTTGCTGGAATAAACATTCAATTTATTACACCAAGTATGCTGTATGAAATGGGGACAGAATAACTGATACAAAATACTATCTGAAAAAAGCAAAATATTGACGTTCCACACAGACATATCTCTTTGAAATCTGATAACTGTAGTTGACCTGTAAATTAAGTCATCAGTCCTGTAAACACTTATACACGTGTTTAACTTGACGTTAATGAGACTAGTCACATAGCACATAAAAAGTGTCATGGGGCCTATCACTGTAATAAATATAGCTGGTTCAAACTTTCATTAAAAACATTTTTTGGGCAAAACATTTGGTGAAAAAGAAGTCCATTTTTTTCAACCAGTTCTAGTTGTAAGTAGCTTCTCACTATAAAGCTGTTTTTTGAAATTTCCTTTAACTTTGCCAAAATTAGAACTGGTTGACAAATCGTGGTAACATTTCATGGGGACATTTTTTTTGCTCAAAACTTGTACTGAGATGCATACTTTTTAAAAACAATTAACTAGCTCTATAAACTAGTAGAAAAAATGTGAAATTTTCTTTGAAAAATGTCCAGTGGCTGTAGCCAAAATGAACCAATGTAACTGAAATTTCTCCTCTTCAGTAAGTCTTTTTTTTTTTTTTGTAATTATACTGTGGAAAGTTTGAGGGTAATTAGGCAATGGATCAGTCAGATCAGAAAGTTTGGAAAAAACAAAATCAGAAGAAAAATCTCCTACCTTTTTTATGCCAGGTCATAACAGGAAATCAGGCTTAGAAACTCTGGAGTTGGTATACAGTGTTGTCCTCCATGAGTTGAATCACTATTTTGGGAAAGTCTGATGAGTTTATTTTGGAATTATTCTTTACATTGTGGTCAAACATATGAGGAGTTCATGGGATTAGACAAAATGTAGGAAGTGACTTCCTTAAATGATGTACTGGAGCTGGCTGAAGATACAGGGTTGTAGTTATCCACAGCAGCAAGTTTCCAGTCCCTTGTGTCACACTACTGCCAGAGAAGAGACTGGGTGATGCCAGGCTACCAGATGATATGTAAATGTGCTCAAATTTCTGAAATCACTCTTATTTTATGGAAATGATATCCATCCCTCAGGCACTGCCTGGGAATGTTACATGTCCCAAAGTCACTCATCAGTGGCCTATGAAATGTCTACACCACACAACCTGATGACACACAGACACAACATCATTTTAACCACCACTAGTGTAGAGACAATGTTGGTGGGGATGTCACTCTATTATGATGCACAAGAAAAAGTGGCAACTGGGTACTGAGCGTCACAAAAATGCAGGGCTCTAAGGAATCATAGTACACCGCTACCTCGATATAACGCGGCCCGATATAACACGAATTCAGATATAAC
This sequence comes from Platysternon megacephalum, assembly GCA_003942145.1. Lineage (NCBI taxonomy): Eukaryota > Metazoa > Chordata > Testudines > Platysternidae > Platysternon > Platysternon megacephalum. Next base: position 4,025,074 of record QXTE01000066.1, on the reverse strand, counting down.
GCGGTAAAGCAGTGCTCCGGGGGGGCGGGACTGCGCACTCCGGCGGATCAAAGCAAGTTCAATATAACGCGGTTTCACCTATAATGCGGTAAGATTTTTTGGCTCCTGAGGACAGCGTTATATCAAGGTAGAGGTGTACTTGTATCCAAGACTGGCCTTTGTTATCCTGTTAGATCTAGGAAAAGATCAGTTTCCTGCTAGGGTGACCAGATGTCCCGACTTTATTGGGACAGTCCCAATATTCGGGGCTTTGTCTTATATAGGCGCCTATAGCCCCTCACCCCCCTGTTCCAATTTTTCACACTTGCTATCTGGTTACCTAGTTCCTGCACTCATTTCCAGGATTACAGTCAGCAGAATTAAGAGAGTGTATGGGACCAAATGTAATTATCAAATGCAAAAAAGATTAAACTAAGCAAACACAGAAGCCCCAGACTAATAGCCTCACTCCCCTAGGACTGTTGTTGCTATACAGCAGTGGTTTGAATGTAAGTGCAACCCATGATTTACCTCAAAGAAAATGTAGAAATAACAGTAATCACACAAACCCAAACACCCTTGCCCCACCCCCTGCCCTGCCCCTTCCCTGAGGCCATGCCCCTGCCCTGCCCCTTCTCCGAGGCCTCGCCCTACTCAATCCATCCCCCTTCCCTCCGTCACTCACTCTCCCCTACCCTCACTCACTTTCACCAGGCTGGGACAGGGGGTTGGGGTGCGGGCTCTGGGCTGGGGCCGAGGGGTTTGGAGTGTGGGAGGTGCTCCAGCTTGAGCTTGGGGCAGGAGGCTGGGGTGCAGGAGGAGTTTCAGGGTGCAGGCTCTGGGAGGGAGTTTGGGTGCAGGAGGGGGCTTAGGGCTGGGGCAGGAGGTTGGGGTGCAGGAGGGTGTGCAGGGTGCTGGCTCCGGGAGAGGGCTCGGGCAGCGGGTTGGGGTGCAGGGTGTGGGCTCTGGGAGGGAGTGGGGCAGGGGGTTAGGGTGCAGGAGGGGGTGCAGGGTGCAGGCTCTGGGAGGGGGTTGGGGTGTGGGAGGGGGCTCAGGGCTGGGACCACGGGTTGGGGTGCAGGAGGGGGTGTGGGCTCTGGGAGGGAGTTTGGGTGCGGGGGGCTCAGGGCTGGGGCAGGGAGTTGGGGTGCGCATCCAGGAGTGGCACGGGGTCAGGGCAGGCAGGGAGCCTGCCTTAGCCCCGCTGTGCTGCTGGACTGTTAGCAGCCGATCTCCCGGTTTGGCTGCAGGAGGATTGGCAACCCTAGACTGAGACTGAGATCGACTGTCAGATGCTCCACGATCGACCAGTCGATCGTGATCTACCAGTTGGTGACCACTGCACAGGAATCTGAGTCATATCCAAAGCCAGGAGACCTATCTAGAAAGGGAGGGCAGGGGCATGACAAATGAGGAAATGAGCCGGGAAGTTCTAGTGAAAGAGACACTGGATGAATTCTGTAGGAAGAGGACCAGGAGAAAACAGCATAATAAATTCTGAGGGAAGACAGAATGTTGAAGATAAGTGATCCACTGTATCAAAGCTGCTGGTGAAGTCAAGGAAGGAGCACAGGCCCTGAAACTTGGCTGAGGAGGTTGTTGTGGACTTTAGTGGAATTAAGGGGCTAGAACCCAGTGTGGAGGGGATCTAGGAGTAAGTCAAAGGAAAGGACGTTGATGCAGCACTTGTAGCCAGACTTCCACTGAGAGTAGAAGTAAAGGGGAGGAGAAAGATGGATGAGGTGAGGGGGTGTTTTTTAGGATGCGGGAATAAATGCCTGTTTATACATACAGGGAAAGCAGAAAGAGGACAGAGTGAGTTTCAAGGTGAGGGAATTGTGAGGGGAAAGTGGAGGAACTGGAAGTGGAGAATAAATGACTAACCTCAGGTCATCTATTCTCCACTTCCAATTCCTCCACTTTCCCCTTTGACCCACTCTCCTTCTGTTGTTCACCTTCCTTGCCCCTGCCCTCAAAATTCCCTTGCCTTGAAACTCTCTCTGTCCTCTTACTGCTTTCCCTATGTGTATAAACAGAAATGTATTCCCCCATCCTAAAAAACACCCCCTCACCCTGGTGACTGAAAAGAAGGGATGTGGAAAAGGAAGGGATGAGGAGAGGAGGAACGTCCAATCTTGCCAATCTTCCTGCAGTCAACAAGAATCTGGATGGAGAGGGTGAGTGGTGGTGGAGAGTTTGAGGGAGTGAAAACTGGCAGACAAGTGTTGGGGTTTTGAGGTAGGAGAAATAGGACTGTTGGGTGAGAAAGATGACAGAACTGGAGGAGAAGAGGGCAATCTTATACACAAAAAATCTCCTAGGTCTCCATTTTGTTTTGAGAGGCAATCGGGCCAGAGGAATTGGATCTGAGGTGTAAGCCAGGGCTGGGATCTGGTAGGAACAAATGAGTTGAGAGTGGAGGAGATGGTAAAGTTAAGGGTATTGATGAGACTCAATATTACCTCTCATTTGTTCTTCTCAGTGGTTTGTGTTGTCTTTTGGGGTTTTGTCAATGATTTGAGGAACATTTGAGTTTGGGTTGAGATGTTTACTCTGTTGTTCTGTAGCTGAGCATTGCTCAGACCTGCTGCTATGTGGGAATGGAATGTGTTATCAGGTTTTCCATTTTTGGTACACAGAGTGCCTGTTGTTTTAGTTGACACAGCACCAGAAGCTGAGTGCCCTTTTTCATATCTTGATAGCCAAAGAGAAATTGCCTTACAGTCTTCATGAGAATTCCTAATTTTTGCAGAACTGCAAATATGGGATTTTTGTTGGGATTTTGTCCCATTCATGAAGTTTACAGTTAGAGTTTGGCTACAGATTTTGCTCCTGTATAGAATTCTGAGTAATGTTAGGCTACCAAGTATTTTAGGAGTCCAATTTATGTGTGTACAGGGGAGGAAGGAGAGGGCACACACAGCCCACCACACTCTTTCCTGAAGTGTATGTTTGTCCCTTTGAAGTTTTGTGATGCAGTATTGCCCACTCCAAGCATTCAAAAAACATGAATCTGTCCCCCCAAAATCATGAGATCATCTTAAAATTATGAGATTTTAAAAAAATAACAAAAATTGGGTTCTTTTCATTAACCGTCTGGCTTTTGAGTCTTTTGGGGTCACGTTTTCTCTGCAACCAGAGGAGCTAAAATTACTTTTAAAAAAATGAAAACTGAGAATCTGTTACAATCACAATTCCAGGAACTGATGCTTCAAGAAAAACAACAAGTATCACAGAAGTTGCCATGAAACTGCAAGTTAGCAAGACTGGTGATGCCAGGTTGAGAAGGGAGTAGTTTGCAACATGTTCTAGAACTTGTACCTGGAATTTAAAATTTTAATTAGTTTAGGAATATTTGGGGCTTGTTGTGCAGCTCTGAATCCCACCACTATCCCAGGGCTTGGCTACACTTGCAGATGTACAGCGCTGTGAATTAAACCTGCCTTCGTACCGCTGAATAGGGAAAGCGCTGCAGTCTGTCCACACTGACAGCTGACAGCGCACTGTCGTGGCCACATTTGCGGCACTTGCAGCGGCATTGGGAGCGGTGCATTATGGACAGCTATCCCACAGAGCACCTCTTCCCATTCTGGCGCCATGGCTTGTGGGAAGGGGACAGGGGATGCAGGGCATTCTGGGTCCTGTCCCAACGCCCCGTGATGCATTGCTTCACATCCCAGCAATCCCTGTGTTTCCGTCCACATTTGGTGCCATTTGGCGCCATCTTTCAACGGTTTCTGTGCAGCGCGATCTGTGTGTTCCGTTTCGGTCTGCGGGAAATGGAGCCCGAACTGCTGAGGAGTATGCTGACGAGTCTCGCCTTCGCGTCACGTTTAGCAGTCGAGCTATTCCTTAGGATCCAAAGTGACAGTGAGGAGTCCGACGAGGAGTCCGACGATGATAGCGAGTCACGTAACGCGTACGACACGAAATTGCTTGTGGCATTCATGGACATGCTCAGCACCGTGGAACGCCGCTTCTGGGCTTGGGAAACAAGCACTGAGTGGTGGGATCACATCGTCATGCAAGTCTGGGATGATGAACAGTGGCTGCAGAACTTTCGGATGAGAAAAGCCACTTTCATGGGACTGTGTGAGGAGCTCGCCCCCACCCTGCGGCGCAAGGACACGAGATTGAGAGCTGCCCTGCCGGTGGAGAAGCGGGTGGCTATTGCAATCTGGAAGCTGGCAACTCCAGACAGCTACCGATCGGTCGCGAACCAGTTTGGAGTGGGAAAGTCGACCGTTGGAATCGTGCTGATGCAAGTTTGCAGGGCCATTAATCGCATCCTGCTCAGAAGAACCGTGACTCCGGGTAACATGCAGGACATTGTGGATGGCTTTGCACAAATGGGTTTCCCTAACTGTGGAGGGGCGATAGATGGGACGCATATTCCTATTCTGGCACCACCTCACCTAGCATCCGAGTACGTTAATCGGAAGGGGTATTTCTCTATGGTTCTCCAGGCAGTTGTGGATCACCGTGGGCATTTCATTGACATTAACACAGGCTGGCCCGGAAAGGTGCATGATGCACGCATCTTTCGGAACACTGGCCTGTTCAGGAAGCTGCAGGCCGGGACTTTTTTCCCAGATTGGAAAATCACAGTAGGGGAAGTCAAAATGCCCATTGTGATTCTTGGAGACCCCGCTTACTCGTTACTGCCGTGGCTCATGAAACCCTACACAGGGTGCCTTGACAGTAGCAAGGAACGGTTCAACTACAGGCTGAGCCGGTGCCGAATGACCGTTGAGTGTGCTTTTGGCCGTTTAAAGGGCCGCTGGCAATCTCTGTATGGGAAGCTGGACTTGTCCGAAAACAGCATCCCCGCGGTTATATCCGCGTGCTGTACCTTCCATAATATTTGTGAAGGGAGGGGTGAAAGATTCAGTCTGGCATGGACCTCCGATGTTCAACACCTGGAGGCTGAATTTGCACAGCCAGAGAGCAGGGCTATTAGACGGGCCCAGAACGGGGCTGCAAGGATTAGGGATGCCTTGAAGGAGCAATTTGAGGCTGAAAACCAGCAGTAATGTCTGGTGCCCTGTGGTTACAATGTTGGTAGGAATCTGTGTTTGCTTCACTGATTTGCAGTGCCTGTTTCCTGTGCTAAGGTATCTTTTACTTTATGCAATAATAAAGAATGTTTTCAAAACCGAAATATCCATTTATTGAAAAGAAAATTCATTTATTGAAAGAAACACAACTGTTTGGGAATCAGAAAGGGCAATGGGGTGGGGTGGGGAACGGTACAATCACAGATTTGCGTATGTCCTGTCTGGAGTGCTGTGCAATGAGTGCTGCACTTCAGGATGTCTATACTGCATGGTGATGGGGGTTGAGTGCAGTGGGTAAGGGTCGTAGTTTTCAGGGCTGGGTGGTGAAGATACCGGTNCGATTCTCTTTAACAGCTTGCTGCATCACTTCATGCAGCATGTCTTCTTTGCTTTTCCGCGATCTCTTCCGGAGTCTTTGAGCCGGTGAAAACACGGACGGCTGAGATCTCAAGGCTGCATCTGTAAAGGCAAAATGCAACACTTAACAGGGGCAGCATTGTTTATACCAGACAGAGTAATGATTCCCCCGCACTTGAGGAGGGCACACACAGTCTACACAATAGCATACTTTTCCCGTCCCAAAGAGAGCGGACATAACCCACGGGAGCCCCAGAATGGTGAGTAAGGGGGACTGATTGTTTCTGGGCTGTACTGTCCTCTGGGTTTCTGTGCCTTGGGGAGAGCCAACAGCTGCAGGGGGCACCTACACTGAACACTGTCCCAACATTTTCCACAGGAGTCCATCCTGGAAGATATCTCACTGCTGAGGGTGACCTGGGAAGCAAGGGAGGGTCTTCTACTGCACTGCGGCTTCCGCCCTGGCCCATATGCAGCTTTCCTGTGTGCAGCAATGGTCCCCCTGCCCCTCGTGGCACAGTGGCGCGGACACGTTAGCCTGACTGGGACAAAGACCACGGTGGCTCTCCCAAGAAACCTGCGCAAGCGCATTGCCCACATTCTGGATGAGACTTTCGAAGAGATTACCGAGGCCGATTACCGCGATGTGATAGACCACATCAATGCGCTATTCCGCATCTAGGCATGCATGCAGCCCTAACCCTCCTCTCCCGAAAAACTTCCTTCCCCAAAAAGAAAGCCGCTTACCGGGAACACGCTCTTCAGTTTGTCCTCCACCAAGTACTGGCTGCTGTGACTGGCTACCTTCCTCCTGGCTCAAGAGGAGCTCCTGGCTGCATGCCTCCAGGGATTCCGGGGTGTCTCCCACCGCCCCAGCACACTCACTCCCGCTTTCCTCCTCGTCCTCGTCCTCCTCCATCTCCTCCTCCCCCCGCTCTGATGTGTCCTTGGTGGTGCTTGGCATGGAGGTGGGGTCACCCCCAAGTATCGCATCCAGCTCTTTGTAGAAGCGGCAGGTCGGGGGGGGAGCACCCGAGCGGCCGCGTGCCTCACGGGCTTTGCGGTAGGCATTCCACAGCTCCTTCACCTTAATCCTGCACTGCAGAGCGTCCCGGTCGTGGCCCCTTTCCATCATGGCCCTTGATATCTGCCTGAAAGTATCGTAATTCCTACGGCTGGAGCGCAGCTGGGATTGGACAGCTTCCTCCCCCCAAACACTGATGAGGTCCAGCAACTCGCCATTGCTCCATGTTGGGGCTCGCCTGGCGCGTGGAGGCATGGTCACCTGGAAAGATTCGCTGATAGCACTCCACGCCTGCCTGGCTGAGCAAACAGAAAGGGGATTTTTAAAATTCCCAGGGAATATAAAGGGTGGGTCTGACGGTTGGTCACCTGAGGCCAGAGCAGTAGAGGTCAAACTGATGACCAGACTGGCTAGAACAGGCATTGTGGGATACTGCTGAATACTTCTGGAGGCCAATCAGAGCGCATTGGGCGGCCACACTGGCGCCGCAGCGCAGCAGCGCAATAGTCTTTATTCCTCTCGGGGAGGTGGAGTACAAGCAGCGCTGTATCCGCAGAGATACAGCGCTGTACGTGCCTTGCCAGTGTGGACGGGGAGTAAGTTACAGCGCTGTGGGCGGCTTTTGTGCGCTGTAACTTCCCAGTGTAGCCAAGCCCCCAGCCTGCATCAGAGAGGGTATAGAAGCCTGATTCTCTCCTCCCTGCATTTTTTGGGGGGAAGGGTGGGGAGCAGGTACCACTGATTCCCCAATTCCTTGCATCCTGGGCAAGGGAGTGTAGCTCTGATTTCCCTCCCTTACATCCTAAGGGCAGGGGTTGGGGAGGTGGGAGGATTATTTAGCTCAGGGGTCAGCAACCTTTCAGAAGTGGTGTGCCGAGTCTTCATTTATTCACTCTAATTTAAGGTTTTGCGTGCCAATAATACATTTTAAGCTTTTTAGAAGGTCTCTTTCTATAAGTCTGTAATATATAACTAAACTATTGTTGTATGTAAAGTAAATAAGGTTTCAGAATGTTTAAGAAGCTTCATTTAAAATTAAATTAAAATGCAGAGCCCCCTGGACTGGTGGCCAGGACCCGGGCAGTGTGAGTGCCACTGAAAATCAGCTCGCGTGCCGCCTTCGGCACCCGTGCCATAGGTTGCCTACCCCTG
>QXTE01000066.1:3857420-4016715 GCA_003942145.1 Platysternon megacephalum | reverse complement strand
CTCCTCCTCCCCCCGCTCTGAAGTGTCCATGGTGGTGCTCGGCATGGAGGTGGGGTCACCCCCAAGTATCGCATCCAGCTCTTTGTAGAATCGGCAGGTCGTGGGGGGAGCACCCGAGCGGCCGTTTGCCTCACGGGCTTTGCGGTAGGCATTCCGCAGCTCCTTCACCTTAATCCTGCACTGCAGAGCGTCCCGGTCATGGCCCCTTTCCATCATGGCCCTTGATATCTGCCCGAAGGTATCGTAATTCCTACGGCTGGAGCGCAGCTGGGATTGGACAGCTTCCTCCCCCCAAACACTGATGAGGTCCAGCAACTCGCCATTGCTCCATGTTGGGGCTCGCCTGGCGCGTGGAGGCATGGTCACCTGGAAAGATTCGCTGATAGCACTCCACGCCTGCCTGGCTGAGCAAACAGAAAGGGGATTTTTAAAATTCCCAGGGAATATAAAGGGTGGGTCTGACGGTTGGTCACCTGAGGCCAGAGCAGTAGAGTTCAAACTGATGACCAGACTGGCTAGAACAGGCATTGTGGGATACTGCTGAATACTTCTGGAGGCCAATCAGAGCGCATTGGGCGGCCACACTGGCGCCACAGCGCAGCAGCGCAATAGTCTTTATTCCTCTCAGGGAGGTGGAGTACAAGCAGCGCTGTATCCGCGGAGATACAGCGCTGTACGTGCCTTGCCAGTGTGGACGGGGAGTAAGTTACAGCACTGTGGGCGGCTTTATTGCGCTGTAACTTGCAAGTGTAGCCAAGCCCCCAGCCTGCATCAGAGAGGGTATAGAAGCCTGATTCTCTCCTCCCTGCATTTTTTGGGGGGAAGGGTGGGGAGCAGGTACCACTGATTCCCCAATTCCTTGCATCCTGGGCAAGGGAGTGTAGCTCTGATTTCCCTCCCTTACATCCTAAGGGCAGGGGTTGGGGAGGTGGGAGGATTATTTAGCTCAGGGGTCAGCAACCTTTCAGAAGTGGTGTGCCGAGTCTTCATTTATTCACTCTNCCCCTCCCTTACATCCTAAGGGCAGGGGTTGGGGAGGTGGGAGGATTATTTAGCTGATTCCCACCTACTTGTACCCTGGTGGTAACCCCGATTCCCTCACCCTCCCCGCTCCTTGGGGGCGGAGCCAGAGCTCTGATCCCACCCTGGGGACTGGCTAGAGCCCCAGCCTAATCCCGTCCCCTCCCTGCACCNTGCCTACCCCTGATTTAGCTGATTCCCACCTACTTGTACCCTGGTGGTAACCCTGATTCCCTCACCCTTCCCGCTCCTTGGGGGCGAAGCCAGAGCTCTGATCCCACCCTGGGGACTGGCTAGAGCCCCAGCCTAATCCCGTCCCCTCCCTGCACCTTGGGGGCGGGGCCTAAAGCCCTGATTCCGTCTGGGAAGAGGTGGAGCAAGTAGAATCCGAGTCACGTGTTGTTGATGACACGTGTCCCAGGCACGGGGGAATGTGACGTTGGCCAGGAAGTGACGTATGAAGGTGGTGACGTATACGAGGTCATATAAAACGTTGGCTCGGCGCAGTCGTCGGCTGTGGGGGGCCGGAAGTGGTCAGGGGGGNCCCTGCAGCTGGGAAGAGGTGGAGCCAGTAGAATCCGAGTCACGTGTTGTTGATGACACGTGTCCCAGGCACGGGGGAATGTGACGTTGGCCAGGAAGTGACGTATGAAAGTGGTGACGTATACGAGGTCATATAAAACGTTGGCTCTGCGCAGTCGTCGGCTGTGGGGGGCCGGAAGTGGTCAGGGGGGAGTTGCAGCTGGAGTGAAGCCGCCTCAGCTGGGAGGTCTGGGGCCCGTCTCGCCGCCGGCCCATCGCCTCCCGGAGCCGCAGAGCGGAGCCAGCCCCGGGCAGACATGGATTTCCGGGATATCCTGATGGTGGCGTCTGAGCAGCAGGGGCTGAGCGCGGTGTCGGTGAGAGCCGGGGGGGGACTCAGGGGGAAAGGCCGCGGGGGGGCGCTGAGGAGGAAAAGGCCGCGGCGGGGAGGCTTTCGTGAGAACTGGGGGGACCTGAGCTGGTAGGGGGGTGAGTCGGGGGGGCGCTGGGCTGGGCCGGGCCTTTGATGTCACTGCCAGCCAAGAGTCCGTTGTCAATTCCCTGGAGCAGCGCGGCGGGGGCCTTTCCAGGCACGGCTCTCAGCGCTGTGGGAGCGGAGTGGGCTTGTCCTCCGCCTGCTCCGTCCAGCGGCCCGAAATGAGACGCTCATCCCGGGGAAATGTTTGCAGGGAGCTGCAGTTACTGGGGTCCAGGTGGGATCATCCTTTTCGCTTGCGTTTAAAATATAGTTGACGTTTGTTTCCAGTGTGGGACAAAGAGGCAGAAAGAAAGACCGTCTGGGAGCAGCGCACTTCCTAAGCAGCCCCGTAGATCTTTTCTAGCTTTGATCGCTGTGAAATGAAGGAGGCAGCTGTGGCAGGTGGAAGACTGCAGTGTGCTGGGATTCATTTCTTTTTTTCTATGTAAAACATTTAAAAGAAACTTAACGTCCGCCTTCGTTCGCTTTTACAACAAACGGAATAAAATCAGATTTATGTGGAATTAATGTAGATTTGTATATAAAATGAGCCAATTAATTGGTACATGTGAAATCTGAAAGCAGGTAGTGGCAAGTGGCCTGGTGGTAGTACTATGTTAGGTGGTTTGGATTCCCTGCTCCTGTCTCTGCTACCTTTGACTGGTAAGGGCTGAACACAGTGTACCTGTTTGGCGAGGGCAAGGAACTTTTCTCGTTTTTCAGCAGTGATCACTCCAGCTAGCTAAGGGAATTTACTGTTACTAAATACTGTAGTGGTCTTGTCCATTCTTCAGTCAGAGCTTTGAGGTTCTGTTTCCCTGGTAACATTTGATATCTTCACTTATCTTGGGGTAGGGTGGAGGCATTTGTTTTTGGTATTAGTGATGAATCAGCAATTGCAGGAAAAACAGAACCTTTAACTTTTGTCTTGACAGGTAATTCATTTGCCTGTATGTTGTATTCTATCCCTAACACTTGATCTGTTTCTGTCTTGTAGTAGTTAGATGTCTTGCACCTTTAAAATTACATGTCTACTCAGTTTTCTCCTGCAGTTTTAATGGAATACTTGTATTTGCTTCCTATCCTAAATAGTTGCATGTTGTTACTATGCATTGTTGAAACAGCTCTCATGTTCCATATCAGAGGTTCTATACTATTCAAGGGCCCTGTCCTGCTCCTGTTGCTTTTAATAGGTGTTTAGCCATAGCCATTGTCTTCAAAGGAAGCCGGATCAGCAGGATTTACTTGCATGATTAACTTAATTGTAGAGTGAAAAAATGCATTTCAGGTGTACAGGAGTTGTCTGCCTGCACCGATATAAGTGAAATTAGTGCAACTTCTGCTTGTAGGCAAGGCCATCTGTGTAGTGCGGAGGGGCTTAGGAAGGGTTGCTGTTCTCAGTGAGGTGGGTGGGGGGAACTCTGCTGTGTGGTCTTGTAGGTGCAGCTGCTAAGGAATAGGAGAGGCTATTTCTTGTGGGCTTCTGAAGATAGACATCTAAGGCACCCCTACCTGCTGTTAACTTCAAATGTAAGGGACAATGTGGTTTAGTGGGGTCTAGCAGAATAATTCCGGATTATAGAATTTACACATGCTATTGTCAGTTCTTTGCAAACCAGCAGGACAGTTAAGAACATTTTGTTTTATTTTTTCTTTTAGAAAAACGTAAGAAATTATGTGACGAGAATGTTGAAGTTGTACAACTAAGGACTCACACTGTGGAAAGTCAATTAAGTTATGGTTTCATATGCTAGGTAACTCCCCCCCCATCTGTGTATTCTCTGCAATATCATCTTTAATGATCACAAACACTGTATGCAATTTAATACATTTTTCTATAACCTTAGATACACAGTAATACAAGATGTTGTTTGTGTATGCCTGAGTTTATGAAAGGTATACAATAAACCATATTTTTGCATCATACATCATGTTAAATGTACCATACAGAGTAATTAGCAAAACTTCTTGGTATATAAACGCCACAAATTCACAGCTAGATTAGTGTCTTTCTTAACTGACTTATTCCCTGGAATTTTACTCAAGGAAGGCTTATTTACTATAAATAAGTTTTTAGTACGTGAGTGTTAATGAAGACAATATGTTCCACTTCATGACAATGAAAAAAAACCAGGATGCTGTGCATATGCATCTGATTTGTAGAAAAGTATATTTGTATTTTTTAGAACTAGTATGTGGTCTTTAAGTTAGACTGTATTGTAGTGCATGCTCATTAGGGGTCATAGATAAAGTGTGCAACTTCACTGTAACCTTTTCCTGACTTCTGCTGCTTTAACCTTAATGTTCTTGCAACATAGTATTTTGGGTGGAATAAAGTCATTGGCAATGAGATTTTTAAAACTGGAAAACCAAAACAGGTTGCTTAATGTTGTCACTGAGGGAGTGCAGAAAGGCTGGGTATTTGAGGTCAATTTAAGGGCACTGGAAAACTTGCTCTGCCGCCTTTCCCATCTATGTATCATTCATTGGCTTCAAGACGTTAGAGGGCTCTGGGGTGGAGCTGGGGATGAGGGACTTGGGGTACAAGAGGGGGATCTGGGCTGGGATTGAGGGGTTTCGGAGAGCGGGAGGAGGATCAGGGCTGTGGCAGGGGATTATTGGGGCACAGGGGGGGCTCAGGATTGCAGGCTCCGGGTGACGCTTACCGCAAGCAGCTCCTGGAAGCATGTTCCCCCTCCTACTCCAAGGCGTGGCCAGGCAGTTCTGCATGCTGCAGAGCCGCCCCTGCAGCTCCCATTGGCCGGGAACTGCGGCCAATGGGAGCTGCAGGGGAGGTGCCTGCGGACGGAACAGCGCACAGAGCCGCCTGGCCAAGCCTCCGCGTACTATGTAGGAGCCGGAGGGGGGTCGAACCGGAGGGGGGGGATCATACCGGCTGCTTCCTGGGAGCTGTGGAGAGCAGGGCAAACCCCTGACCTCAGTCCCCAGCGGGAGCTGAGGGCCGGATTAAATGGTTTGACGGGCCGGATGTGGCCCGTGGGCTGTAGTTTGTCCACCCCTGATCTAGAGCCTCTGAATCCCACACTTTTGAACTCCAGGCAACAATTCAGAGAGGAGGGGCTGTAATTGGGTCTAGCCTAGAGACAGCTTGGCTCCAATCTGGACCATAAATGGTTATTTTAAGAGGAGCAATTAAGGTGGAGTGGGAATGCTGAGGTTGGGTGGGCAGCCTGCCTTGGAACTGGAAAAAAACCCACTACTTTCAAGTTCATCAGCCAGAACATTTGATCAGTCATTCAACATCCTTTTCTGGGTGCATAACTGGTGTTGGTTCTACCTATATGTTTGAATTTAAATATGCTTTTAGTAGAAAAGGTTTATAATTGCTTCATCCTATTAAGTCTCTAAGGAGTTGCCCTTTGCTAGAAGCCAAAGTGGTGTTCTCCATCACTTATTTATATAAAAGGTTTATCTGTGTGAAAGTTCACTAAATTTGTCATTATCAAAAGAAAAATATTTTTCAAAAGAAATTAAGCACTTTTGTCAATAATGTGTAGTTAAAAACAGTGATAGTATAACTAATTACAACTCCTGTTTGCCAACTAATGCTGCTACGTGACTGGTGATTAGGTGGTCATCAAAAGCTTCAGTGGCGCAATAAAATTGCCAAAGATAGTCATAGACTGAACATCCAGCCAGACTGTCTTAAGGACTTAGCTAGAGATCAATTGGAGTGGTACTCGAGCTGCAAGGAGGCTGTGTCCCGTTGGAATTTGCATGGCTGATGATGATGGTGAATGATGGTATTGCATCATGTCCCGGTAAAATTGTATACCTGCTCATCTCCCCATAGAAAACCAAGTTCAGAAATAATAAAAAGTGTTATAAGTAGTGGTTTAATTCAGAAAGTATTCTCATTACAAGGTAAGAAGGGAAATGTTGGCTTTTTTAAAGAAAACTCCTTGTAAACTTATCAGTAAATACAACCATGAGTATATACATCTGGGTAATGAGCTTATTAGGCAGATGTTGCCAAAAGTTTCCATAGCAGCTGTAGAAAAGTGATATGCCCCTTGTGGTGCAGCTTGATCCTTGAAAGTATTTAGGCGCTTAACTTCCATCAATGCCAATGGAAGTTAGGAACCTAAATACCTTTCAGGATTTGGGCATTAGTACCTTGATCATGCACCATATTAATCAATGGGAGTTTTACCATTGACTTCAATGGGTGCAGGATTAAACTCTTGTCTCCATTTCCGATAAGTGGAGACTTCTCTACTTCACAGGGGTGTTCTTTGGTTTAATGGAGATGAAGTACTTTGAGATACTTGGATGGAAGATACTATAAAAGTGCAAAATATTGTATATGCAAAATAAAATTACAAACATTTTAACACACACTTTGAGAATAGTTACAACCAAAATCACCCCTTTATCTAGTTCTGTTCTCTGACTGCTGCGAGGAACCTCTCATCAGTAACTGAAATGCTTATGTTTTCAACCTTTTTTCATTTGTGGACCCCTAAAAAATTTCAAATGGAGATGTGGACCCCTTTGGATATCTTAGACATAGTCTGTGGAGCCCCCAGGTTGAAAACCATTGTTCTATGGTAATGAAAACCTTTCACGGACCCCTTAGACATAGTCTTCAGACCCCCAGATTGAAATCCACTGCCAGGGGAGATCTCTTCTACTTCTGATGAAGGGCCAATCCTTATTATAGAGAATTTATAAAACACAGCAGTTAGAAACCTGAAAGAGAATAGGACTTAAATCTCATGGAGGTCACCCAAAACTGAAACAACTTTCCTCCAGACCTGCACTGATTGAAGAGATGTTATTTTATGGTAAACCACACTTAGATATGTGGTAAGTGAGTAAATTGAACCAGGTGGACTAATGCTGATGGATTTAAATGGCTGCAGTGCAAGTTGAATGTTGAAGAAGAAGCCTCCAACAGAATTTGCAGACACATGGATGGCAGTAACATGGTTTATATTGCATCATTATAAAAGCCCCTTCCCTATAAAATTTCTTTCTATGGCTGAGAAGTTGTACCAATGCACAAACAGCTATGAACAGGTCAAGCCAACAGAGCTTATAACCCAAAGTGTATATTTGAAAAAGGCTATGAGCAGCTGAAGACTCAAAAGACCTACTGGTGCTCATTGGAATGTGTATTACCTCCTCTCATGGGCAGTGGAAACTTTGGGCATGTTATTTCTGCGTATGAAATACGAAGATGGGACATGATGTAGAGTAAAAACATGACACGCCTACCCACAGTCAGTCCACACTTAGCGCTGGTCTACACTAGGGGCGACTTAAGATACGCAACTTCAGCTACAAGAATGATGGCACTGAGTCAACTGCTGCCACTCCCCCGTCGACTCCACTTGCGCCTCTCGCGGCTGTGGAGTACCGGAGTCTACAGGAGAGCGCTCGGGGATCGATTTATCGCGTCTAGACTAGACGCGATAAATCGACCCCGATAGATTGATCGTTACCTGCCGATCCGGCGGGTAGTGTAGACCTGCCCATACATGGGGTCGTATAACTGTGTCTCACCTCATAAACCAGAGCCTAGAAATACCATCCTAATTAGACCAGTGGTTTTTAACCTGGGGTGCGAGATGCCTTTTCTGGGGGGGTGTGAGACATGCCAGATTTTTTTAGAAGGTAAAACATCGAAAACACAAATTAAGCACAGGCGCGTAAGTACAACTACTTTGTTTCATCAAACCTATGTATTTATTAACATTATACATTTTTTTAACAATTACTGTAATATACAAACAAAAAATATATCTAGGTTTAAAGAACTGACCTACTTCAATGATTTTTGATAAGGGGTGCAAGAACATATTTCGAGAACCAAAGGGGTACAGGCTGCAGTAAAGGTTAAGAACCACTATATTAGACCAACTTCCATATGATAATGGGCAAGCCATAGGATGTGATATAAAATGCCGGTCTGGACTGAAGGTTATTTTTTTTTATTCTGAGCTTGATTTGCTTTCATAACTGAGCTCTAGGGTCTGGCAGAGTTTGTGACCAAAATGTATGTAGGGATCTGACTTTTCATTTTTTTTTACATTAATCTCTATTGCTATGTAAAAGACACAATCAAGGGGAAATGACTATATGGAGGGAACAGTGAAACTTGCTATTGATAAATGTTGTCAAATGCATAAACAGAAAAATATTTTTCTGTGATCATTTTTAGCTACCGTAATCTTAGGTTTTATGAAAATAACATGTATAAAATGTTCAGACTGATTTTTTTAGTTGTCCCTGTAAGCAAAGACATGCAAGACTCTGTTCAAGGAAATTTTCCAAATGAACATCAACTTTGAGGTTTTTGAATAGTTTACCTCAGTGGTTCTCAGCCATGAGTACGCGTACCCCTGGGGGTACACACAGGTTTTCCAGGGGGTACGTCAACTCATCTAGATCAGTGGTTTTCAAAACTTTTTTTTCTGGTGACCCAGTTGAAGAAAATTGTTGATGCCCACGACCAAACGGAGCTGGGGATGGGTTTGGGGGGTGGGAGGGGGCTGGGGTTGGGGTGCGGGAGGGGGTCAGGGCTCTGGGGTGGGGCTGAGGATCGGGTTTGAGGTGCAGGAGGGGGCTCCAGGTTTGGGGGGGCTCAGGGCTGTGGCAGGGGGTTGGAGTGCTGGAGGGGGTCAGGGCTCTGGGCTGGGGTGCAGGCTCTGGGGTGGGGCCGGGGATGAGGGGTTTAGGGTGCAGGAAGGGACTCGGCTAGGGCAGGGAATTGGGGCACGGGCTTACCTCTGGTGGCTCCCGGTCAGCGGCATAGCAGGGGTGCTAAGGCAGGCTTCCTGCCTGTCCTGGCACCGCGGACCACACTGCGCTGGTTCCCAGCCAGTGGGAGTGTGGAGCCAGTGCTCGGGCGGGTGTAGCATGCCTAGGAGCCGGACCTGCTGCTGGCCGTTTCCAGAGCACAGCGCGGTGTCGGAACAGGTAGGGATTAGCCTGCCTTAGTCGGGCAGCACCACCGACGGGGCTTTAAATGGCCCGATTGGCAGTGCTGACCAGAGCTGCCGTGAGCCAGTCCCTTCCATTCCGCGACCCAGTTCTGGGTCATGACCCACGGTTTGAAAACCACTGATCTAGATATTTGTCTAGTTTTACAACAGGCTACATAAAAAGCACTAGCGAAGTCAGTACAAACTAAAATTTCATGCAGACAATGACTTGTTTATACTGCTCTGTATACTATACATTGAAATGTAAGTACAATATTTATATTCCAATTTGTATTTTACAATTATATGGTAAAAATGAGAAAGAGAGCAGTTTTTCAGTAATAGCATGCTGTGACACTTTTGTATTTTTGTGTGAGATTTTGTAAACAAGTAGATTTTAAGTGAGGTGGAACTTGGGAATACGCAAGACAAGTCAGACTCCTGGAAGAGATACAGTAGTCTGGAAAGGTTGAGAGCCACTGGTTTACCTTATTGGTTTGAGTAGTGCTCAAATTGCTCTTTTGTCTTTTTCAGTTTTAAAAATTGTTTTTAGCTATTCCAATTGTATTTTATCCTTCATGTTTTCTATGATTATGGTTGAGAGATTACAACTATTTTTAAAAATTAATAAACTTGTGCTACTAACACCTTAAATTAATAACTAGGAGTAATTTTTGAAACTTTTCACTCTTCTTCTACCTTGTTTACCTTTTGCATTTCATTCATCTTGTTCAGCCAAAATAGACTTTTTCTGGTTTTCAGAATGCCACTTGAGTTGGAGACAGTGCAAGGGAATGGTTAAAAAAAACCCAAACCATTCATTCTAATTTTTTCAAGTTATGAAACATTTCTATTAATATTGGATTTTGTAATAACTTTATTAAAGCTAAATTTTCAGCCTGAACTACCTGACTCTTTAGTATCAGCACCAGAGGATCTGTCCCTGAATCAAGATCTTATAGTTTGCTTTGTAGAGATAAGGTGGTATGTTAGGAAGGTAATTTAAAACCAAAAAAAGTTTTGGCCATAATCATTAAGCAGCCATATTTATGAGCTGCAACTTTGACACTTCTAGCTCCTGCTAGCCAAGGCATTTTAATATTTGCACCATAATCACCAATATGGTAGTCTAACATTTATTACTTGTCATCCACCAGGTTAAGCCCAGTAGATCCCAGATCTTTAGCTTTTTAAATAAATCACAGGTTTTTTTCCAGCATAGAGAAAATTCTGCTGGTTTGATGGTCTAGTTGTAGCTCAGAATGCTATGTAGAGTGCTTAACCGTGGGACTCCAGTGCAGTCACTCATTCCTGGGCAAAGAAGGTCTGAAAACACTTAATCCTTGAGCAGCTCCTCCGCTTTGTTCTGGGACACAATGAGCCAATTTCAGAGGGAGCCACATGCAGCTTGCCTGTGGCTGGTAGGGGTTGGTTGGCTGTGGGCAAAACTCAGGGAGGATGAGGTAAAAAATTAGCATCCTTTGAGCATGGAGGAGCCTCGGAGGAGGATGGTGGGGAAGAGAATATCTTCTAACAATAAAGCTCATTAGTGGGATGAATAATTTTTTCAATACTTTAAGGCACACAATGTACAGTTGAGGAAAGGCGCTTCCAATGCCCAGAGGATGAGCCTTGAAAACGTATCTTGTATTTTGTGAGAAAGCAAAGCCAATGTGGTACATTTCAGCAATATTTAGCCATGGAGCTACTATCAGTTGCTACCCTGAGAGATAATCAGTGTTTACAGTTTGAGAAGCACACTGTTCCAGAATAGCTTGACCTGCTCTTTTCTAAAGGCTGTTTTTCCATTCCTTTGACAAACTTTCTGATAACTGTGTGAAACTTGATTGGTGTAGCTGCTGCTTACTTGATAAAAAGTAGACTGTTCATGCTTATCTTGTCTGTCATTCCAGGAAACTGATGTTGGAGTAGCTTACAGTTTAGAGTAATCATTGTGTGGATGGTTCTGGAACAGCTTTGTGCTTCAGACCAACTGTTCATTTTTTAAATAGAGCTAAACTTATAAACCTGTTCTGGTTACTCATTTCACGATGCTTACAAACAGAGTTTCAAGAAAATACTTTTTAGAACAGAACTAGTGATTCATAACATGAGAAATACTGTAAATAATTTGAGCAGTGTTTGGTAGCTGCATCTTCAAGATCAAATAGAAATGACATTTAGAAAGCTTCCTTGACTGGGAAAGACTCATTTTAAAAATATTGCTATATACTCTTGTACAAGTTCACACACAAATGGTGTTGAGAGGGATTGCTTGTAATGCCGCTTATTCACCAGAAAGCAGTGTATTTTGCTGCATTATAATACAGTGCTCAAAAATGCTTCTCTAACACTTAATTACTTTATAAGCCTTTCTAATGTGATAGATCATTCTGCATTTGGCCCTGCTATATGTGAAGCATTTTTTGCCAAGAGGTCCTCTTGTACAAAACTCTTAAACAAAATTTTTATTGTGTACATTCATTATTTTTTAAAATCATTTGTAGAAATTGAATGATAAATTTTCAAATGTAAATTTACTGTTGGTGAAATGTGTTTTCAGCTTTAGGAATGAAATCATCCACAGAGCAAGAATATAACAGGTAGTAGCAGTGCAGGGTTCTCTAAACTTCTCACCAGTGTGCGTCAACCTTGTTCTGAAAGGATCTCTTCTAAGAATGAGAGGGTAGTTCAGTCTTTGTCCTTTCAATCTTAGGTCTAACATCCGAAACTGTCAACAAAAAGATCAGTCTTGATGATGTGTAAATATCTGTCCAATAAGAGCTGGACTGAAGGTGCCAACTCATTTCCCATAGACCTCTGAAGAATTGGTATATGGCAGTATTTTCACCCACTACAAACATGGGTTGGATTTGAACCAAAAACCCAGATGTGAAAAACTTCATATCCCAATTCAGATCCCTTGAACTGTTTAGTTCCCCGGACATTTTATTTTGTACCCAATAGGAAAGTTGAACTACTAACAAAACTTCTATTGGTGCCTTTCGAATGAAGGGCCCAACCCTGGAAATCTTTACTCTCTCTAGTTGTCGTTACTAAGATGATTAGTCCCACTGATTTGCAAGTGCAAAGGATTGTTGTTTGTGGGAGTTAAGAACTACTCAAAGGAGTAAGGGGCTTGCAAGAAGTCCTCAGATTGTGAAGATACATTTTATGCATAGACATATCTATCAGTAGATACATTCAGGTTGTAGAAAGCTCGTAAACTTGATGCTGAATGTCAAGTTTTGCTACTGAAATGAGATTGTGGTTTTTTTAGTTTTGCTTTAGCAATTTCAGGAATTACTAAAAGGCAACTTTTAAACAGCTGCTACAGGAGCCTTGCAGCTGGTGTTCTAAGAATTAGTTTTGGCTTAGCGCTTAGTAGAAATAATCTTCTGAACCTTGAATCTTAGTAAACATATTTGTTTTAACACATGCTCATATTTTTATATAAAACACTCAAAGCATTTGTGTTGGTATGTTGCAGTCTTCATCAGAAATTAGCTAAAAAAACTCCAATTGGACATATACTTAAGTATGTGTAAAATTACACTGCTAACCAGTTTTTCTACCTCCTAGGTATTTGGGCATAGATTTCTTTTTCCAGATGTTACCCAGTACAATGATTTCTTAATTTAAGTGTCTTGGTGGTGATATTTGTTGAATGAGACTAGCCACCTCAGTGACGGTGTGTTTCAGCATGCTGCCAGCTGTAGGAATACTTACGGTTTCAGATATGGCAGGATTTCAGCTCACTTCCCCAGGCAATTCTTTCAAATGAGGGAAATCTCAAAATTTTACAGAACGATTTTGTTTCACCTAGCAGTCCAATTAGCTAAAGGCTTTTGCTTATTAGCAGAAAGGAAGTTATACACTCTCTAAAATTACCTTTCTTTTCTTTGGGTTCTCCCAGCTGCTTTTGGATTTAACTAATTTCCCCTATTTCAGTTCTCTTATCCATTGTCACCTTTGTTTCCTTCTCTAACCATTTTTAGTTTGAAGTGTGTCTTTTATATAAGGGAAGAAGTTCCAGTAATCCCCTAGTCTCTCCTTTTTACTTCTTCCACTCCTTGGAAGTTCTGTGTGATAGTAACCACGTAAGCCTCGAACTAAAATAACATCAGTTTCACACCTTTAATTATGTCAGAGCAAATCTTTGTGTGGACACACATTTTGGATTAAGAGTATCCTATTTGGATGTAATGTAAATTGATTTTTTTACCAAATTAAATTACATCCAAAGAAATTACTCTTAATCTGACATTAGGGTCCACACACAGGCTTGCATCAAAAATAACTAATCGTATAAAATAGAGCCAGCATAGTTATATTGATTCCAGTTTGTAAGCAGGCAGACAAGGAAGGCTGGACGAAGCCTGTAAACTCTTTTGATCTGGAAAGGGGGAGTCATCCAAGACAAAGGCTCGTGTGTTGTGTGTGGTACTCCTTTCCCCTACTGGGCCGGAGAGTGTAGAGCTGCATTCTAATGGCTGTTTCTATTAGACCACTGGTGTAGCTATTGCACATGTTGTCAATCTCCCCTCCTTTTCTCACTTTTTTTCCTCTTCATCCCTTCTGATTTTCTTCTGTCCTCTCTTTTGGTCCATTTCCTCCTTTCTGGTTCCTTGTCCATTTTATGCCCAGAATGGCTCCTTTGCCGCGGCTTTTGTACATAGGGCCTGTTCCTGTGCAATGCTGAGCCGCCTCATTTCTTGTTGAAGTCTGTTGCTTAATGAATATTGCCTTTCATTGTTAACATATTTAAAGCCAGATAAATCCCTGTTACTAAGGCTTTGTCTACACTAGCACTTTTGTCAGCAAAACTTTTGTCGGTCAGGGGTCTGAAAAAACACACCCGTGACTGACATACATTTCACCGACAAAAGCACCAGTGTGACCAGCGCGATGTTGGCAGGCGAGCGACTCCTACCGACATAGCTACCGCTGTTCATTGGGGGTGGTTTAATTATGCTGGCAGAAGAGAGGCTGCATAAGAGACTTTACAGCAGCGCAGGTGCACTGGTACAGCTGTCCGTAGTGTAGACAGCCTAAACTTCTCATTGATTGTGATTTTCCCATTTAGTAAAAACAGCTATATATATTAAAACCTTTGTTTTCTTCTGATCGATTTGCTTTCTCTTTGCAGAAAAGATACAGTTTGGCAGTAGGCCCTCCCAAAAAAGATCCAAAAGTCAAGGGTGTCCATTCTGCAGCAGTGCAAGCTTTTCTGAGACGGAAAGAAGAAGAAAGTAGGGGAAAAGGTACCTGTTAAAGTTGTTTGGAGTATTCCCTACTGGAGAAGAACTTCTTCAGTGACTCTCTTTGGGACATTTTTACCCTACTCTCCTTACGCACCTTTGAATATAATTGTTATAGATCCTCAGGGCTGCGCGCATTCTCCTTTGTGAATCCAAATGTTTGCTCAGCAGCACTTCTGCACTCGCTGTCAAGGCAGCCAGAAAGGACTAATAGCATGAACCAGGAACAGGCACAAGGAATTGTTCTGAACTTTTGTACAGCTTTTAATATTGAAAAAACTGTATTTAACAGTGTCTGAAAGTGACAAAAAGCCAGGATTCCTGTCTTTACATCACAACATTGTGCCTTTAAAAATTAGATACGCTAACCCCATCTGGATTAATTTTCAATCTTTTGGCTATAGACTTTAAAACACCAATGGTCTGAATAAAGTTGTGTGCATGTTCCCTATAGTTGTTGTTGTTCAGACTGAACTGTAGCCATGTTCTTTATAATATTTACTTAATCCCTCTGGAATTCTTCATCTCCAGAAATTTAGATTAGACGTGACTGAAAAATCTTTTCCTGATATTCTTTTACAGAACTAGAGGCAAAAAGGAAGAAGGAGGAACTTCTAGCTAAGCGTATTGAACTGAAACATGACCGAAAAGCAAGAGCTATGGCTTCACGGACAAAGGACAACTTTTATGGCTATAATGGCATTCCTATTGAAGAGAAGCCTAAAAAGAGGCAGACTTGTGAAAATGTCGATCGATGCACAGATGCAGAATATATGACAGAAGATGAGGCAGAGCAATTTGAATACAGTCAGACTGAATCTGAGCATGAACCAGAGGAATATGAAGAAAAACCATCCAAAGCTGCAGTGAAACCAAAGGCACCTCCCAAAAGTGCCACTACCCCTATGAACTTTGTAGATCTTCTGAGGCTGGCTGAAAAAAAACAGTATGAACCAGTAGAAATAAAAGTAGTGAAAAAGACAGAAGAAAGGCCAAGAACAGCAGAAGAATTGAGAGAGAGAGAATTTTTGGACCGGAAAAACAAAAAAGGGGAAATCCAGAAAGAGAAAAAAAAACCTGAAAAAGAGATTAAGAATGTAACTGCATCGAGTTCTTCAAATAAAGTGTTTTCTCATAAAGAGTTTATAAATGCAAAACTTAGCAAAAACTCAGTGGAAAAACATTCCTCTTCAAAAGGCAGTTTCCCCTCTCAGTGTGGTACTGATAAGAAATCCAGTGGGCCTGTGTTTAGCGACAAACATGCAAGGTCATCATCTTCCTCCAAATCCAGTCAAGTAGAAAAAGCAAAAGTTACACAAAATGGATATTTAAAAAGCTCATCAAGTGGCATCCATAGTAAATCTTCAGTCAAAGGAGTAGGAAAATTTGGGTCAAGCGCTCATACACCAAGCTCAAAAGCACCTGCTAATGGGGCTCAGAAACTACAATCTGCTAAAGAACTTAGTCTGAAAAAATCTACTTCTGTCCATACAAAACTGGGTAGTGCAACACCCCCTCAGCATGAAATTGTTAAAAATTGCAGCTCTGGGCGGCCGGGGAGTAGTGCGGGGACGAGCGGGCCCGGGCGGCCGGGGAGCAGTGCGGGGACGAGCGGGCCCGGGCGGCCGGGGAGCAGTGCGGGGACGGGCGGGCCCGGGCGGCCGGGGAGCAGTGCGGGGAC
The DNA here is from genome assembly GCA_003942145.1 of Platysternon megacephalum. Classification (NCBI taxonomy): domain Eukaryota; kingdom Metazoa; phylum Chordata; order Testudines; family Platysternidae; genus Platysternon; species Platysternon megacephalum. Next base: position 4,000,803 of record QXTE01000066.1, on the reverse strand, counting down.
GGGCGGGCCCGGGCGGCCGGGGAGCAGTGCGGGGATGGGCAGGCCTCCCAGCAGTGCAGGGACGGGTGGGCCCGGGCGGCCGGGGAGCAGTGCGGGGACGGGTAGGCCAGGGAGCAGTGCGGGAACGGGCGGGCCCGGGCGGCTGCCCAGCAGTGCGGGAACGGGCGGGCCCGGGCGGCTGCCCAGCAGTGCAGGAACGGGTGGGCCCGGTAGGCCAGGGAGCAGTGCGGGAACGGGTGGGCCCGGGTGGCTGCCCAGCAGTGCGGGAACGGGCGGGCCGGGGCGGCCGGGGAGCAGTGCGGGGACGGGCGGGCCCGGGCGGCTGTCCAGCAGTGCGGGGACGGGCGGGCCCGGGCGGCCGGGGAGCAGTGCGGGAGCGGGCAGGCCGGGGAGCAGTGTAGGGACGGGTGGGCCTGGGCGGCCAGGGAGCAGTGCGGGGATGGGTGGGCCTGGGCGGCCGGGGAGCAGTGCGAGGACAGGACCTGTAAAGTCAGTCAGTTCAAGCGTGGGACCTGGGCGATCAGGCAGCGGCTCAGTTGCACCTCCAAAACCTAAATGCACTGTTGTATCAGAAACAATCTCATCTAAAAATCTAGTCTCCAGACCAAGTAATGCACCAATGAATGGAACGAGACCTTCTCCAGGGCATAGACCAGTGTTTCATCCACAAGGTATGCTGTTTTCAGCAAATAATGTTTTGTGTTATAAATGTTTCATGCATTACTTGTTCCACATTTCTGAGGTTGAAGTTGATCAGAATTGCCAGCGAGTTGTAGATAGATTTTTCTAAGTGTATCTGATAGCCAGAGTTGCATTCTGAAGAGTTCCACTAAATAGCAGTATGACTTTTTCTCTCCCCTTGCCACTCATTGCAATATTTCTTTCCTTTTCACCTAACACTTACACCCAAGAAAATAAGATCCTTAGGTAGGTGAGGTCCTTTCCAGGGAAAGAGAGAGAACAAAATTAATAAATAGGAAGGAGGGAGGAGTCCAACTAACCAAAAAAAATGTAATTCGGTCTTTTCAGGTAACTTTTATAAACACGAGCTGCTTTTTAAGGGTAGGTGGGTGAGTGGCCAAAGGGGAGAGAAATGAAGGATTCCTGAGGCCAGGTGTTATTTAAAATTGTGATTAATTAAATTTTAATAGTGCCTTCTGTTCAAGGACCTCAAAGCACTTCATAAACATTAGGCCCCACAACAAACCTGTGAAGTATGCTTAGTAAGTGTTGTCTGGATTTACTCTACCCTGTTGGCATGGGGAAGTGAAGTTTAAAAAAAAATCTTTGTAGTTGTAAATAGGATAGCACTTTTGCAAACCAGTGTATTTGAAATTCCATGGTTGAACAAGTATGCAGGCATAAATTTACCTTTTATTCTGGAAGTTCCTCTGGGATGCAGTTGACTGTAATGATGGGAAACTTGGCTTGTACGTGTAGCTTAGAGGAAATATTTCCTCTTGTTGAGACTCTTGGAATGTCCAAATCAGTTTGGTTTTTTTTAAACTCAGTCTTGCGGCCCAGAGCTGCAAATTGTACTCCAAATCATAGATATACCTGCCCAGAGTCCAGTGAAATAATTTATTTATCAAGGAGAAAAAAAGGGGAGAGAAGTAATGGGGAGAAGCATAAATAGAAAAATAATAAAAATAATAATTTCAGTAGTGAAGATTATTTTGAGACAAATGGGTTACAGAAGTTGTAAATATTTTTACTCTTTCTCTTTAGGTCTTCCAAGGCCTTCTCTTCCACCTATAAGTTATAAAAGGCAAATAGAAGATGATGAGGAATATGATTCTGAAATGGACGATTTCATTGATGATGAAGGGCAACCCCAGGAAGAAATATCAAAACATATTCGAGAAATATTTGGCTATGATCGGAATAAGTAAGAGAAATTAAGATGTAACAATATTTTCATGTCCTACGTTAATTTTGTTTGACCAGCTCTTTCTTCTGAAACTGTAAATTGTTAAACACTTAAAGTGTTGCACAAGTGATCACAGAACTAAAAATTAATGGTAGCTTAGTTACAAGTGATCATGATTTGATCACATTTAAAATGTGCAAACAGAAGAAAGTCCAAACCAGTAGTATATATATACTTGATGCTTTAACAGAGCCAACTTTACAAAGCTGAAAACAATTATGAGCCAAATCAGCTGGAAGGAAGAATTTAATCAGAAAAAATGTGAATGATAATTGAGGATCATTTAAAAACATCTTACTAAATGCTCCAAAATCCACAATCCACCAACTGAGGTGGAAGGTCATGGTGGTTAAAAAAAACAATCTGATTGAGAGGGGAAGTGAAGGCAACTATATATATATAAAAACAAATGGAAGAAAGGAGATGTTGACAGTGATGAATATAAATTGAAAGTTAGGAATTGTAGAAAATTGATAATGAAAGCAAAGGGACACAAGGAAAAATCTATAGCCAGCAGAATTAAGGACAATAAGGACTTTTTAAAATATGTTGGAAACAAATAGAATCCTGACAATGTTATTGCTGTATTACTAGATGGAAATGGTAGAATTATCAGTAATCAGAAAAGACAGAAGGGTTCAATAAATATTCTTGTTCTGTATTTGGGGGGGGGGACAGAACAGATGATAGTCTAATCACATGGTGATTACGCGGTTTCCATTCCACAAGTATTTCTGGAGGGTGTTAAACAAAAGCTACTAAAGTTAGACATTTTTAAATCATCAGGTCCAGATAACTACCATCCAAGATTTTTAAAAAAGCTTGCTAAGGAGCTCACTGGACTGTTAATGTTGATTTTCAATAAGTCTTGGAACACTGGAGAAGTTCCAGAAGATGAGGAGAAAGCTGATGTGTCAAGTTTTAAAAAGGGTAAATGGGATGTCCTGGGTAATTATAGGCCTGGCAGCCTGATGTGAGTCCCAGGCAAGATAGTGGAGTGGGTGATATGGGTCTCGATTAACAAACAGTTAATAATAATATATGGAGATCTACCTATCTCCTAGAGCTGGAAGGGACCCCGAAGGGTCATCGAGTCCAGCCCCCTGCCTTCACTAGCAGGACCAATTTTTTGCCCCAGATCCCTAAGTGGCCCCCTCAAGGATTGTACTCACAACCCTGGGTTTAGCAGGCCAATGCTCAAACCACTGAGCTATCCCTCCCCCCCCAAAGGAGGGTAATGTAATTAATGCAAATCAACATGGCTTTATGGAAGATAGATCCTATCAAACTGACTTGATATCTCTTTTTTTCTTGAGATTACAAGTTTGGTTGATAAAAGTAATAGTGTTGCATAATATATTTAGACTTCTGTAAGGTATTTGACTTGGTACTGCATGACATTTTGATTAAAAAACTAGAATGATATAAAATTTTGTGGTAATGAAACATAAATTACAAAATTATCAAGTCTTCGAGTCGCCGTATGTGATAACTGACCATACGTATTTCCAGCCCTGTGGTATTTAATGCTTTCTATGGAAGCCTGTAATATTTCACAGTCTCTTCTAAATATTTATGCTATATTCAACATTATAGTATCTTGTTGCCTATTCAACATTATAGTATCTTGTTGCCTAAAGTGTAAAGCTCTGTAGCTAGCTCTTCAATTTGTGTTAACTGTTCTGTCAGAGGGTCAAACTTCTGATATATTTGTTGCATAGAGCAATTAACATATGCACACACTGACCCAGAAATTAAATCTTTTATTTGCCTCGTTTCATACTCTGCCTCCTTTCTTAAGGTATATTTTTAAACTTAATGATATTTCAAAAACCTCAGTTTTTCTTGATAAAACAAAATTTTCTTTAACAGTGTGGCAACCCTAATAGAGCTGCCATGTAAGCATAACCCACCGTATGGATTAATTAGTGTGAATAGTGTCAAGTGAACTTTTTTGACCTGAAGATTTGTGAAGCAGAAGTATTATCCTCTTCTGCTTGCAATTGTTCTTTCACAGCTGTCTTGCCAATCAGTATAGCTGTCATTAAAATATCATGACAGTTCACCCACAAGAGGTGACCCCCTCAAACTGTTGAATTGTGTAAAGGAGGAAGCAGTTGCCTACTTTGTTTCTACTTGACTTTCATTTGTCCTTTTTTTTTTTTTTTTTTTTGGAGAGGATGGGAAGGAAGGTGGGTAACTAAACAGTCCAAAGTCCCAGGTGAGGAAAAGAGCAAAACTATTCAAATAAGAGATTAAAAAAACCTGGCATACTGTCAAGAGCTTTTCTTTTACAATGTTGGGCTAGTGGCTCAAAGACTAAATCATATGGATACATTTGTTATTTTCTAATGAAGAATACTAGGAAGGATTTCAGCCTTTTCCATATTATGCTGTTATGGACACCTGGACCTTCAACAGTAGGTCTGATATAGTTAGCACTGCAACAGAAACGAAACAGAATGAGCCATGTCAAGTGTCAGGTGTGCTGCATAGGACAGGACACGCTTTCTGTAATTTACTATTGAACGTGGGTTAACAAATACTCGGTTAAGTAAGTTAAAGTATGCTTATTATTCAGCGGGTTAAAACTTGAGTTTAATTTTTTGGAGAAATGTAATAGGGTATATATCAGGATAATCTTTTATTTTAAAAAATCTTGCCTATTCTTAATTCAACCATATGTATTAGTGTTGATTAGCTCTAATTTTTGTTACTTATATTTAATCCAATATAATGAGAATTTGCTTTCAGATATAAAGATGAAAGTGATTATGCCTTACGTTACATGGAGAGCAGCTGGAAAGAGCAACAGAAAGAGGAAGCCAGGAGGTATGAATTAGATTTAAGTTTTGTTAGTAAGAATTTTCTTCTGCTTACTACTAGAACCTTTGTCATGCAGCTGAGTTAAAATGGACGTTTGTCAGGTGAAATTTGGTCCTAAATATAAGCTTTGTGAAAACGGGCTTACATAAAACTTAAGGCCAAATATCTTCCATAAGTGTCTTATAGTTCCAGTCAAAAAATGTTAACAAACCTTGTGGTTTATCACTTAAATATTGTAGAATTTTGCTAATTCTTGAGACCTGGGGAAAGGAATTGACTAGTAAATGCATATATAAACATCGTCCAGACACAGAAATGCAAAATATAGTAATAATAAAATAATGAAAAATAAAGTGCATTTTTGAATTTCAGTCATGCATATCTGGGGCCGCTCTTTAGTGGCAATATATGACACAGGCCAACAGTCTGTAGTAGATTTTTATCATCTGCATGGTTTGAAGGTGAATGTGGTGCAGTTATAAAATCTACTCAGTGTTTTACCCCAGGTACTGAGTACAGGGACTCAAACATAGAGACAGAGTTGCGCAAGTTTCCTGTTTCCTTATTGGGCCTTTACGTTGTCATTTAAAAGATGTTAAGTATTGCATACTTGCAACTTCTCACCAAGGTTGGCCAGTAGGTCTTGATTGCTTCCCCAGGCATAGCTACTCTTCTCACAAAGTTAGTCAGCCTGCAATATGGAGTTACGGGGACCAACTGTCCAATCGATTACTTGAATGCTACACAGCAGCTGCTCTTCACCAGATTGTGTGATTGGGACCATGAAACAAGGGTTTTTCGGTGTTGATCACCTGGCTCCCTCTTAAACTGAAAAACTTGTTTTTGAAGGTTTAGATGCTCCCTTTAAAAGTCTAAGGAAAGAGTTGTATTAATTGTAAAGCACCTGTGCAAAATATCATTTTCTCTCTACCCCAAAATGCTTTTAACCAAATATCCTAGGCTTGTTGTGCATCCTTCAAGTGGAGAGAGATCTTTCTAACGCAACAAACCTAAAATTCTGGGTACCATGCAGCTTTCATTTAAAAAGAAAAATATTTTATGCCAAACTTCAAATATTTGAATACTTGGTGTATTTATTACTTTAAGTTAAACTCTAAATTTGGGTTAGTTACTTTTTCTACATGAAAAGAAGAGCAGGAGTTGTACACGTTAATGTCTCCTGGGTAGCAGTGTGTAAAGGATTTGATATCTTCTCTTATTTGGCAGTTTGAGACTTGGTGTCCAAGAGGACCTAGAAGAGCTGAGACGTGAAGAGGAGGAATTGAAACGTAAGAGGCAGGCAAAGAAGCTGAGGACACATTAACTGATTTACAGTGGTTTTGTTCTGTTTTTCTACTATCCTGGCCACCCCTTTGCCTCAATATTTCAGCTCCTCTTATAGTATAACTTTAGTTTTTATTTGCTTATTGGTGAGCAAGAAAATATGTAAAGGGAGGAGAGGGCATAGAAAAACAAGGCTTTAGTTTGACCCTAAAATATTTATTTTTAATACTTGCCAGGGTTAATTTTTTACAAAAAGAAACTAATGCAGATTTTTGGAGTAAAAGCTATTAATGAATGTTTCCATTGACTAAATTAGTTCAAAATGCCAGCAGAAATATTGACTAACTATGCACTGGCTTGCAAGATTTATGTGGGCCCATACACCAGTAAATCAGACTTGCATTCTTCATTTGACATGTGGGGAAAAAAAAGATGAATGGCATTTATGTTCCTTAGTTATTTTTGAGAGATAAAAGTACTGCTTTGTGTCATAAATCTCCTGAATTAGGATCCCTCAAAATATTGAAATATCATCTTCTGTTCAAAACAGCTTGGTTGTAAATTTCAGCCATTGCCAGTAATGTTTAAAGCAATAAAATATGTTTTTCTGATTTGAGAACCTTGTGTCTTAACAAAAATAGTAATTAAACAAACAGAAGAACCTTTGATTTCTAAAAAATGCTTGTCATTCATTATACCTTGCATTTAGCAGTGTGACCAAGTTCACATTGGCATTTTTTATGTCTGGAATGTCAATGCCAACTGATTTCAGTAAAACACAAATAAACATTTTTCCTGGAAAATAGGAATTTGCAGCGTTTGTATATAACTAGTGCTTTTTAGCTCAAGCAAATGCTTAGGAATTTTTTTCTGCCCTGTAAATCTTAAAATTGATTTTACAGTTTCATCTGTTTTTACACATTGAGTGTACAGTACACTTTTATGTTTTCTCTTGCATTAAAAATCAGGTTTTTTTTAAATCTGAAGCAGTTATTTATGCAAGGAGTTCCAATGAAGTTGTGTGAAATACAGAATTTTCAGATATTTTTTTATGATCAAGCCAAGATGCATTTGCAATTCCTCTGTGATATCAAATAACTTTGCAGTTGTCATGCTGAATTTAACTAGTGAATACTTCTGATTTAATTTTAGCGAACCAAAAATGTAAATGTAATGTGTATCAATAGAGTTCCGCTCTCTATTTTGATGCTCATATTGCACCTTTATTTCAAGCTATGCACTACAACGATAAGTTTCCTCTCAGTAAATAAGCGTGTAAACAATAGGCACACGGTTCATCTAAATCTGCAGAGATTGCACTCTGGGTTCACAGCCCTAATCTAATGATGCATTACTTTTTATCCCGCAAGCTACCATAGTGTGTGGTCTCATCAAAGAGCCAGTATCACCACTCTACTCTGCTTCAAGCATTAGCTCTCCGTTACTGGTACTTTTACCATTAGATACTTGAACTGTTGCTAACCTCTAATGCTAGAAGCAATTGGCAAAGTGTTACAAGGTTATTGTGGGTAAGTGGAAGAGACTGGCCAAGGAATAAGGAGGAGGTTTGGGAAGAGAAATTGCATGCAAAATGAGTAGATACACAAGGAAGGAGGGAACTTAGCCTATCAGAGAGCATTTCTTGTCATTGCTGCCTCCAGAAACACCAATTCTGGCATCAAAGTGGAAGGATCAATATTGGCAGCAGGTGACCTGACTCACTGTAAGGAAAAAAGGGGCATTGTCCCTATTATAAACTGTTTTTGGCAGTGGTGAAGCATTCCATCTTTTCAACACATTGCTAAAACGAATGAACCCTTTGGATAGTCATTACAGGTTTGTGTAGTAGTAATTGACAGAGATACCCAAATGAAGGTAATTACCAGTGCACCGCTGTATTTTTTTTAAAACTGTGTATATTGCATAACATAAAAACTGATCCATCTCTATTGTACTTGCTATATATATAGAGATGGATCAGTTTTTATGTTATGCAATATACACAGTTTTTAAAAAAATACAGAGGCGCGCATATACATATATTTGAGATGATGCAAGATACTGTAACCTGATTGGTTGATTATTTACATGCCATTGTATGTTTGCTCTGCTTAATGGGACCAGCTGAATGGTTTGCTGTAGTTTCTAGAATTATCCATTCAAGACAATGACTGAATGTTGGGACCATGACCAAGTGGCTGTTCATTTTTTTAAACTGAATTGAACCTCTAGATCTTTGTCAGCCCAGATAACTATATTAGCCACGAACAATCATCTGAATTGTTGAAAAAAACTTTGGAAATGAAAAATGTATTCACTGTTTGATCCACTGAAAATTTTAAAAGTGTGTATTAGAAAATGACACTTCTAAAACATTCAGTTTAGAGCTAAATGTGCATTTCAGATAAAAATAGGTGAAATAAAGCCCTGATTATCCTTTTTTTACTTATGTAATTGGCAGAGAGATGCTGTAATTAACCACTATTACAAGATTAGTTCAACTCTTTTATCTTGAAAGCACTGTGTTGTCCTTTGTCTTGTACAAGATGACTGGAATATCGTCTCCATTGCCAGCCTTCCTCAAACACAGTACACCTTGTGCTGTATTTGTTCCCTCATAAAATAATCATAGTTTAAAAATTTTGTTTTTTATATTTCATATAGAAATTTAATTCACTCTTTGCAGTCAAGAAATACTTTCTCATAGCTAGTATGGGTTACTAATGATTTTTCAAACTTCGTACAAGTTACTAGATTTTAATTAACATGTCTTTGTACATTTACTGCATTCTTACTGCTTGTAAATCAGCTAGGAAAGTACTAAAAAATTATTTTATATCCAAAAATCTGTTTACTCTCTACCAGATAATTAATTTTATTTTGTTAATGTAGTCAATATCTGATGAGACTTCAAAAGACTTTGAAGTAAAAAACAAACAAAAAAAACCCCACTGCCTATTCCTGCTTGTAAGGATTATATGTTAAGTTAGTGACGTTCATCATAATTAAACGTTTATTTTGGTGTTTAGATTTTAAATTCAGTGTTTGAAGATGTGCCTTTTTTTACTAAATTGGGTTTAAAAAATCTATTAATGAATGTAGGAGTATAAAAAAGTAAAGATTAGTCTGTTTCTGCTATCACGGATAACAGATCTTTAAACTTGATAGTCTGAAATGATTAGTTTTCATAAAACCCTTCCAGGTCAGGCTTTGACTGCACAATTACAGTAGCTATTTCTTTACCTGTATTACTAAAAGAAATTAAAGGCACTTTGTATTAGACTTTTTGAAAATGTTTTGTATTTACAATTCAGCTGTGCTTACAAATCACAGCACTGTCCTCGGGAGGTCAGGGTAGTGCATCACAGGAAGCCTTAGTGTGCAATTCTGTGCTGTGCTTTAAAGTAGAAATCTTTCAAAGTAGATGAAATCTCTTCACTGGAGTCTGGAATTATTTTTTTGTAAACCCCAAAATTGTACAGGAAAACTTTTTTTTTCTTTTCATTTTGAAACCTAATTAGTATCTGAAGCATATTTCCCAATACAGCAGGAGACCAAAACAGAGAGAGACTGGTGATTAAATTGTGATGAATATACTTTACTTTTTTTTTATTCTGGTGTGTGTGATGAAATATTGAATTGTCAGTGTGTAATTGAATGCTTTCTGTTTTAGCCTATGATTTTCTTTGGGGGTTTCATTTGTGCACAGTGTCTTTTTACACAATGTGACAAATCAGGTAAAAACGTACATAGCTTAACTGTTTTCTGGGTGCTGTCAAGAAAGTGTATACTTCTGCACATGCAGAGTGCAGATAAAAGTTTTGCATATTATGTATATAATAAATTACAGGTATTAAACATTTTATTTATCTTTGTCATTGGTTTGCATTAATTTATATAAGATTTATGCTATTTTTTTCCTCCTAGACTCCTTACAAGATACTAGGTGAGCCCCAGTTGTCCTAAAGGGGAAGAAAGTGATCACAAGTGCTCATATAGCCAACCTGAATGTATGGAAATCTAGCAGGGTAACTCAGCCATTCAGGAAAGCAAATTTTGAGACTGCACAGTGACAGGCCATCCCTCCTATCAGCACTGATTCCATCCTTATGCTCAACGTATTTATAATGAGACTTTTTGCCTAGTTTTGCTGACAAGAATGGGGCCCACAGGGGAAGTGGAGGAACAGTGAGCCATGCACAGTTTCAGGTCTGATTATGCCAAAGCTTTTGTCCTGTTATTGACCAGCTTCTGAAATATAAAAGATTTGGAGCCTGTTTCTCCATTGCCTCAACCCTCATGGTGGTTCACTTCTATGAAAATTGAGTGTAAATCAGTACCGTTCTGATTTGGTAGCAATTTACGCTCCTTTCGTGAGGGTAAATGAATACACAGGGTGCAAGGTAGTGGAAATCAGGCCATCTGCTTCCCTTTTTTGAGAGAATAGAATGGGTTAGTGCTTTTGGGGTACACTTAGAAGCAGAAACTTACTCCAGGGGAGGTCATATTTTGCCATTTTAACATTGAATAGTGTCCTGTTAATACCTTGTTTTGCTTTGAAGCTGTGGGTTTCCAGGTTTTGTTTCCTTTTCTGCAGCTTAACTGCAACTTAATTTATTTAAAATAATTTGTAAGATTTCTTGATCACTAGCTTCTTGGATACACTGAACATATTACATTGTAATTTTGTCTTTGTGCAGGATGTAATTAGTTTCCTGGGGTAACTGGGCCTATTTAATGTCAAGCCTTCTCTGCCTGTGACTGGCTTTTTATGGCTACAGTCAGTCAGCGGCTTTCCCCAGAACAGATCAGGCGCTCAGGTTGCCTTTGGAAACTTCATTCACAGCTCTCTGCACTGGTGTCAGCTGAACTGTTTCCATCCTCTCCCAACTGACTTCCCCCCCACCATTTCCTCCAGATTGGTAAGTTTTTCAGGTCAGCCCATGCATTTCAGGTGCTGTTTGTGCCCAACTCCTCCATTTTCCTCTTTTGGTGAAAAGCAGGCCACTAATGCTTATTTCCCCCTCTGGATGGACTTGTCCTTTGAATTAAGTTTGTTGAAGGCTGCCCTGTTGCTTGCTGTGGTGCGGGTGAATGATTCAGCAAACTTAGCTCCATGTGCAGTGAGACTGGTAGCCAAGTTCATTTCAAAATGTTCTGCATACTTGCATGTTCACGGCAGATTGATATTGTAGAGAGAATAAGAGCTTTGATTTTTTTTTTTTAAATGTTAAGCACAAGGGCCCACTTCTGAATTTATTTGCACTCATCAAGCTAGGGTTTCAAGTCTTCTAATTCCTCAAATTTGGTGGCAGTGTTATAGTTTCTGACATTTGGTGTCACCGTACTTCTGCCCATTTTATATACATCAGACAAAGGATCTTGGGTTCCAGTGGTTTAGAGTCCTGTGTACACTGGGTCTCTTGAATTGCTTGAGTTATGCCTGGTGGGTCTTGCCCACATGCTCAGGGTCTAACTGATCACCATATTGGGGGTCAGGAAGGAATTTCCCCTCAGGTCAGATTGGCAGAGACCCTGCGGGTTTTTCACCTTCCTCTGCAGCATGGGGCACGAGTCACTTGCAGGTTTAAACTAGTGTAAATGGTGAATTTTCTGCACCTTGAAGTCTTTAAACCATGATTTGAGGACTTCAGTAACTCAGCCAGAGGTTAGGGGTCTATTACAGGAGTGGGTGAGGTTCGGATTAGCTGATCATGATGGTCCCTTCTGACCTTAAAGTCTGAGTCTATATGGCTGAGGCCAGGTAATAAAAAGCAGTCCTTTCCAGCACTCCTGTGTTACCAGACTTTTTAAATGTGGTATTGGAAGCCTGCCAATGTCAGAACCATGTGCTGAATGTTCAGAGTAAGCAGAATAAGAGCTGGCTTGCATTTCAACTGATGTCTCAGCATGCACTATGCTGCTGTCATCACAACCTGTTGGGGCATGAAATTAGCTAATTGAGGGGTTTGGTAAGTGCAGGAATGTGTGGTTTGTAATTTTTTAAAAAATATGAAAAAGAAACTAGAATAAAGCATCTTTGCAGAAAATGTTTACTTACCGAATTCCTATTTCCTATCTTTATGCACCAGCTGGTATTCCATGATTGTGATGTCAGCAGTGTAGTGTCCATGGGGGACAACTTAACCTATTTAGTTGGTGCATTTAGCACATTGAATCTTGATGGGTAGGTTTTATTTTAACATTTTGTGGAAGGAACTGGGGGTGTCATGGGACTGGCACTGGGACACACAGCATCTTGAGATTATTGGTTTAAATCCAGCCTTGGTTGGTAGTGAGCAAAAGTAGTTTTTGAATGATGGCTCTGAGGCGGTAAAAATGTTTAGTTATAGTCCAGGCCACAAAAACCACAACATCAACTGCCACCTTGTTGAATGCCCAGGACAGAGAGATCAAGGACAGGATGGGCAAAGAGACTGACCTACCCCTTCTTTGGAGAAGCCGGTGCTGCTTCTGCCTGTATTAACCTGGTCTTCATTTATCCCCAAGACTTCACTCTCTGAGGCTGTCAATCAAATTTCATGCAATCTTAATATTTGTAAATCCAAATTTAGTAGTAACTTGGAATTTCAGTTCCGTTGCTATTAGTTTAATTTGGACATTACATCACATCCTCAGAGGGTTCTCCTTTGAGAGAATGAGCTCATAGAGAATGTTATATCAAGATCACTGCTAACACATTTCCCAGATCATGGTCACTTACTATTCAGGACCGGCTCTAGGCACCAGCAAACCAACATGTGCTTGGGGCGGCACAATTCCAGGGAGGTGTTTTTGTTTTGTTTTGCTTCGGCAGTTGCGCTCTCGGAGGTTTGTTTTTTTTGCTTGGGGCGTCAAAAAAACTAGAGCCGGCCCTGTTACTATTGGGATCCTTTACCTTCAATATAGTTCTAAGATTAACATGGCTGGAGGTTTTGGATATGCAGATTTTAGAGGAGGATTGAGATTAATATTGTGAGAACAAAATTAAAATATGGTGAAGATTTCACCTTTTCTTCTTTTTTCACAGTATGTAGTTACACTGAATGAGTTTCAAGACTGATAGTTGCTGAAGATAATGTGTTCTAGAGTTGTAGGCAGTTCCTTCAGCCTGATTTGCTGCTTCCTCAGCATCTGAGAAATTGTAGCTCATGTTCCATCTAATTAGGATGCCTTACACTTTTGTGTGAGGCCTCAAAGAAAGTACTTCTACCAGTACCTGATCCAGTACGTATTCCTTTCACAGAAAACACTTCTGAACAACAAAGAACTGGTTCAAATTCAAACCTGATTTTCAGTTGTCTTGAATCTGTGCAGAGTATCATCAAAAGCAGACAAAGGTTATTTCATCGAGACTTGTAACACCCAGCTTTAACAAATGTTCACTATGAACTGGGCTGTAATGCTTCCAAAAAAATCTCCCTAACAATTTAATAATATACTAAATTTTGTCTTACAATGTTCTTATGTACCTTCCAGTCTCACTTTTGTGCATGCAATGGTGAGCAGTGGTGTTCTGCATAGGCTGGGACTTGCATTTGTTGAAAAGGTAGTTGCAATAAAAAAAAAAAAAAGCCAAAAGGAGTTTAAGGCATGGGATGTCTTCCCAGTAAATACCAGTCATGCATATGTAAAAGAATCCCCAGGTGTCTGAAACATTTTCTAAGTTTTGGAGTCTCCTGCAGTTTGTTCATCAAGGACTCGTACCCTCAAAGTGCTGAAATATCTGGCCTCTATTCAGCATAGCATTTAAACACAAGTAGGTCTACTGCAGGGGTGGACAAATGTTTTGGCCTGAGAGCCACATCGGGGTTCCAAAACTGTATGGAGGGCCGAGTAGGGAAGCCTGTGCCGCCGCAAACAGCCTGGCCCCTGCCCCCTCCTGGGACCCCCCTGCCCCTAACCACCTCCTTGGGACCCCACCCCCTATCCAGCCCCCCCTGCTCCCTGTCCCCTAACTGCCCCAACCCCTATCCACACCTCTGCCCCCTGACAGGCCCCCCGGGACTCCCACGCCTATCCAACCCCCCTCCCCCCCCCGTTCCCAGTCCCCTGACTTCCCCCTCCCAGAACCTCCGCCCCATCCAACCGCCCCCTGCTCCCTGTCCCGACTTTCCCCCGGAACCTCCCTGCCCCTTATCCAACCGCTCCCCGCCCCCTTACCATGCCGCTCAGAGCAGCAGGACTGCCAGCTGCGCCACCTGACCGGAGCCAGCCACACCGCCGCGCTGCTCGGCAGGAGCTCGCAGCCCCGCCGCCCAGAGCGCTGGCGGCACGGCGAGCTGAGGCTGCGTGGGAGGGGGGACAGCAGGGGAGAGGCTGGGGGCTAGCCTCCCTGGCCAGGAGCTTAAGGGCCGGGCAGGACGGTCCCACAAGCCGGATGTGGCCCGCAGGCCATAGTTTGCCCACCTCTGGTCTATTGACTTCATCAGGACTACTCCTGCTTAAGTGCTTTGCTGGATTGGGACCAGTGTGTTTGGTAGCTTAGGATTCTATCCTGCAGAGTAAGTTTTCCCTACCCCATTCTATTTGCTACATTTACAAACCATATATGAACTTTCACTTGCTATCATGGCTCGTACCATAATACAAAGCTAAATATTCCCCCAGAAATTGGATATGAGATTAATCTTTTCCACTCTCCTTTCTATAGCAGGTTACAGTTGGCTAGACCCTCTGAATAGGTCCAGTCAGTATGGAGCCCCAAATCTCCCAGGCTCTGTGGGTCAAGGAGTGCTGGGGTGTAAATCTAAGGGCTTGAGCAACTTTTACATAAATTATGACACAGTGGCGTTCAATTGCTTTATGTGAAACCAACAACATGAACAATATGCTTGACCATGTTGAGGACTGTTAGGTGCTAGTCACTGGACATGGCCTGGGTAGTTTTTCTTTAAACCACCAACAGGTGGTGTACATTGGTGTGTGTTTAGCTGCAGAGCTGCATTTGTAATGGAACACCCTTGTCACTCTTGATACCAATACAACACTGCATTTAGTTGTGTCAGTGGCAGGACTGCATCCATTACTTCTTGTGTGAATCATCTTTCTTTTTCCAGCCACAATGAGTCTATAAACAAACACATACAAAATAGTGAATGCCCTCAGAAATTAATAGTCATATATTCTATTAGGACAGTGGTTTTCAACCTTTTTACATTGGCGGACCGCTAAAAAAATTTCAAATGGAGGTGTGGACCCCTTTGGAAATCTTAGACATAGTCTGCAGATTCCCCAGGGGTCGGCGGACCCCAGGTTGAAAACCACTGTACTAAGTGTTATTTTGCTTAATACAGGGGGAATGCTGGATCTGTCAAACTAACCTGGAACCAGCTTCAGAGACTGTGGAATCCAAATGAAAATTTTTGCTACAAAGGAATAGCCAGATCCTCAGATGGGTTAAATTGGCATTGCTCTGTTGATTTCAATGGTGCTGCACATATTTATACCAGTTGAGGGTCAAGCCTGCAATTTTAATTTGCCCTCTCCCTAAAATGGTTATTTCAGAAAGCAACATGTTTCTGGCATTTGCTCCAAAGGAGCTCCTCTCCCTAAAACTGCATCTGCTCTAATTGCCAAAACGGGGCTATTAGCAATGATAGCTAGCCAATGAGATGATGTGAGAAATAAAAATAAATTAATCAAGTATTCTACTGTATAGTAGAAAAGATGAGGATCCTCGTGTCATATTTGAAGAACAATGTTAGTCTGCTTGCAAGATAATCCATATTGAGGAGTGGATAAGAGAGTTTAGATGGGATTATGACCTGTTGAGTAAGTATTAGGATACTGCTCATCAATGATATCTGGATAAAGTCTTGAGCCACAAAGCTCAGGTGGGTTTTGAACATCCCCAAAGTTCAAGGAAGGTTTGGCTGGAGTTCAAAGTCAATGCAAATTGAAGTGTCAATACAGATGTATTCAATGATAGCCTAGCAGCCTTATCCAGAACAGGATCTTTCCTTTCATTCACATACTGCCTTTTCAGGAAATAAACTGTGCAAATAGTAGACTATAGTATTACTACTCTGTTCTCTATGATCACTTAAGTTCAGAATATCCTGGAAGCCTATGCATATAAACTCAAAAATGGGTATTTCAAAGCCTGCTAACATAGTAATAAGGGTATTTAGATCTATCAAAGCTTCCTGGCCACTTTTATTGTGAAGCAAAGATTACATTATTTAAATTGTACAAGGTTAAAACAATCAGTAGGAAACATTAATAAAATCAATATGCTATTGCTCTGAGCTAAGGGTCCTTCTGAAACAAAAGGTTTTGAAACCTTCCTTAAAAGGAACTAATTTCATAGTCATTCTCAAGTCAAAAATGAGGCATTCCGTAACACTAGCTAACACTAGGGACAAAGATACAGACAGTACCTATTTTTTAAATGCAGCTGTCCTTCAGCTCTTGGACCTTAAAGAGTGGAGTTGAATTGAGAGAGCTGGAAACTAAGATAGCTGAGACTCGAGCTGCTAAATGCCTTAAAAGTTAAAACCAGAATCCTAAACTCAATAAGTGTCCATGTAAACAGACAGTGAAACTAACACAGACAGAATGCCATCAGCCACTGACAATCACAATCAAGCTGCTATATTCTGCACTAGTTTTTTGTGTTGCCCACAATGGAATGCTTTGACACAATCTAACATCAATGTCACAAAGGCCTCATGCATCATGGTGGTCAGAACAGTACATGAGAGAGAGAGATGGCTGCAGACTGGTCTGATCTGCCCTACTCACCAACTGCTACCTATCTGCTGATATTAGCCACTGAGTAAAAGCTATCTGAGGCTCTCTGAACCCCACTATGCTTCTGAGGCAATTCCCCAACAAAGTCTTGGGGGCTAGCCAAAGGCCACCATTCTTCAAACCCATGAAACTAATCAAACTGTTACATTAATTCTCCTGATATACTTGTACATAGTAGTTGGTATTTCAGGCAACTCCTTTAGTTCATTGCTGCATTATGTACGAGGGGCAGATGTTCAAAGCTGCTGGTCCTATTCAAGAATAAGCTCCACATTCAAGATTGGCTCTAAAATGGATTATTACTTCTCCCTTACATCTGGACTTGGCAACTGATTCATGGAGAAAATTGGAGGGACCAGGAAGCAGATCTTCAGCTGGTGTAAGTTATCATTGCTCCATTGAACTATGGAAATTTATACCAGCTGAAGAGATCTGCTTCCTGGCCTGCCAAAACCAGGGCTTGAATTGTCATCTAGTGAAATGCGTCAGAAATGCTTAATATCTGAACATATGGAATGCCGTTAGCACCACTGTGATCTGTTTTAGTATGAGATGGCTAACATTTCACTACAGGTTCACACTTGGTTTTATACTCACCCAACCTGATGGCAGGTGCAACTTCTTCTTCAGTGATGTTCCCAAAACAAAAACCATCCAGAAAACTACAATCATTGTACAATTCCTCACAGGGGTTCCCTACTAAAGATGCACTGTTTTTGCCAGACAAGTGTTATGTGCCAAGTGGTTGAAGCTGAAATACCAGTTCTCAAAGAACTGACTTTACGCAGTCCAGCATGTTGGGTTTTACTTGGTGGCTGTACACTTGTGGACTTTGCATTGAAGGGAACTGTACACTGGAGTAAATTGTGACATCATTCATTACATAACAATTGCCCAAAGAGCATGAAAACAGAATAACATCAGCAAAATAACAGCTGTGATGGCTAATTTTGTATATGCTGTAAAACTGAATTGGTCTTTTTTCCTCATTTCCTTTGATCTTGGCTACTGCCCTTCCCAACTGCCACAATGGATGCACAAAGTGTCTGATTTGCAAGGAGATTCTGTTCCCTGCAGGAATGTGTTACTATGAATTTACTTAGTTTGATTCATTGTTGCACTCTGATCCATCTTGCTGTTTACTAGTAGATAACGGGGGATGTACAGTATATGCCATCAGACAGGGAATTGAATTTATTGGCATTTATATTGCAGGACTCCATGCAGATGCCCAAAACTGGCTTTAAGTCTGTATTTTGTGCTCAGACTCAGGGGACTGGCTTTCCGAAAGGCATGCTCCTCTGATAGCTAAAAGATCCATGGTGTACTATCAATCAACGGCTTAGAACAAAAGAGGCAGATCAATACCTGGAAAGGAGTCCATTCATTTTTATTTACATATTTGTAACCCTAATAATATTGTATAGTTGTTTAAAAACCTGTTATATGCTATGGTACCATCAACACAAAAGGAAAGAACTTCCTAAACTCCAAGTATTTTTTAAATGTGGCCTAGTATCTGGTATTCTATGCTTTGTTTTCATTACACAGTCAGATATAACTGAAAGGCTTAGTCTAGCAGCATGTCTAAGGACTGGAAAGCAGAAGAGCAGCAAGAGAAGTATTAATTTTCTCAGGGCCTGTCTTTTGGGGGAGAACATTCTTTCATCCCAAGGACTGATGATCTTCCTCAAGTTTGCTCTTTATAGCATAGGAAATTTCAATGTAGTAGGCATTTGCTATTCTTGGATGCATCTGTTATCAGCCAGCAGGTGTCTGAACGTGGGTTCTCTGTAGCTTACATGATCTGTGCCCCCTCTCCCCCCCTCCCCCCCCCCCGACCTATCTATGGTATCTGGGTTAGGTATAACGGGTGCTTCCTGTGCAACATATTCTTGGCTGGAAATTGCAAGGAGTCTTATGCAGGCTATTAGGGAGAGTCTGACTAGGAGCTTAAAGTCAATGAGAGTCTTTCCACTGACTACACTGTCCTTTGGATCAGGCCCATGGTTCTGCCTCCAAGATAGTCTACAACAGAGAAAAGTGGCAACTGTAGAAAATAAATTGGGAGGTGGGAAATACCTATTCAGAGATTTATATTTACTGTACTTTCCTTCAAATTGCTGATAACTGGATTTATTTTGGTTGCAAACATGCTGAACCTTGAACTTATGTCCAGTGGGCAAATGCACTGGCAGGGAGATGGACTAGAAGATCCAATATATTCATTCCATCTATGTTTTTATTATTCTATTAAATGGCTTCTGTCAGCATTAAAAAGAGAGCATTGCTTAGAGATAAAACAGTCTGATAAGTAGCACTCTTGCTAACAGCTCAGACAGCAATGAGGAGGAGTAGAGTTCAGTTACAGGTGCCATGGCTACAGCAACTCTGCTCCAGAAAATAGTTTTATCACTAAACAGGAAGGCACCAGAAGAAACATTTTGTGTTTAAAAAAAAAAAAAAAAAGGATTTCCGAAAAGAGAGAGAGATCTTCAGCCTGATTGCATCCTGAGACATCTAAATTATTTGATTCTGCCCTAGGCTATTCATATCAAGAACTCCCTTATGTTATTTTAAGAGATATTCCTCTACTACTAATCTCCGAGTAGTCCCTAAAGCATTTGACCCTGATAACAAATGCCTATGCTTACTCATTGTGAGAGATGCAGATTCTGCACCTGCTAGGAATGATGTATTCTGTTTTTTACTGATGGTAGTAGGGATGACAAAAGGGCATTATTGTAATTTACATAGGGCTGTTATACAGTGCTCTACAGACAATCACTGTCCTTTCCTCCAAAAGCTTACTCTGACACAGGCAGAACAAAACACTTTATCACTAGAAAGGGTTCCTGGAAGAAGGAAGTAGGTTTTATGTAAAGATATGAACGAGAAATGACAGGTTGCCTAGCAAATAAGGAAGTGGGAGCCTGTTCAAAGCATAACAACATGGGAGAAGGTGTGGCTTGAGAAAGAGATGAATGGAACAATAAGCATGAAGGAGAGGAAGAAGAAATTAGCTATGTCAGGTAAAATGGCCTGCATTTTTGCAGGGCCTTGAATGTAAGGGACTTGAATTTAAAGCAGTAAGAGGAGAATAATAGTGAAGAGATACAAGGAAAAAGTAAGTATCAGAGGGGTAGCTGTGTTAGTCTGGATCTGTAAAAGCAGCAAAGAATCCTGTGGCACCTTATAGACTAACAGACGTTTTGCAGCATGAGCTTTCGTGGGTGAATACCCACTTCTTCATCCGAAGAAGTGGGTATTCACCCACGAAAGCTCATGCTGCAAAACGTCTGTTAGTCTATAAGGTGCCACAGGATTCTTTGCTGCTTTTACAGATCCAGACTAACACGGCTACCCCTCTGATACTTACTTTTTCCTTGTATCTCTTCACTATTATTCTCCTCTTACTGCTTTAAATTCAAGTCCCTTACATTCAAGGCCCTGCAAAAATGCAGGCCATTTTACCTGACATAGCTAATTTCTTCTTCCTCTCCTTCATGCTTATTGTTCCATTCATCTCTTTCTCAAGCCACACCTTCTCCCATGTTGTTATGCTTTGAACAGGCTCCCACTTCCTTATTTGCTAGGCAACCTGTCATTTCTCGTTCATATCTTTACATAAAACCTACTTCCTTCTTCCAGGAACCCTTTCTAGTGATAAAGTGTTTTGTTCTGCCTGTGTCAGAGTAAGCTTTTGGAGGAAAGGACAGTGATTGTCTGTAGAGCACTGTATAACAGCCCTATGTAAATTACAATAATGCCCTTTTGTCATCCCTACTACCATCAGTAAAAAACAGAATACATCATTCCTAGCAGGTGCAGAATCTGCATCTCTCACAATGAGTAAGCATAGGCATTTGTTATCAGGGTCAAATGCTTTAGGGACTACTCGGAGATTAGTAGTAGAGGAATATCTCTTAAAATAACATAAGGGAGTTCTTGATATGAATAGCCTAGGGCAGAATCAAATAATTTAGATGTCTCAGGATGCAATCAGGCTGAAGATCTCTCTCTCTTTTCGGAAATCCTTTTTTTTTTTTTTTTTAAACACAAAATGTTTCTTCTGGTGCCTTCCTGTTTAGTGATAAAACTATTTTCTGGAGCAGAGTTGCTGTAGCCATGGCACCTGTAACTGAACTCTACTCCTCCTCATTGCTGTCTGAGCTGTTAGCAAGAGTGCTACTTATCAGACTGTTTTATCTCTAAGCAATGCTCTCTTTTTAATGCTGACAGAAGCCATTTAATAGAATAATAAAAACATAGATGGAATGAATATATTGGATCTTCTAGTCCATCTCCCTGCCAGTGCATTTGCCCACTGGACATAAGTTCAAGGTTCAGCATGTTTGCAACCAAAATAAATCCAGTTATCAGCAATTTGAAGGAAAGTACAGTAANGCCGAATTTGTGTTATATTGGGGTAGAGGTGTACCCCATACCAATTTCATTTTGTAACTTCTGTAAGGTTTGCAATATTCCTATTTTATACCCTACAGAATCATGATATTATTGGAGAGAGGGAATGTACTTTGTCCCCATAAACAGACTCCCAGCTGCAGTAATGATGAAAGATAGGTGTGAGTGCACTAGCAAAGTGTATATTCTGGATTATCTCCTGGAGCAGAAAGCTAACAACCCCTGGGAGCTGCCCTTCATTGTTCCCCTTTAATAAATTTCCAATGGTGAGCCCAAGGACTTCCAGAGTGACCCCTTCACCAGTAGTTATCTAAGGAGTGCACAAACTTGGTAACACTGAGGGCCGCACTGGATACTTCTCAAGAGCATGAGGCCTAAAAATTCATTTAAAAATCAAACTGGAATGCTCAAACCCACAATACTTGTATCTTCTTTGCTAGATAAATAGTACTTGCTTGGTTATCTGTTTCTCACCAGCCAAAGTAACAAAAAAATCAATCGCATGGGGGTAAGACAAGCAAGGCAAGGTGGTTGTTGTTTTTTAAAAAAAAAAAACTCAGCTAAATGGTCTTGAGCCAATCAATAGCCTCTGAGGCAGCAGTGTTCAGCTTGGGAAAGATTTTCCAGGAGCCCAACACAAAGGGAACAACCATCCAGCTTGTGTGTAGCATCCTCCACAGATGCACAGTGGCCTGCCCTGTCCTGGATGCCCCAGGCATGGTCTGTTTTGGTGCAGGGACCCACACCACACCTGGATCTATTAAGCTGGTTCCCAAGATGATGTGGGAGCCCAAAGGCATCTAGACATTCCTCCTGATGATGATGTGGGCGTTCTTGATAATGGTAGAGACTCTTTCCTGTCTACCACAGTGAGCTAATGGTATTAGTTGGGTAGAGAGTGTTCACCACTGTCTAAACAGGATTTCTGCTATGCAGTTGGTGGCTTGCAGGGTGTGTATCCTATATATCAGGGGTGGGCAAACTTTTTGGCCTGAGGGCCACATCTGGAAATAGAAATTGTATGGCGGGCCATGAATGCTCACAACATTGGGCTTGGGGTGCAGGAGCGGGTGAGGGCTCTGGTTGGGGGTGTGGGCTCTGGGGTGGGGCCAGAAATAAGTTCAGTATGCAGGTGGGGACTCGGGACTGGGGGAGTAGGGTGCAGGAAGGAGTGCAGGCTCTGGGGTGGGGCTAGGGATAAGGCGTTTGGGGGGCAGGGGGTTGGGGCACGGGGAGAGGCTCAGGGGTGCAGGCTCCAGGCGGCACTTAGCTCAAGTGGCTCCCGGCTCCTACGTGAGGCGCGGCCAGGTGGGTCTGCGTGCTGACCTGTCCGCAGGCACTGCCCCCGCAGCTCCCATTGGCTTCGGTTCCCAGCCACTGGGAGCGGCAGGGGCGGCACTTGGGGCGGGGGCAGCGTGCAGAGCAGAATCCCCCGTGCTGCCCCTATGGCGTAGGAGCCGGAGGAGGTCCATGCCGCTGCTTCCGGGAGCCGCGTGGAGTGGCCCCTGACCCTGCTCTCTGGCTGGAGCGGGGCAAGTCCCAGACCCCGCTCCACAGAGGGAGCTCGAGGGCCGGATTAAAACAGCTGGCAGGCCAGTGATATTGGCCATAGTTTGCCCATCCCTGCTATATATCCTTGAACACTGGCAAAGGTGGTATTTGCTGTCCTTTGGTGATCAGTTTGTTGCCTGTATTCTGACACCTGCTGTTAGGTGGAGGACTATTAAGCTGGCTTCAGTGTGCCCGTTACTGTTCTCCAGTTAAGCTGTGTCCAGTAGCCTAGTGTGGGCAGAGTTCAACTAGGTGAGCAGCAGAGAGGGAACCCAGAACTAGGTAGTGTCCCAGGAACAGAAAGCTGCATGCATCCACACTCAGCTTAGAGCTGGCAGCCCGGGGCTGCATTCCAGGCCAAGGCTGGCAGCGCTGGGCCCTTAGGATGTGGACTGCACAGCACGTGTCCAGCCCGAGCATGGCAGAGTCCTTAGCCACCTTCTAACCAGACGGCTTGGCCTGGCACGGGAGGGCTGGGCCCAGCCTGCAGGGCAGGGTTCGGGTGGGCCTGGCTCAGCCTGCGTGGGAGGGGCGCGGGTAGCCTGGCACGAGTGGGCCGAACTCAGCCTGCGTGGGAAGAGCCGCGGTAGCCTGGCGGGGGCGGGATCGCTAGCCCGGACCAGTCGGTCACTTCCGCCCGGGGACATGAGGTGACCGGCCGGCGCCGCGGCGCGCGCGCGCCTCCCAGGGGTGGGGCAGGGGGTTTGGTTCCTGGCAGCTGCCGTCCAGGCCGCGCGCAGCAGGAAGCGCGGAGAGGTGCCGCCGCGATGGAGTTCTCCGAGGAGACGCTGAGGACGCAGCTGGTTAAGGTGCGCGCGCGCCGGGCTCCCGCCTCCCTCGGCGGCAGGGTCTGGCCCCCGGCAGCCACGCGCTGCCCCGCCGGGCCCCTCGTTCGGCTGGGTGGGGGCGCGTGGCTCCCTGCCACGCCTGTGGGAGGCGAAGGGGTAAAGGCCTGTGCAGCTCTGGGAGCCGGCATCAGTGGGCGGGGAACTCCGGGTCACCCCCCCCCCCCCCCGCCCCTGCCCCCCCCCGGCTCCCCCCCCCCCCCAATCCACCTCCCAGTACAACTAGTGCAGGGGCTCTCAAACTTTTGTACTGGTGACCCCTTTCACATAGCAAGCCTCTGAGTGCGACCCCCTTTATAAATTAAAAACACTTTTTTATATATTTAACACCATTATAAATGCTTGAGGCAAAGCAGGGTTTGGGATGGAGGCTGACGGCTTATGACCCCTCCATGTAATAACCTTGTGATCCCCTGTGGGATCCCAATCCCCAGTTTGAGAACCGCTGCCCTAGTGCATCTGCATCCCCGCTCACCCCCCCCTAAGTGCACCCTCCGTCCAGCCCCCCCACCCGTCCACATGTGCCCCCCACTCTGATGCCCAAGTGTACTATTTTCTCCTATTTTTCCAATGTAGCTGCTAGTTCATTGAACCAAAGTTGGGTTGCAGTTGTATGATGCTTAGGTGGCAGCGTTGGGGTGTCAGTTCAAATTTCCCATGATCTGGAGCACAATATCTAAATCCTGGAAGTGTGAACAGTCCCAGATTTGCAAAATTGTTGGGGAGGATAATGAATCTGGAGGGCAGCTTATGGAGAGGGAATGGTCCAAAGGAAATATCTGATGTCTGGTTTTGCAAAGGTATTAGCCCTCACCAATAACTATATTCATACCACATTTCAAACTTCAGCTGTTCCTGCTGTAAGTCTACCTTAAAATTTATTTTTTTAAAGAAATGTTTGGGTTTTTCCTCTACCCTCACCCAACTCAACCACTATATGGATTTTGCTTGACCTCTCCAAAATAATTCACTTATGGACAGAGACATTTCAATCCAAAAGGTGAATTTTTCAGACACTTTAATATGTTTGTGAAAAAATGGTTATGAAAACCCTTTAAAATGTGAAATCCATTATAGAGTTTGCTGTTAGCAAACGATGTAATTATTTGGCTTCAACTTTTTCAAATATATTTTACAAATATATAATTGCAGATGTTGGTATGCAAATAAGATTATGCATGCCATGGAGCAATCTGTTTGAGAATTAATTTAATGGCAAAACTGTTTGTTATAGGCAATTATTAGCTGCCTCCTCCTGCCTTCTCTTCTCTTATTCTTTCTCACCTATCCTGTGCAACCAAAGAGGTAGTCCTTTCAAGTTGAAACATCCTTTTATTTTTGTACAGTATAAATTCCGGGACCTGACCATAGAAGAACTGAAGAATGTTGTTAAGATCTACCCAAACTTCAGATTCTCCATGGACACATACAGTAGGAATCTGATCTAGTTACTTTGATTGTGTTTTTCAACAGTTGATGATTATGTGGAACTGTGACTTTTCATAGGTTCTCTATCTATAATGAAATTTATCTAAATTACTGTCATTTTCATTTTGTCTTCCTAACTTTATATCATGCGATTTTTTTTTTCAGTAGTTCATTTCCTACAGTACTTGTTGTAAGTTACCTTCACCAAACTAATCAGTATCTTTTTTTAAAAAATGAATAAATTGTAACACATCAATGATTATACAAATTGATAATTTAATGGATTCCATGTTACTGTTCCAGTTCACTTAAGCAAATTTAAACATAGTTTGATGGATTTACATTGTTAAAAGTAAAAACAAAGGGCTGGTCCACACTAGGGGCGGGGATCGAAATAAGATACGCGACTTCAGCTACGAGACTAGCGTAGCTGAAGTTGAAGTATCCTATTTCGACTTACCCGCGCTTACCTCGCGTCCTCGCAGCGCGGGAGCGACGTCCGCGGCTCCCCCGTCGACTCCGCGAACTCCGCTCGCCCTGCTGGAGTTACGGAGTCGATGTGAGCGCGTTCGGGGATCGATGTATCGCGTCCAGACGAGACGCGATACATCGATCCCCACTACATCGATTTCTATCCGCCGATCCGGGCGGGTAGTGTGGACCTAGCCAAAGAGGAGTCCTTGTGGCACCTTAGAGACTAACAAATTTATTTCGGCATAAGCTTTCATGGGCTAAAACTCACTTCATCAGATGCATGGAGTGGAAAATACAGTAGCAGGTATATATATGCAGTACATGAAAAGATGCGAGTTGCCTTCCTGAATCCCCCCCAGCTAGAAGAAAAGTCCTATTGACACCAGCCTTACAGAGAAGGAAGAAGAGCAGAGGACCCTTTTGGGAGTGATATGCAAGCTGATAAAGCACTATAACTTGAGACCACAATGGAGAAGCTGGTCAAGATGCACATAAAGTTTCCTTAGTTGTGCAACTGTCATTACTCTTCCAATAAAGAGTGATACCAAAGGACTAAACAAATAAAGCAACATTCTGTTTAAAAAAAAAAAAAAAGAGAGGGGGGATGGTCACCTGCGTGAGTTTAATTACTATGTGTAGCATCTAAGTCCGGGGTGGGCAAACTGCGGCCTGGGGGGCCACGTCCGGCCCTTCAGACATTTTAATCCAGCCCTCAAGCTGCCGCCGGTGAGCGGGATCTGGGGCTTGCTCCACTCTGTGCATGCTGTGGCTCTGCGCGGCTCCCGGAAGCAGCGGCATGTCCCCCCTCCGGCTTCTATGCGTAGGGGCAGCCAGGGGGCTCTGTATGGTGTACCCACCCCAATCGCCGGCTCTGTAGCTCCCATTGGCCAGGAACTGCAGCCAATGGGAGCTGCAGGGGTGGCGCCTGTGGACGGGGCAGCATGCAGAGCTGCCTGGCTGCGCCTTCACATAGGAGCCAGAGGGGGGGACATGCTGCTGCTTCCAGGCGCTGCTTGAGGTAAGCGCCACCTGGAGCCTGCACCCCTGACTCCCTCCTGCACCCCAACCCCCTGTCCTAGCCCTGATCCCCCTTCTGCCCTCTGAGCCCCTCGGTCCCAAACCTCCTGCACCCCCAGCCCCACCCCAGAGCCCACACCCCCAGCTGGCGCCCTCACCGCCCCCTGCACTCCAACCCCCTGCCCCACTCCGGAGCCCCCTCCCACACCCTGAACTCCTCATTTCTGGCCCCACCTCAGAGCCCTCATCCCCTCCCACACCTCAACCCCCAATTTTGTGAGCATTCATGCCCCGCCATACAATTTCCATACTCAGATGTGGCCCTCAGTCCAAAAAGTTTGCCCACCCCGATCTAAGTACAAGGAAATAATCTTTGCAGTCACATTTCACTGGTACATGTCCATTTTCAGCATACATCTTAGAGTTGGAATCAGTAGTTATTTAAATGTGGAATGAAGCAGTATGGGTAATACTTAGAATTTTGTATTTTAAAAAAAATCCTCTAACCACTAAAAAAAAACTTGTTCTCAATTTCAGCTTTCAAAGACGGATCCCTTAAAGACCTCTTGAATTTTAGTGGCACTATTCCAGTGAAATATCGGGGTAAGGTTAACAACTGATAGACTGTATTTTCTATACTAATGCCAAATACAATGGTAAGACATTGTGTACATTTAACAGTATATCTTCCTGATTAGTCACGTAGAGTCTTGGAAAAGGCTTCTAATATAGTGCAGCCAAGAAGGCAGAAATATCATTATTTCCTTTGAAAAGATGGGTGACCTGGAGAGTCTCCATGTGCCACACAAGAGTTGGATTAAGATCTCTCTCTGGTTAACTTGGACTGGGTTTGAAAAATCCACTTGCTTTGGTCATCAGTGTCTGGGGTCAAAGCTATAACTTTTTTGTTTTGTTTTTTTAAGATAATTTCCATATGTGAACATAGTGTAAAATGATCCAGTGCTGTCTTCCTAAATCTGCAGATAGACAGGTCCTGTGCCTCTGCTGCTGTTCATAGCTGGTCAAGCTGCAACAGTTGCTAATCACCAGAGCAGGGGTAGTCAATAGGAAGACTCTGGACCAAATCTGGACTGCCAGACTCTTTTGAACAGACCCCAAAATCTTTTTATTTACTCATTATCATTTTTTTATTTATTTTTTTAATTTTCTCTGGAGTTTGGGCTATACTTTGACCAAGAAATTTGGACCTTGACAAAAAATAGACTACCCCTGGTCCAGAGTCTTGGGGGAAGGAAGAAGCTATGAGGAACAGCAGTGGCTGGCACTAGAGCCATTGTCTGGGGTGGAGGGAACAACTTGAACAAAGGCTGAGGAAAGGATACAGTAGCAGAGATCTCTCCTCACTCTTGCAGTAGACAGGAGGCCATGAGGTAAGAGGGGAGAAAATAGAAAGTAAGAGTGCTCTTATCCTTACCATCAGCCAAAGGATTGGAGTGTGAGCTCACTTCTAAAAATATTTTAAGTAAAGTTGATTGACAGTTAAATTCTGTACACCAATGTTTTATTCATTTAAATTTCTGGGGTTAAATTGCTCAGATTGGCTTTAGTAGTGGGGATGGCAACATGGCCACCTTCAAACAGGATTAATGTGAACCAGAAACGTTTTAGTTTGTGCCTGGAGCATCTACACAGAGGAGTTACAACCTTTGTAGTCCAAACTGCAGGGCAGTGTGGATGCCCTAAAAGTTGACATACTCCCAGTTTCATACCCTAGCTTGCCACACACTAACCATGTAGACAAGCCCTCAATTTACCTAAATCAACATTAGCCACTTCTATTCCAAAATAAGAGTGCCCTCACATAGACTTGCCCTGAAATAACTAACTACGTATTAGAAAAATGATTTAGTTAACTAGGTGCAAGACTGTGTAGATGAGCCCTTAGTCCTCAGGCTGGTGGGTATTGGGTAAAGTCTTCATGCCCTGTACTTGGATATGCAATGTCCCCAGATAATTAGGACTCTTCCTTGAACTTACTGTCTTTGAAGTCTAAACATAAAGCACTTAATAGAGTCTCCTCCTCATTAGCTCTTTGTTTTCAAGGTTATATAAACCCTAGAAAAGTAAATAGATTGCTCTAAGAAGTTCCTTTGATCTGACAGACTTATTTGCTGGCAGAGCTCTGTAAAAGAAATGCTTTATATTTGACAGGATTTCAATCAATGATACTTAATATAGCAGGTTTGGTAGGGATAGTATAAATCAATAGCATAAATAATCAAAGCAAATAAAGTGCTATATTTTAAGGA
The DNA here is from genome assembly GCA_003942145.1 of Platysternon megacephalum. Lineage (NCBI taxonomy): Eukaryota > Metazoa > Chordata > Testudines > Platysternidae > Platysternon > Platysternon megacephalum. Next base: position 3,971,998 of record QXTE01000066.1, on the reverse strand, counting down.
AAACTGAACACACAATCATGATTTCAGCATACCTTCGAAATGCGGAGGTCATAATGCTTTTTGTTTCGTGTCTAACAGGTAATTCCTATAACATACCAATTTGTTTGTGGATTTTGGATTCTCATCCTTTTGCTCCTCCCATTTGCTTGCTGAAACCAACTATAAACATGGAAATCTCTGTGGGAAAACATGTAGATGCACATGGCAGGATATACTTGCCCTATCTACAAAACTGGAGCCACGTAAGGAAAAACAAATTCCAGGAAGAATACATTATATTACATACAAATTAACGCTCATTTTTTTCTCTTCTCTTACAGTTGTTAATCTTAAATGTACAGTCAATGACTATACAGAGAGAAGCAGAAGGTTGTTTCCCTTTAAGTAGTAGCCTTCAGCCTGTCAGATATTATTATAAGAAAATAATTTTAAACTGAGGGGAAAAAAGGGATTAAACTTGTTTCTGTTAGAGAGAAGGATAAACCAGATAAAGAAAATGTGTCAAACATGCTGTGAACAATGTCCAGTAACTGTGTAAGCTGAGGTTATATTTAGCAAATGCAGTTTTTCAGTAAAATTACAGTAACTGATATAATAGCTTTGTCTCTGGTATGGACATTATTGCAAAATGGAGATTGTTTGTTTTTCTGGGGGTGACTAGTATAGAAGGTCCAAAAGCAACTTTAGTTGCCAAGTGGATGTCTTTTATGAAACACAGTACAGAGGTTACTTTAAACGTGGTTGTCAAGCCACAAAAAATAAACAAAAAAGATTTCATTAAATTTGTTTTTTTCAGCTAACTTTTTAAGACAAGTAAAACAAAGCTGTTGAGTTGAGTTTTGGAGGGGGAGGAGTGTAGGTGATGGGTGTCATTTTCCTACTTAATGAGTTGGGAATCTGTACCTGGTAAACTGATTCATGCCCAGTCCTTACTTAGCTAAAAGGTACATTGACCTCAATGAAAGCTTTGTCCAAATAAAGAATGCAAGATCAGGCTCTGATGCAGCTAGCCTGAATCTTCTCTAATGAGTTTTGTTTTCCTTCTTGCTGCGAAGTAGGCTATGTTTTTGCTACAGGCTTCTGCCGGTATGGGTGCGAATATCTGTGATTTGTGACCGACAGAGCTGTGCCAGCAGAAGCCCCTAGTGTAGGCACAATTATACTGACAAAACTCTTTTAATGGTATAGCTTGTTTTGCTTGTGGGGGTTAGTTTTACTATTCTGGTACAAAGGCTTTGCTGGTTTACTGCGTCCACACTGGGAGTGCTTTGCCAGTAAGGTTATTCCTATACTGATAAAGTGCTCCGTGTAGATATAGCCTTAACCTGTATTTAGTAATAGATGCTACTGTATCAGAGGCTTTCATATGTCCAATAATGCTTCAACCAACCAATTGAGTTGGTCTTTGGTATCTTTAATTCAGTCTCTATATTCTCCACTTTTCTAATCCATACTCCCATAGTTACATATTTATATTAATAAGGTATTAAAAATAAAATAGAAATATACTCACTGGCAGCGCTACCTTTCCTCTATCTTAAAAGTTGGTTTGAAAGGTTGATATTTATAGTTTGGTTAAATGTATACAGTGATTCTTGATACCTGCTAATAAATTACTGCAGTTTATGGGCATGCTGTTTTATCATGATAGCTAGTAAAGATTGTAAGTCTTCTCCTATACGTATGCATTCCAGCCAAAGTCAGTTATCATTGGATTGATCAAAGAAATGATTGAAAAATTTGAGGAAGATCTACCTCTGTATTCAGTATCATCTTCTGATGAAGCCAAGCAGTTAGAACTGCTATCCTATATTGCAAAGATAACTACAGGTGTGTAATTTTTCAGCAGATCTGAATCAATATCAGTTTTATCTATGCTTTTAGCTATTTTTATTTTATCTTTTCAAGGTGGACAATAAATATTACTTATAACTTGTAGTGGTTACATTTTCCTAAAACTCATTATTTTTCCTTTACCTTAAATGTACCCTTTCTGAGGGCATAGCTGATTTACATGTTCTCTTACGGGTAATGAAATTTAAAACTGTCTTTCAATCTTTTAAAAACACTTTCTGCAGTAGTATACGTTGGTGCATGTAGTAGCATCAAAGGGATTATTATTATTTGTATTGTGGTAATGCCTACAGTTGCCAACCAAGATTGTACTAGAGGGCTTACCTATATGGAGCTCACTAAATATTGCTTAGTGAGCTTTAATGTTAGTACTGTTTCAAACAGCGCTAACATAGCACTAGGGAATCCTAGTGCACATCACCAGGGGTTTACATGGACCAATTAATGTGCAACACTTTATTGTGCTTTAGAAATAACCCCCCACTGTAATCCACATTACTGCTCCATGTATTCAAGGCCAGAACCTGTACAAACCAGTTCAGAAATAGTTTTTGTCCCAAAGATCTTAGTCTAAACAAACAAGATGGACAAAGAGTAGCAGGGGAAATGGAAGGTGTATAGAAATTAAATGAGTTGTCCAAGGTCACTGCATTTCAGTGGCAGAGCTGAGGGGAGGATGGTTAGTAGAGAAGGCATCTCTTTGAATTTTTTTCCTTGCTGATGAAAAACTTAATTTAAATGTAAACTGTAAGAATATAATTCTGTGGAAAAAATGTCTTACTCAATGGAAGCCTTGAAAAATTAGTTTCCATAGCCTGACCAGCGTATTGGAGAAAACAAAGTAATTTGGTTGATCAGACTCAATCATTATCTTTCATATACAGTACATGTGTTTACACTGTCTTATAAAACCACCAGCTGTGATTGTTTGGTTTTTTTAATTTTAGGTGAAACTGACATTAATTCAAAGACTATGGTGGGTGGACAGAAAAAAGATGGAGGCTTTAACAAAGTTACTGTGATTGGAGCAGGAGATCTTGGCATTGCTTGTGTACTATCAATTGCAGCAAAGGTACTTTCTCATTTTTAATAGAATAGCTATTAATATTGTCTAGTGCTATTTCTATAATCTCCAACCTAGTTCTTAGTGTTTAAAATCCAAAACAATTACTTCATTTTAAGTACTTTTAATGATTTGTGATGTTGCTTCTCTAGTTTACCTTTTTCCTATTTAAAGATATTAAATTAAAAAGATAACTTTTACACATGTCAAATTTAATCATCCTTTATGGGGTCCGACAGTCAGCTGTTAGTTATAAAACATCTTAATGTTGAGCACAGATTCTTCAAAGCACATAAATTTGTAGTTAAGGGATATTGTCAAGGTTGTGCCCTAGATATTGTTGAGTTCTCACAATATAGGGTATTTCTATGTGCTCAATATTTGAGCACAATAGTCAGAGTTTTGGCCTTCACTTTGAATGTCTGAGTGCAACCCTTCTAAGGTGGGTTTTGTGTATGTGGTTTAATATACTATTTGGCAATGGAACTACTAACACAGATGTCCAATTTTCCATTTAACATTACACAATCATTGGTGATTTGGGTGTGGACTGTTTTGGGGTTTTTTTGCAACACAAGTAACATCCTTTTTAAGGTGAGATCCAATCTCAGAAGCATCTTTTTATCAGAATAAACTGCATTTTATTTTGTTGCAGAGCTGAAATATATTTATTTGTACAGGGTGCTGCAGACCAGGTAGTTCTCTTGGACCTCTCGGAAGGTGCAGCAAAAGGAGGAACAATGGACCTGGATATCTTTGCTCTGCCAAATGTAGAGATCAGCAAAGGTACTAATTTTTTATATTGTAGTAGAACATATTACTGTATGTTCTGTATTTTTATTTTGCTGTATACTTATATATTTATTTACTTTATGGGAACTAGATCACCCTAGGGAGTGATAGAAACTTTCACCTCTGGGTCATTAATTTAAATTCGTTCTGGGTCTTTAAATACCCATTATCTTCTGATAGTTTCTCACCTCCTGAAGTGGTGGCTGCAGATTAAGACTGTGATATACTGGTGGCATGGTCCAGGGAAGCTGGTACTGCTCCTGTCCAATACTCTAATCTGTTCTGTTTTTAGAGGCTTAGATCTCTTGTGCTATCAATCAGGCACCTTCTAGCTGCATTCAGTTCATTTACTAGATATATTTTGTAAGATACTTTTTTTTTTAGTGGCTGTCATGTTCCACCTCATGCCAAGCCACCAGAACAGACTCTTTGATACAGTGTCAGCATCCTTGACTCTGAGCTGGAAGGACAAAAAGAACAGAAACCCCTATGTGAAAGAAAGAAAGAAATGAGGATAAAGATCTTCACCAAGAATCCAGGATTATCAGGATGCAGTGCTCTGATACTATAGCGATGGCCCCAATATAAATACCTAGCTAGATGGGGGTTGGAAAAAGGAGAGAACTTTTTTTAGAGATCCAAATAAATAATGGCAGGAGAAGGATGCTAGTTTTTACTACTTAGTTTCTTAGCAAGGTATAAAGAAATAAATATCAAAAAGCTAATGAAATATATGGTAGCAATGTCCAGTTGTTAGAGTAGGAGCCTGGGGGTCCAGATTCCTGGTTGTCTTCCAAGCTGTGCAGCTCTGTATGATCATGGGCAAATTGCAGCCTGTTTCTCAGGTTTCCATCTATAAATGGGGATAACGTCAACCTCGCATGGGTTCTATGGGGCATAACTATTTGTAAGATACTTTGAGATCCTTGGATTAAAGGTACTATAGAAGGGTGCAAAGTACCCTTATATAATAGGCAAAGCAGTTCCAAAACAAAGCTCTGTATACACTTTCAACACAGTAGATCGGGGATTATGATACATAAAAATATCTTTCTAGTTCAATTCTACTGTAGGAAAAAAGCTGTTAACTTAAAAGTTCTTGCGGAAAGGCAAACAAAGTAGTTGTGTGTTGAATTGAACCTACATATACTGGTTTTAGTATGGGTCAATTAGAACATTTTTGTGCCAAGTCTATCTTGACATATCTATAATTTGATAAAATGAGACTTTAAAAAAACCCTCACAAATAATTTTTTTATGTTTATCAGATTTTTCTGCTTCTGCTGATTCAAAAGTGGTAGTGCTCACTGTTAATTCTCTGGGTAATGCTCAGTCATATCTTGGTGTCATACAGAGCAACGTGGATCTATTCAGAGGAATTGTCCCAGCAGTAGCACATTATAGTCAAAATAGTGTGCTGCTTGTTGCATCTCATCCAGGTTTGTTGGTATTTTACATGTATCTGTTTTTTGTTCTGATCTATTTAAAGAATATCCTATTGCCTGACGTACTCTACTGAGCAGGGAGTCAGCACTCCTAAATTCTAATCCCAGTTCTGAGATGGACTCCCTCTTCAGACTTGGGCAAACCGTGTGTTTCTTTATATGGAAAGGCTGTTGGTAAGATGTTGTCTTCGTCATAGTTTAGGTAAGGGGGGGAAATGATAGTATTTTTTATATCAAAAGTCTTCTTGCATATGTTTTGTTTTTGTCTATTGTTTAAACCTCATTTTATCTAGAGTCTTATGATATGCCCATCTACTGTAGTCAGAGCACCTTGCAAATGTGTTAGTGACAAGATCTCTCTCTTCAGCTATGCTGTAAGGATATATACACACAATATGATCAAAACTTCTGGTTGATAGCCCCTTATGTTGCCAGTAAATACTTAGCCCATAGTTTTATCATTATGAATGTGTTTCCAAAGAAACAATCATAATTCCATGCTCTTGTGTCAGAACACTAAGTAGGGAAGAAAGAAGTAGACATGAACCTACCCATCCGCACACACTTAAAACATGTTACTATAACATGTTAGAGCAATTGGAAAGATTACCTTTTGCTCCATTCAAAACAAGGAAGGAGGGGAGACATTTGCCAAATGGAAAGAGAACTAAACTTTAAGGTGGGGGCCTGATTTTTTGGGGTGGTGGTGGTGAGAGAAATTATTTGAATTTCTGATGTTTTCTTAATATTTTACTCGAGCTATGACATGATTATTTTCAAAGCCTGACTCATTGTTTTAGAAATGAGTAAGCTGCTGAAATTGTCCTGTATGCTTATACTTTGAGTTATAAAATGTTCCGGCTCTTGTTTCTTGAATGTGAATTATAGTTTGCTGTTGTGTTGAATTTTGGGAGTAATTCTGTATGTTTTCAACATACTTTTGTCCCATGTTTAGTGGAAATAATGACATATGTCTCATGGAAGCTGAGTGCATTTCCTAAAAGCAGAGTTATCGGAATTGGTTGTAATCTAGACACTGAGAGATTCCAATATATTATCACAAACTTGTTGAAAGCACAGACCATAGGAAAAGAGGCTTGGATTATCGGCGAACAAGGGGAAGACAAAGGTAAACAGATACGTGATTTTGACTGAGTCTGAACTGTTCTAGAAAGGGGGAAAAAGACACATCCTATGGAGAGTGTTAGTGTTTACAGGGTGTCCCCCAAGATTCTAGGTCAGGATGGGAGCAAACAAATATGTTCTCTGTGTGTCCCCAAATGGGGAGAAATATACAGAAGTACAGCTTTGATTGTTTATTTGGTATAACACTAAATTACATTCAAGATATTGAAGAGGGAGGTCTCTTTTTCAGGGAAGGAAATGCATGGGGGTAAAAATATGTGGAGGGCTGTCAGTAGTTCAGAGAATACCATGTTTTCAGAGGTGCTGACCCCCGACTCATATGGACGTTCACAGTAGCTGTGGTTGCTCAACACCTTTGCAAACTGGCTGTAATTGACTTCCCAAAGTGCACAGCAGAGACAAGAATGGAACCCAGGAGTTTTGGGTCTAGAGGAGGAAGATAGAATTGAGTTGAGTGCTCTTTACAGAACTGGATACAGTCAGATTTAGCTTCTCCCTACATTTAAAAAAAGTGACATATGAAGGATAAAGTAATTAAAAAAACAAACTAGGCTCTTTATCACATCTGCTTAAACTGCTACTCCACATAGAAACATCAAACTTTAATTCACGATTGTGCGGCATCTGCTCCTACACAGCTACTGCTACCTTTCTGTTAAGTGTCAGGTTTTTTTCCTCTTAAATTGAAAACCCTGCAGAGGTGGTCTTTTCTTCAGAGGAGGGTTACCTCCCTTTCCCCTTCCAAAAGTTGGCCTCAAAAGAATGAAATCAATTTTTTGAAAAAGCAGTTCGTTTTTTGGTTTTTTTTAACCTAATATGTGAATATCATAAATGTAAACTGTGAAGCATTCTGTAATGGAGATTTGAGTATATATGAAGAATGGAAATTGCAGCTAAACTTTGGGGTGAACTAGGCTGCCTGGATGTTAAAGATATTGATAGGCCATGGTGTTTCATGGAGGGGAGACAGAAAACAATGTACTGTCTTTAGAGTAACTTTTAATGCAAAGTCTGTTTTTAAAATGTCAGTAACGCTTTTTTAGTATACCTTTGACTCAACTTTCACTATCAGTGTTTTGATTGTATGGCTCATTTAAGTCATGACTTCCAGTTGAAATACAAAAGACTGATTTATAAGGAAGCAATAATAGATTTAATTTGTACAGTAGGTTTGTCAGTCTTCATGAATCTGGTCTCTGTCACACTTCAAACTATCCTTGATAGCTTATTGTAGCAGGTGGCTTTTCAACTGACTTGTCATTCCCAGCTTTCCTTCTATATGTTAGGCTAAACAATAATATATTTGTCTTTGAGTTAAAAAGAACTGAAAACATTATACCACATCAGATGCATTACACATTGAGGCACATTGGCTCCCTCTATTCTCTGCCAATCCTGATCTGCAGGACACATCTAAGGGTGAGAGAGTAGCTTGGTCTCCATGGTCCATTTGTTCCTGAGGGTCTCTGCTGAAAGTGAATATAGTAGTTTCTGTGATACATTTTTTGTAGTTTGGATAACTGTCTGCTAAGAACCTAATATTCAGATCTTGAGTTTAGGATTGCCTTTCATCATGCTTGCCAAATCAAATGCACTCTACCACTGTTCCACTGTTAGTTTACAGCAAAGTCTGAGGGAAAATATTTATACCAAATTCTGCAATAATTGGACTGAACATAAAGGTGTTACCCAAAATTTTATTTTTCTTTTGACAATATTCCTATTTGAAATTATGATACTGAGGACTGGTTGATTTTAAGGGAATTGGTAATAGACCTTTCACCTCTACGTTACTTCAGATCCAACTTGAGTTGACAGAAAACTACCATCTGACAGCTGTCTGGCAGCATATGTAAAATGAATGGGTGGGTTCAGTCCTGTTCTTGGTAGATAAGTTTCCATACCAAATGTGATCTTTTTTCGTGACATTTACCGTCCCCTTTGTGTGCGGTTTAAACAGAGATTAAATGGAAATGGAGACTGAACTAGCCTCTTGCCCTTAAGGTTAGTACCTTTAGAGGGTTTAGACATGCTGGCAGGACAATGTGAGCAAGCTTGCATAGCTATTTCCTGTGCCATATAAGGCTGTTATCGCAATAATAATCATCAGCCTTGCGCATACGCATACCCACCCACGCTGGTAGCAGCATCATGCATTAAGGGGGTGGGGAAAGACATGAAAACCAAAAGTTTAAGTTGTAGGTAAGGTTGTAAAAGCATATTAAACTTTAAGAAAGGAGATGGGAGTGAAAAAAATAAGACTGCTGAAGCTGTTTTTAAAAAAACCCCAGAGGAATGCTGAGAAATGTTAAGATAAAACTTATGGTTTTTTACCTGTATCCCTTCTCTCTTTGCACCAACACTTATGAAACAATCTTTTACTATATGTGTCTAACTTTGACAACAGGGGCCACATTCCACCATTCTACATAGTGTACTTACTAATGCGTAACAACAAATTCTGTTAAATCTTTATGTGGAGCATTTTTTTGAACAACAGTTTCTCTAGGCCAGTTCTGCCATGGAATTTAGAACCTCAGAAAGACAGCAAACTGAGCTCAGGGCCTGTACCAGTATGCACTTCAGAAAATCAGTTTAAAATTGTATCATTCCAATATATTATAACATTGACGAAAGTTTGTTTTTAATTTTATTTAGTGCCTGCATGGAGTGGTTCTAACTTAGTAACACGTCATCAAACTGAAGGAGTAGTGAATGATAACTCTCAGGAGCAGTTGGCGAACAGGTAACACTGTTACAACAGTAAACTTAAATTTACACCAACCTGTTACCAGAAGGTGTTTTTTCCCAATCCGCAGAGTTCAGAATCTCTGAATAATATGACTTTCCTTTATTACTAGGAGCAAGTCTGCTTTGAATCTTTCAGGTCATCGGTATACCTAGAGCAGTGTTTCCCAAACTTGGGACGCCGCTTGTGTAGGGAAAGCCCCTGGCGGGCCGGCCCGGTTTGTTTACCTGCCCCGTCCGCAGGTCCGGTCGCTCGCGGCTCCCACTGGCCGCGGTTCGCTGCTCCAGGCCAATGGGAGCTGCTGGAAGCGGCGTGGGCCGAGGGATGTACTGACCACTGCTTCCCGCTGCCCCCATTGGCCTGGAGCAGCGAACCGTGGCCAGTGGGAGCCGTGATCGGCCGGACCCGTGGACGGGGCAGGTAAACAAACCGGCCTGGCCCTTCAGGGGCTTTCCCTACACAAGCGGCATCCCAAGTTTGGGAAACACTGACCTAGAGTATATAGGAAAAGACTATTTTTTAGTTCTGAATTTTGTTTTTCCAGTAGCTAAATATAGTTAAGTGGTAATGTTAATAGAATAAGTGTGTGCTCCTCTAAACTGTTTGCAACAATAACACTAAAATGCCTTGCATCAGCATTTATTTGATGCAGTAGGCTAAGATGTTCATAATCCTAATACATGACACTTATTTAGTACCTTCCCTCTGAGGTTTTCAAAGCATTTCTTAATCAAGAATACACTGTAGTGAACAGGGTATATATTTAACATTGCTTTTCATAGACATTAGGAAAATGTCTGCCATGATAACTTGTATTAAGTTAGCAAAATTTTACCATTTGCATGGATGAATTAAAAAAATGGTGATTTTTGTAGAATTGGGAAATAAAGCATTGCTTTAGAAAGCAAGTTCTAGAGAAGTAGACAGCGGTGTTCATATGCTATGCAATACTTTTTGTGTGTTTATGGAATACTGTGTGTCGAACAAAATATGGGTAACTGAAGAAATTTCTAAAACCACATTTTTCTCTGTTATGTAGAGCCATGGAAGTTCTTAAGGGAAAAGGTCAAAAGTCCTGGTCTGTTGGGCTGTCAATAGCTGATCTGATTGAAAGTATACTGAAAAATAAAAGAAAGGTTCATTCCATATCAACTCTGGCAAAGGTAAATATGGTATTAATTTCATATATTTTTCTATTGTGCCTTTAATCCTACTACTCATGTTAATTGTAGCCATATATAGACCTTAGTCCTGACCAGCTATTCTGCAGACAAACTATTTTAGTTACTTTCTTCCTACAACAGGCACCTAGCTTTTAGGATCCATCTGAAAATGAGCAAAAATCAATTACTGCACTCTGTAGTGGACTGTAGTGGAGATGCAACATGTGCAGTGCTGGTGTCCAGCTCACCACTGATCAAGGCTATTAACACAGTTAGTTTTGGCAAAATAACAGGCAGACGTGTCATGGTTCAAAGTGCTTGATGTTGAATGCAAATCTCCCCAAAGGCCAAACGTCTTCAACTCCATTTACAAGAATCTGATGTAGATTTTCTCACTACTGTATTTGTCAAATCGGGAGGCAAACTTTTCTAGTTTCTCACTTTCTGATCAGGGACGAGAGGATATGCTTATATTTGACTAAACAGAATCTCAGACTAGATTTTAATTAGCCTTTGTTCTAAAAGGCTTAATTAAAGCAATATGTTGTTTATATTAGAACACAGCATGGAAACATTTTTGTTTAGTAACAATAACTTTGCTTTACAAGGTCTGTGAACTTCCTACATTGGTGACTGATCCATTTTGTGCTTGAGATTACAAAGGCTTATTTGTGTTTAATTATGTACATAAACTTAATTTCTTCCTCTCATCATGGGAACATTTTAGCACTTGTTATGTGAAATAGCGTCTCAGGTATGGGAGTGACTAATAGTGTCTTGAGATGAACATAAATTGTACAGACACTAGGAAAGATTTGAACAAAAATCTAATTTTATTTTAAACAAGTCTTATAACATTCCAACTAATTTTAGTTGCAGAATGTTGATGTCCTATTACTAAGATTTAAAAAAAAAGTAGAATATTTAATCTACTATACAGTATTATAAATAACAAACTAAGCTATGCTTGTCAGCTAAACAAAGCATGTCTTGTGATGAATTATCCTTGCTTATTTAAATTTGTTAACGTACATAATTTTGTATTTTATAGTGGGCCTGGGGAATGGAGATTAATGAACTTAGAGTTGTTTTTATGTACATTCTTTTTGTCTTCACTATTTCAGGGGTGTTGCAATATAAACAGTGAAGTATTTTTAAGTATGCCATGTATTCTTGGAACCAATGGAGTGACTGAAATTATCAAACCACTGAAGGAGGATAAGTTGGTGGCAAAAAAACTGCAAAGCAGTGCAGCATCAATTCATGACCTTCAACAGCAATTGAAACTTTAAACACAATGGAATCATGCAATATCTGCTCATGAAAATGCTGGGTTTGCTAAGGAAAAATGTTTCCCTGGTAGATATAGGTTTCTGCAAACAGAAGAATTATCATTTCCTTTCACAACTGCGTCACTCCTTCAAAGCATTAGTTAAACTATGTAACAAAGAGAACATCTCAAAATGGAAAGCTTTTTTTTTTTTTTTTTTTAATGCTGTAGCTTTTGTAGTCAAAATGAAGAGGATAATGTACAACTATGTTTTGTCAAAATTTAAGTAACTTTGCCTGCAGTCTTTGTTACTAAGCTATGCACCATGTAGGCCTGATTTTCACATTCACTATGTTTCCGTTGTGCCCTCTGCTGGGACAAATAGGTTATAAAGCTGACTTAACAATCTATTTGGAAGTGTCTCTAGTGTAGGGAGAATTCTTGCGTGGTGTAGAGCCACTACAGAAGCAGTATGTCATCTCCCTTGTAACCTTCAGTGTAGGGGGCATGACTAGAACACCATTGCACTCCAGCTATTCAGTGCAGTAAAGCATTGACTAAAATGATCCTCATGCTTAGCAGACACGATAAAGGTAGAGCACTTTGTTTTCATGTAATTGAACTTGACACTAGAACACTGCTAGGAAAAATGGAAAATATTTTTTTAATGATACACCTTTGAGCTTGAGCTTTTGGGCATTGTGTATGAATGCTGTTGTATGTTCATTTAATTGTCTGAGCTTTTTTTCCTAGAATTTTTCTCTATTCTAATTGTTTTGTATGTTTTACAGACACTTTAGGTGCTTTTATGTTATGTTTTAGAAATAACTTTTTTGTTTTAAACACTAGAGGTATTCCAACAAGTACAGCATTGGTACAGATACTGTACACAGTGGTGAGGTGTTTGTGTCGGGGGAGGTGGGAATAAAGGACAATCTAACAGTTGAGTAATATAGAAGTAAATAAGGCATGGGGGCATAATTAATTCATAGAAATATATGATTCAAAGCCCATTGATGTCAGTGGGCTTTGGATCTGGTTCATAAGGAATAAAGTGAGGAAAGGCAACTGAATCTGAGGAGACACCCCTGGCTGACGAGGGTGAGGGGTGTACAGAAAAAGCAGGATACCAGTGTTTAAAATAAACCAAAAAAGAATGCATGTTGGTACAAGTAGTTTTATCGACTTCTTAAATAATCTTTGCTTGTTCATTATGTTACACTCCTAAAAGAAAAGTAGTATATTCATCTTGTGTGTAGACTTTAGTATTAAATTGAATACTAATGATACCAAATACAGTAAAGGAGAAAATGTGGACCTAACTCTTAAAAGTGCTGGTATGTATTTCTTAAAATACCATTGAAGCTTTATGTTGGTAAAGATACAATATATGAATGAATTAGATTGATGATACACTTGCTTGTGCCTTACACTTATACCTCAGAAAGGGCCCAGTCTTGAAGAGGCTTAGTACCCTCAACAACCTTTTGGGCCTGATATGTATCATTTACAAGTCCAGTTTCCATTGTGATCGATGGGAGCAAGATTTAGCTCATTGACCTCAGTGGGAGTTGTGATATGCTGAGTGATCTCAGGATTGAGACCAAAAATAGGAAAACTACATTTTCTTTAATGGGATCACCATTCATATTGCCTGAGAATTTTTTTAATGTTTTAATCAGTGATGTTTTGTAAATAATGATGATGATGATGATGATGGAACAATTGAGCTATTTGTTTAAACATAATTGAGCTCTAGTCTCTAGCTGGACTGGTTTTTTTTTTAACTTATTAAAATCATCCTGAATGAGCAATAACTAACTTTTCCTTAAAGTGTGCATTTAAAATTGTTCATAAAGAGGGCTACACTTAGCTAGAATAGATCATTTTTGTACCTTAATGTTGTATCTTATTTTGTTAAAAGCTGCAGTCCTCTTATAATTGGCACTTTTTGGGATAAATGGTACTTAGCGCTCATAATAATTCAGAAATCTGATCTAATTTTTAAATATATTAAATGCCATTGTTCAGAAGTTTCCAATTTTTATTTAAAAATAAGGGATTGCAGCTTTAAAAATACATTATATGGCACTTTACATTGTCGTAGGAAGGAAATTGTCTAAAGTCACTTTTAGACTAATGGCACTAAAAGGCATCTGCTGTATGACACTTGTTCTTCAGAAACAGTGGGAAAAATAGTGTGTTTAGATGCACAAAGTACTTGTAAGACATGGCCTCCTATTAAGGGCCTCTAAAATGGGAATTTTAGTTGGCCAGCCATTTCCAGTATACTAAACAGTTGGTGTGTTGCTGCAAAACTCTTAATGTTGATATCTAGGTTCAGATATACTGAACTCATGTAACTTGTACATTGCACTGTTTTCCTAGTATTCTGTATTTAAAGTATGGTTCTTATGCGTTGAGGGTGTCATGAAGTATCGAGTCATTGTACTTTCATTCAATTCTGTTTTAAATCATGGTTCTCATGCCTTGTGGTTCTCAAGATCTAATGATTCTTGTTATGCCTCTAAATTAATTACTTATGCGAAGGCTGTTCTTAGAAAAATTAATCAAAAATGCAGTAGACAATAGGAGGACTCGAATAGTGATCATGCGCTGTCCAAGGTACCATACCAAAGGGTCTCAACTAAAGAAAATCATCAGGCACCAACGTAATAGGAGATGCTCATTAACTCTAATACTATGTTATGGTAAGTAAAATATTAATCACAAATCGAACAAAATGCCATTTGTAACTACGCTTGTAGTGAATGGGAGAAATGTCTTGTTGCTTACATTACAGCTGTCAGCAATAAGCTTTGTCTGTACGCTGTTATGAAGTGATAGTAATAAAGGATACAGAACTTGATACCCATGCTGTCTATCTATTAGTCTATTCTATCTTATGGACTCATTTCTGTGTATAACATTTAGCATGCATATGTGTTTACAGAAGGGGCTTCTCTCCTGGTTTGCTCCTGTGGCTTAAAGTAGGGGTAGTCAAGAGGCAAACTGTGGGCCAAATCTAGTCCACCGGGCACTTTGGAACACCCTAAAATCTTTGTATATACTTATCTTTTTTATTATTATATTCTTCTCCAAGAAATTTGGACCTTGACAAAAAATAGACTACCCCAGTAAGAGCAGGGCCCAGATGATACTCTGCAGTCATGTAGTAGTGCTGTGGTCGGCAAGGGCTTGTGCGTAGGACCCGGAGGAGCCCTCTTGTTCTCAGGTGCATGGATGAAGGTGAACTGGACTTGCTGGTGGCATTGGTCCCCGTGCTGCGTGGGTGAGGCCCAGTCTGCTTCAGCTGAAGGGTGGACACACTCTTTAAGGCAAGGTCCCTGTAAGGGAAACGTTCAGAACCGGTTCAGCTAAACCCTTTGGAGCTGCTTGTAGACGTGCTGCCCATGAACCACTTTCCACTTCGTCCAGGCTCAGGCGCAGCTGTCGCGTCCCGGCCACGCCCCAGGCCTAAAAGTGTGTGACCGCCCCGCCCCTGCATGTCACATGACCTTTCCGAAGCGCTCAGCCCCCGGCCGAGGCCCAGTATTGCCTGAACTCCCCTCTGTCACGTTACGAGGGCAAGCGCCGCCGAGCCCGGAAGTGACGTGTGGGCCGGCGGACGTGGGTCCTGCCGGAAGCGTAGAACGCGGTGAGCTTCCTGTTTATGCAGGAGGAGGAGCTGGAGGCGCGCGCTAGGCCGCTCACTCGCCTGTGCCGCGGCAACGGTAACGGCGGCGAGTCAGGGGGGCGAGGCTGCCATGGCGCTGTCTGAGCCCCAGCTGAAGAAGATGCTCGCCAAGGTAAGCGGCCGCTCCCTAGACTCTGCTGCCTGAGAAGCGGTCGCCCCCCCCCCCCCCCCCCCCCCCCCCCCCCCCCCCCCCCCCCCCCCCCCCCCCGNGTGCGGAGATGCAGCGCCGAGTCCTGCCTCTGCCACCACCCCACGCATAGGTGTCTCTGTAACAGGAGCCGGCCCTGCCTGGTCTTGGCCCCTGGTAGGGCGACCAGACAGCAAGTGTGAATAATGGGGACGGGGTGGGGGGTAATAGGAGCCAATATAAGAAAAGACCCAAAAATCCGTACTGTCCCTATAAAATCAGCACATCTGGTCACCCTAGCCCCTGGGGTGGGGGTGATGTAGGAGTCAGCAGAATTTAGCTGCTTTGGCTGCCTTCGTCCATCCCCGGTAGCTGGAAAAGCCACCCCCTTTGCTTGTGGCTCAAGGAAACCTGATCTCAGAGTCATTGAGAGGAAAATAATTATAGGTCCCCGTTGTGCTTCGCTGGCTCTGAGCACTTCAGTTTGACATCCGTCCGGCGGCTGCCCTCCTGTTAACCTGCTGAACAAGCCATAGGCTTAAACTGGCGCTGAGGAGTCAGGACTACTTAGTTCTACTAACTTTCTTTGTGACCTTGAACAAATCGTTTTTACCTTTGTGCTTCCATTTCCCCATAATGTGTTTGTGTTTTATTTTGTTCCTTGACTGAAAGATCCTATATAAATGTAAAGTATTATAGTAACCAGTCTAGTAAGTGTGGTGGTATTACTATTTCTAAGAGGGCTTTTTAAATAGTGGTTGGGTTTAGCTAAATGGGTTTGACTACTTTTTTACTGTATTGCCTAGGAGCCCTAGTGGTGGACCCCCATTATGCCAAGCGCTGTACAAATACAAAGAAAAAAGACAGTACTTGCCTTGTGTTTACTTATTGCCCCTCTAAAACTGGTTTTAAAACCACCTCGCTAGGGACCAGCAAAAACCACTTGTACAGCAGAGGCTGTCATTACACAAAAAATGGATCAAAACTGTACTGAGTGGGATATTTGCACTGCAGTGTTAGCGCTTTCCATATTAACATTAAAATACTCACTTATTTCTGTATTACATGGCTACTGTGGTAGGTTTTCTCTGTACCATCCATATTTAGCAAAAAATAAAACATTTTATGTTTAGAAATTGATTTTGCAGTTATGATTGAACCAATAATTAATGGGTTGTAATAGTTGTGCATATCCTTCAGATGTACAAAATTGAGAAAATAGTGCTAATAAACTTAGCGGTTGTAAATTTGTAGAAACCAGAGACTGCCAGTAATTAACGTTCAGAATATTTTTTAGATTTGTGAGACAACCTTTATTAATTCACATGTAGTAAACCTGTATTTGTGGGCACTTACTACCCATGGTCAATCAAATTGACAGATGAAAACTCAATCTCTGAGATTGTTTTCCTATGTTAACTTGCAACATTTAAGTGGTCACCTGACAAACACATTAGCAGTCACACAAGGACTTGCTCGGTGCCTTCAGTAACAGTGAAGAAAACCTACTGAAGTGTCTGCCAGAAAAGCTGCTCCACCTAAATATTGAAGCTGAGGCCCACGCTAAAATCCTACTGAGCAGCTAGTCCCTGCCACCAGCTATGGTCATTAGAAAGTTGCACTGTATTGTAATATTTAAAGGCTTTTCATATTGGGTGTACAGTATTGATTACTTCACGTTTCAGAGGGGTCTGGGCAGGGTTTCATCTTTGAGGTTACGCTTATGAGCTTTCTACAAAATTAGATCTAATTTGACTGTATATAAAAAAACAGGAAAGTAATCTGTTTTACTTTCTGAGAAAGAAATTGTGATGGCTGAGGTCGTGAGTTTCTGTTTTTCACTTTGGAGCTCCATGCAGAGGATTGGAACAGTGTTAATCAGATCATATATATAAAATAAATTCATCCTGATTTGCTGCACATTACTTCAGTGAAAACTGCTGTTCACCTACTAGCAGATGAAAATAGAGGCTTCTTTAACCTCTCTCCACTTCTTTGGATTTGCTGTCACAGAAAAAATATACTTCTTAACTGTGTGGCTATAAGGAGGAGACTTTTAGGTATTTCTAATGAGAAATATTCAAAAACTGTAACAGTAAATGACATCTAATTTAAGTGAACATAAAGATTTATTTCCTCTGCAAGTAAGTATTTACTTCTGTCACTGACTTACTGTGTGAGCTTGGGCAAATCACTTAGGCTTTGTGCCTCTGTTTCCTGATCTATAAAATGGAAGTATTTACTGTTGTTTGTAAAGTGGCTTGAAATCTGTGACTGAAAAAGCGCTATATATAAGAGCTAAATATTTGCTCAGGTTAATACATTTAGAAGTCAATAACTGCTTATTTTCTCAAAGGGATTTTGGAGACTCTTTCTGAACCCTTATTCAAACTGACAGTTTATATTTTGAACCATTATTCAAAGGAGATAAAATATTAGATCAAAAACTGTTCGCTTATTTAATACAAATTGGAGTAAAAAGGAAAATAAAGGGCACAGACATATTACATAATTGAAGAGATGTAGCTGAAAGAAGTTATTTTAAATTTGACAGTGTAGTTGAAAATAACTCGAAGTTGGAGAAAGTCTATTTCAGAAACAAGAAAAAATATTCCCTCAAATATCATTCTTTTCTATGCAGTATTTTTCAGTCTGTCGGTATTCCATAGTTGTCTGAATAATCTTAAAAATCACATGAGAATGACTGTTGCAGCATTTGCTCTGTTTATAGCAACATCAGTAGCCAAACTCATTATTTGCATGTCTCTTGAAAGTAAGGGATGATAAATTATTGAACAACCAGGGTAATAAAGCAGTCACAGCAACAATATTTTTTTAAATCTAAGAAAGAAAAAATCAAACTATTGCCAAAGCTCACTTTTCTGTGTGCTGCTTTAAAAAAAAAAAGAAAATTTTCCCCTCCAAGTATCTGAAAATGTCAATCCAGAAACTTGAAATTACTATAAAGAGCAATATATATTGGAGTGATATAACACTCTGAATTAAATGATAAAAGTCTTCAACCAGACTTCATAGTTTTAAATGCACCATTCCAAGTCAGCTAAGCAGTGTGTCATTAAGATGTTTTAGATTTCTTTGCGATAATAAATGCTTTCTTCTCCGTCTCCATAGAAAAAACTAGGATTGAAATAATACTGTACACATACAATACCTTTCAGCACTCTGCAAACACAAGTCTCGCAACATTCATGTTTATCTGACAAGCATATGACTAGGGCTGTCAAGTGATTAAAAAAATTAATCGTGTGATTAATTGCCCTGCTAAACAATAACAGAATACTATATTTATATAAATATTTTTGGATGTTTTCCACATTTTCAAATATATTGACTTCAGTTATAACACAGAATACAAAGTGTACATTGCTTACTTGATATTTATTACTTATTTTTACAGTGCAAATATTTATAATAAAAAATTTTCAATTCACTTAATACAAGTACTGTATTGCAGTCTCTTTATCATGAAAGTTGAACTTACAAATGTAGACTTATGTACAAAAAATAACTGCATTCAAAAATAAAACAATGTAAAACTTCAGAGCCTGCAAGTTCTCTCAGTCCTACTTCTTGTTCAGCCAGTCGCTCAGACAAACAAGTTTGTTTACATTTGCAGGAGATAATGCTGCCCATTTCTTGTTTACAATGTCACCTGAAAGTGAGAACAGGCGTTCGCACGATGCTGTTGTAGCCGGCGTTGCAAGATATTTGCGTGCCAGATGCGCTAATGATTCATATGTCCCTTCATGCTTCAACCACCATTCCAGAGGACATGCATCCATGCTGATGATGGGTTCTGCTCGATAAGGATCCAAAGCAGTGTGGACCAACGCATGTTCGTTTGCATCTTCTGAGTCAGATGCCACCAGCAGAAGGTTGATTTTATTTTTCGTGGTTTGGGTTCTGTAGTTTCCACATCAAACTGTTGCTCTTTTAAGACTTCTGAAAGCATGCACCACACCCCATTCCGATCAGATTTTGGAAGGCACTTCAGATTCTTAACCCTGGGGTCAAGTGCTGTAGCTATCTTTAGAAATCTCACATTGGTACCTACTTTGCGTTTTGTCAAATCTGCAGTGAAAGCGTTCTTAAAACGAACAACATGCTGGGTCATCATCCGAGACTGCTATAACATGAAATATATGGCAGAATGCGGGTAAAACAGAGCAGGAGACATACAGTTCTCCCCCGAGAAGTTCAGTCACAAATTTAATTAACATATTATTTTTTTAACGAGCGTAATCAGTGTGGAAGCATGTCCTGTGGAATGGTGGCCAAAGCATGAAGGGGCATACGAATATTTAGCATATCTGGCATGTAAATACCTAGCAATGCCGGCTACAAAAGTGCCATGCAAACGTCTGTTCTCACTTTCAGGTGACATGGTAAATAAGAAGCGGGCAGATTTATCTCCCATAAATGTAAACAAACTGGTTTCTCTTAGCGATTGGCTGAACAAGAAGTAGGACTGAGTGGACTTTGTTTTGTTTTTGAGTGTAGTTATGTAACAAAAAAAATCTGTTTGTAAGTTGCGCTTTCACGATAAAGAGATTGCACTAAGATGCTTGTCTGAGGTGAATTGAAAAATACTATTTCTTTTGTTAATAATTTTTACAATGCACATTTGTAATAAAAATAATATAAAGTATAGGTTCCTGGGTTAGTGTTTTTGTTGTGTGGTTGCTGGTGAGTATTTGCTTCAGGTTGCGGGGCTGTCTGTAAGCGAGGACTGGTCTGTCTCCCAAGATCTGTGAGAGTGAGGGATCATCTTTCAGGATAGGTTGTAGATCTTTGATGATGCGCTGGAGAGGTTTTAGTTGGGGGCTGAAGGTGACGTCTAGTGGCGTTTTGTTATTTTCTTTGTGGGGCCTGTCCTGTAGTAGGTGACTTCTGGGTACTCTTCTGGCTCTGTCAGTCTGTTTTTTCACTTCAGCAGGTGGGTATTGTAGTTTTAAGAATGCTTGATAGAGATCTTGTAGGTGTTTGTCTCTGTCTATCCTTGCAACAAAGCCCGATGCCAACTCTGTCCACATATCTATTCAAGTGACACCATCATAGGACCTAATCACATCAGCCACTCCATCAGGGGCTCGTTCACCTGCACATCTACCAATGTGATATATGCCATCATGTGCCAGCAATGCCCCTCTGTCATGTACATTGGCCAAACCGGACAGTCTCTACGCAAAAGAATAAATGGACACAAATCAGACATCAAGAATTATAAAATTCAAAAACCAGTAGCAGAACCCTTCAACCTCTCTGGTCACTCAGTAACAGACTTAAAGGTGGCAATTTTGCAACAGAAAAGCTTCAAAAACAGACTCCAACGAGAAACTGCTGAACTAGAATTAATTTGCAAACTAGATACCATTAACTTGGGCTTGAATAGAGACTGGGAGCGGCTGGGTCATGACACAAATTGAATCTATTTCCCCATGTTATGTATCCTCACACCTTCTTGTCAACTGTCTGGAATGCGCCATCTTGATTATCACTACAAAAGTTTTTTTTCTCCTGCTGATCATAGCTCATCTTAATTAATTAGCCTCTTAGAGTTGGTATGGCAACTTCCACCTTTTCATGTTCTCAATACGTTCTCTTACTATATGTTCCATTCTATGCATCTGACGAAGTGGGCTGTAGTCTATGAAAGCTTATGCTCAAATACATTTATTAGTCTCTAAGGTGCCACAAGTACTCCTGTTTTTAAGAAAAAGGTAGCCCTTCAGTGTTGTTACTTGTATGAGCAGTTATAGGACCAGAGATATCCCTTTGGTTTAGATAACAAGTTTGTTACTCAGGGACTACATTTGAACTAATTTGAGACTGCTAAACATCAATAGTATTCAGTAAGTGCTTTGTGGTGTTTACACATGGGTTCTGAAACTTTTTCGTAGTGTTGGACTCTCCCCTTCCATTTATAGTTGCATGGATACCTCCCTCACATTGCTACAGGGATGTTATATGAACACCAATTACTGTAATTGTTCACATGGAAGAATATTAGAAAAGTAGTGTATACCTTTCTTGGTATAGGTTAGCAGTTGGAGACGAGACACGATCATATGCCAAGCTAGCTTTCTGCTGCCCGTGAGCAGATGGTTTGTGGACAGTTGGTGTTTCATGAACCCTAGTTTGAGAACTATTGAATTATATGGTAGACTGCCTATTTTTACAGATCTCCATGACATCAGCTTCTCCTTACTGCTATGGGAGTAGGTTCACACCGTACAAAAGGGGTGGGCCATGAGACAGCAGTACTGCTGCTGTTATGCTGACTTGGTGTGCTCCTGGAGCCTGGGACTACCTGTACCCTTTCCAGGCCCACAACTCTTTGTAGACATCTCTTCTGCTTGACTTTTTTATGAGGAGAAGACATCCCTGCCTCCGCTCACCATTAGACTGAGGTCACCCTGTCTCCACATTATCCCCTCTCTAAAGAGGGATTCCTCACCAATGCCACTTACACGCTTCAAATAAAAATTGAACTTAAACATAAAAATACTTGCCTCTAGCTCAGTTTGAACCTTCAGTATAAGCAGTGCTCCTGAATCCATGCACCCTAGCACTACCTGAAATGGGGTGGCAACATGCTGCTTGTGGCCTTCACCACTGTGTCCCTGCACATATGTATGTTCTAGCAGCAAAGAGCATCTGCTGTCCCAGTAGGAATTGTGAATATGGTTCCTTTCTACATAAGTTTGTATGTTGAACAAATATTTCACATCACACTGAGCTTCATTTACATATTTTATGAGTTACAAATGTTATATAGCTGAGTATCAAAAAAAGTTAAATTACTTGTTGTGGTTAACTGCGCCCTGTATTCCTCCTGCCAGGTTCCTTGAGGGCACCCAATTAATGTTTCCAGCTCCCAGACATGATCTCTCCTGTGTGACTGAGGGTTTTAAGGCTGCACATCTCCCTGCCTTACACTGTGGTATCCCCAGAAAGCCAGTCCATCTAAAGCCCAGTGCCTGGGAATTGCTTTCTCTCCAAGGGCAATGAACAGTGTATTGCCAGAAGTTACAAGTTACCACACAGCCATTTTTAAGCAAGCACCTTTAAAGTAACAGCACCACAGAGATGATAATATAAAAAATAATAAAAGTTCCTATACACATGCTAAAAACTTACCAAAGATCACCCTCTGTCTTATGGCAACCTAATAGACCAAAGACACATGGGGATAGGGGAGGGTGTGGTCGAGGGTGGTGCTAGGGCACATGGGGACGGGGCAGATGTTCCTGACTGAATGAGAGAAGCTAGGAGTCAGCCAGGGTCTGCATGGGGAGGCTCCCTAACAGCCCCCCTTCCCCCCAAAACCAAACCAAAAACCTTGTTCCATACTTTTCCCACACCCAACAACCCTCCAAGTTCACACTCAGGCTCCTTCCCAACAATTATTTCCCTCTTGCTCAGCTCCTCCATTACCCCTGACTTCCCCAAGCCTTTGCAGTGCTTCTGAGGGGTGCAGGAAATACCTTTCTGTATTGTAGTTTAATTGAATTATTATTCAGAGTTCTGTATTAATATTCCTAGTAAGAAATCTATTTGTCAAAAAACATTTCCTGAATTTTTTGTTGTCTGTATTGTTACAGACATAGTTGCTGCTAGGTATTTTGAAATAAATTACCAAAATAATTGAAACTTGCATGATTACATTGTGGTGTTTTGACAAAATATGCAGAATTTTTAATTTTTTGGCCCCAAATTCCCTCAGGAGTAGCATACAATCGCCCTAGCCCACTGTAATACAAAACATTTAGAACAGCATGGTCCCCAAAGACACTGCATGGGATTGCTACATCCATAATGCTTGTTATGCAGGTTGAGAGAGATTTCTTAAAACCACAAATACCACCAGCCCCAAAAATGCTTTTTAGCATTTTTCCGATTAATTTTCCTTTGCTTTTGTTCTGTTTGGCTTTGTACTATAAATAAAAAGGCCTTAATGGGAAGAAATGTTGTAAACTTTTGTATGGTTACATCATATAGTGGGGAAATAGATTTGATAACTCCCTAGGTCTTTTCCACATGAGACAGCTTTGATTCTACTCTTCTGATTTACAACTAGTCTGAACTTTAACCATAAAATTACGTACATGATTTTTGCAAACTAAAAAGGAGTTTTTTGGTTTTTTAAGGATTTGACTTTTGTAGATAAGTGCTTCACTTAGAGCCTTGCAAATGCAATTTTTGACCAATTTGCTTGTCTCCAAGAAAACCAATGTAAGAAGAAGTGGGTATTCACCCATGAAAGCTCATGCTGCAAAACGTCTGTTAGTCTATAAGGTGCCACAGGATTCTTTGCTGCAATGTAAGACAGAACTTTATAGAATTTATGGCTTTGCATCTTAAAGGCTGCACAGGCATTAAATGCTTTTGTTTTTCAGTATAAGTATAGAGATCTGACGGTGCAGGAAACCACCAGTGTTATTACCCAGTACAAAGACCTCAAACCTGTAATGGATGCATATGGTGAGTTTGTGCATAAGAAAATCTTCTCTTGTTTCTGATTTAAATGTGTAGTATATTTGCATGGCATTTCCTCAGCTTTAAAGTTTGCAATTAGTAAAATGTAGTTGGCAAGTGGTGCCTATATCTGGTAATAAGTTTTTATTTTTATTGTTTTATACTCCGTTAAATAGCTTTTTATGGGAGAGGACTGAAACTAGAGTATAGAATTTGAGGTTCTGTTAAATAAATTCTATTGATGGGATCACATCTTCCTTGGGGAAAAAACAAGCCAATAGAGAACACTTATTCAAAAAGAAATGTACACAGGAATTTCCCCCCCTTTAATGTTGACAATTACAGCTTAGTTTTGGTTGATCCTGCAGAGTTGTACTGTTGTGTATTGCTCAATAGTCAGTCTTTTGCCCTATTGGAATCTATGGGAAGATTCAGCTCCATTGTAGTATAAGATATTCTGATTGTTATATTTATTTATAAAGAACAGTAAATCGACACCCCCCCCCTCCCCAAAGTGTCTTGTTAACAGTGAAAAATCTTGACATTTGTTAGGGTAGGAATAATAGTCTACATTCATGTGTGTAGGAAAGCAGTTTGAGTTTTTGTAATGCACGTTATAAATATTTTTTAATTGCTTAACCTATCTGTGGTTTAACTGCTGTCACTTTTTTTTTTTTTTTTATTGTAGCAATAAATGGCTATGTATTAAGTGTGAGAGAGTTTCAGGGAGCACTTCAGGAACTAGTTTGAGGTTTGGGTTTAGTTAACTTCTTTGCTCAAGATCCAAATGAGGGAGTAAACAGATTCACAGAGAACTCTAATTTGGGAGAAATATTCAAAGAGACCTAGAGCAATTAAAAACAGGTAGAAAATAACTGAGTTTTAAATTGAAAAAAAATGCAAACCAACAGCTGGGGGGAAGTAATCTAAAACATTTACCGGGAGAGAGAACCTGAAATAACCCTGAAAGAGACTGAAGGGAGAAAAGTGAACAGAACTCTAGACATGCTTTTGTATTGTGATATGGTGCTCAAAATGTCAATTCCATTTTGAGCTGCAAATGGAAAGGCTTATATCCTGCAGCATAAAGGTACTTGTTCCTTTCTAAACTGCTCTGGTGAGACTGCACCTGTGGAATTTCTTGTGTTCAATTCTAAACACCACTTTACCGGAAAGTTAATTGACACTGGAGAGATTCATTTTTGATAACCTATTAAGAGTGAAGACACAGCGTAGCCAAGGCTTCTGTCTACGTTGAGAGTTAAGGCTAAATTCCATATAAGTGGTATAGTATCCCTTGTTGGTTGTATAGCAAATTAAATGTATGCTGTCCCCAAATTTTCAGTCTGCTGCAGGTTTATGTATTGAAAAAGTATATGTGTATTGTAGAAGTTTTCAGGGGGAAAGCTTGGGGGGGGGGGGCATTTGTCACTTTGGGCACATGGGAAGGCATGCGAGGCAATTTAGTTTTTTGGCAATCAGGGTACAGTTGAAGCTTTTGACTGGGGAGGAAAAGGCGTCTCCCTCCACACCTTTTGGGCAGGCATGAAAGTGACTTTAAATTTGAAAGGGAGAGGCGGGGCTGAATTCCTCACTCCTCTGCAAACCTTGACAACAGCTAACTGTTCTGCTGTTTTTGCTCCTCTTCACCATGCCAGTATCTGCCACTATGTCCAACCATGATTAAGTACATTAGCTTGATATTTCTGTTAAAATTACCCACAGTGAAATAGTTAAGTGTTGACATATAAGGTATCCTCAGTGTGCTTAAGATTTACCACCCTACTGAGATGCATAAGCAGTTTGTCTTTCAGAACTGTTGTTTCAGGATGTCTGTAGACACATGCAGACAACAGTGCATTGAATTTGCATTCAGTTCATATTTTGAAGGACATCTTTGCAATCATAAGAACTAGTGTGGGTTTTCCCCCTCAAATGAGAGCTTAGATTCAGAACAGGGTTATGTGGTAATTTATGTGGATGCATCTTCACATGGGGCTTTGAGTGTAGGAGACAGTCCTACATTTGTAGGGATAGGAGATCTAATTTTCTAATATGTCTTCCCCATCTCTAAAAATCTTTATTTTTAGGTGTTAATCAGCTTTGGATAAATACTTACAAATTTATAGATATGTAATAGTCAAGAAAGAGACTCTTTAAGAACAGCATAAATATTTTTCTAGGTCACACAGGCTGAAAAAGCTTTAGGTAACTGGAACACAAAGCTAACTCAGCAAAAATTATTTAATACTGTGTATTGTCTTTCAGTTTTTAATGATGGCTCATCCAGGGACCTGATGAGCCTCACTGGAACCATTCCTGTGCCTTATAGAGGTATGCATCCTATCTTTTTTTTGTTTTCAAATCATCTGGAAGATTATTTTGGTTTGTAGATTGTTCAGTTTTCACTATTCTCTTAAAAAAAACTTTACTATGTTATGTAACATTTGAAAAGATTTGTTTGTTCTGCTGTGTTATGGAATTCCAACATAATGTACAAGTTGTATTTGTCTCATGGTTGTTTGATTATTCCAGGCAGCCTCTACCTATCTGATAGTGTGGGAAGCAACATCATTATTTCACAGTGGTGCTATTGTCAGTACTCGACAGCATTTTTATTTTTAAAAAGTTTTTTGCTGTCAGCCAACTGAGGGGGAGGGCTGCAAACAACTCACAAGTGGAACTAAGGATAATTTAGAGATAGGAACTGCGTGTTTCATGTTGGGCGGTGGCATTTGTGTAAAACACCTTATTAGTGGTAAATTATAGTGGCGGAGCTTATGGCTAAACCAGGAACTCGGTGAAGTTCCATTTACTCTAGATAACTATACTTCAGTGTGATTCAAATCTTGGTTCATGTATTAATTTTGTGATCCCAAGATAATGGTGTAATCTAGTCATGAGTAATTATTAGTAGTTTATTTTAAAAATCTCAGGTCAGAATGAGTTGAGGAGGAAGAATAAATTCAGACCTTTTTTAACTTTTCTTTAGGTAACACATACAATATCCCAATATGTCTGTGGCTACTGGATACCTACCCTTTCAATCCCCCAATCTGTTTTGTTAAACCAACTAGTTCAATGACAATTAAAACTGGGAAGCATGTTGATGCAAATGGAAAGATATATCTTCCTTATCTGCATGAGTGGAAACATGTAAGTATGATTAATCTGAAATCCTTCAAACTGATTACTCTTGAATTCCATTATATTATTATTATCATCAAGTTTCTTAACTAATTCTGGTCATTTTGGCTTTGAACAATAAAACAGTGGTGATCTTTTCATCAAACACCACATTACCAGAAAGATAATTGACACTGAATGGACATTGGTTTGGAACTTTTAATCAAAAACTGTTGTCTGAATGTCACTTTTACTGCCTTAAATTAATAAATTCGGTATATCACTTTCACTGTTGGCCAGCTAGCTATGTCTGCTTAACGACAACTCTTCTGGCTAGTTAAGGAGCACAGCATTGGTGGTTTCAAAAGGGGAATCCATGTAAGCTTCCTTTCCTGACAGGTTTGATTGGATATAGGTCCTTAAGAGAGCAGTAGGGAGAGCGTAGTTATTTAAGGCAATTTAGGGATTTTCAGGGATGTCCCTGGGACAAAATTATAGTACTGTGACAAACTTAAGATGAAACTATGAAGATGAACTGTTTGTAGAACAGTCCAAATTTTTAAACCCTTGCAAAACCTATTGAAAAGATGATAAAAAAAATGGCATTTGAAATGGCTTTGTTTTTATAACTTGTTTATATTCTGAACTCTCCTTCAGAGAGCACTCACTGTTTTATAGACATGGCCTGAAAAGCAAAGAGTGTATTTTCACGTTGAAAGTTTTAATTTAAGAAACAGCAGCAAAGGCACTTTGGGAACTTCCTGCTTTATGTGTAAAAGGAAGGGCAAAATTTAGCATATCCTCACGTCTCTGCTCGTTCCTCTGATACCTCTTGTGAGTATTTGTCCCTCTCTGCTATTTG
Source organism: Platysternon megacephalum (assembly GCA_003942145.1). Taxonomy (NCBI): domain Eukaryota; kingdom Metazoa; phylum Chordata; order Testudines; family Platysternidae; genus Platysternon; species Platysternon megacephalum. Next base: position 3,944,205 of record QXTE01000066.1, on the reverse strand, counting down.
GTATTCTGCCCCCGTTAAGGCGAACACTTCACTTAATATTGAAACTTTTAGCTGGTCTCTCTGTACTATAATGTGAATAAACACTGCTTTTTATACTGCCATTGAAACAATAAGGGTAAGCATACTTTTAGGAATAAGATACAATTTTACCTCCAGATCACATTGTGGTAACTCTGGATTTGAAGTTTGCCTGACACTGAGCTGTAAATTGAATGTAATTGATCATCTTTTTATACTGTTTGCAGTGAAAATCAGGCTATTGAATACAGGACACTGCTACTCCAAGAGTGATCTTTAATGGCCTCATTAATGACCTGCAACAATCTAACTATTGTGCTGTGTGTCAAACTGAGGAAAGACTGCACCTTATGTGGGCTGGAACCATTAGAATGTTTTAGTCTTCTGTACTTAATTTTCATGACTCAGTGTTGGTTAGGTTTTTAAAATAACTAAACTTTTATGGTAGTTTTAGTCTTTCTTCAGTCATTGTAGTACTGTAATTCATGTGGAACCATACATTGTCTAGAGTTTAGCTCTGTATCAGCACTACTCCAGCTGTGTGTTCCCTCTTGATTATTTAACATCATGCTAGTAGGACAAGCTGACTAAATTGGAATCTACTAGATTGGGTCTGAAAATAGGAGGGGAAAAAATATTCAGCTGACCAGTGGTATGTGATGAGATGGTACTCAGTCATTATTGTTAGTAGTCAACTAAGCTGTCTTTAGTACAAAAAAAAAAATCAACAGCTTTTGATCTGCTTTCCCTCATAGCCCCAGTCAGACTTGATAGGATTGATTCAAATTATGATCGTGGTGTTCGGAGAGGAACCTCCAGTCTTTTCTCGGCCTACCATTTCATCATCCTACCAACCATACCAAGCAACAGGACCACCAAATAGTAAGTGATGTGCACATATATATATTTTAAAGTATTTTCAATTCATTATCAAGTGTGTTTGCTGCCCTATGCAATATTTTGACAAATGATTTATTGTACTCTGTAGTGTTGAAAGCTGATGGCCCAGTTTCTGTAGTACTGGAAGTTTTTTGTTTTCTGCCATAATACCATTTGGCTTTTGGCTCTCATAATATTTTAATAGAAGGAAATGTATTATCATATTAAACTATTAAGTTTGACTGTTTATTGCCATCTGTAGACACTGCCAGCATTCATTCTTACCTTATACCAACTTCCTCTGATAACCTTATTTGTGCCCTACTCATTTTCTGTCTTGACAATTGCAATTCTTTTTGTTATAATTTTTCTAAAAACTTTTGCTCCAGGATCCAGGACAACAGTACCTGTGTCCTTCTCTATTTGTTGGCTTCTTAATCATTGGTTAATCAAATTCAGAATTGCCTTGTAGATTTTCAGACTCTGTTGATTTTCCCCTTCAATTTTGAGGTTTTTTTCCTTTCACATACCATTTTTTTTTCCTTTTGCAACCTCCTTTTAAACTCTGACCTTAAGCACTGTCTATATATTTGTGGGTTTTTTTTAAAAAGGCTTTCTAAACTGTTTTGTTACACTATGTCAGAAGGATGGGGTGGGTGAGTATGTATGCAAAAAGATTGCACAAGCAGAGGATCAAGCAGAGGATGGAGAGGCTAGATTAGACCAACTAAAGAAGAGTCAAACCAAAAGCAGGATTATGGGGAAGAGGTTAACAAACCAGACCCATACTTGTTCATCGAGTGGCAGTATAAGAGTTCTGGGCCAAATTCAGTGTAATACTTTTAGGGCTCGTATGGAACTAGGAATGTACCTAGCTTCTGTGGAAATACCATGGTTCATATCACACTCCAGTGATTCCTCCACACAACTAGAAGAGTATATTGATGATTTCAGCCATATTTATGTTTTTTGGGTGGGATGGGGAAGGGATTCAGACCTGTAAGGACCTTAAACACACACGAAAACAGAGCAAGAAACACAAGTGGAAGAAATTTAGAGACTATAGGAACACAGAAATGCATAAAATCTCATTGGATGGGGGAATATAAAAAAATCATTCAAAATAATATTAATAGGGAATTGTGTTCATAGGTCTGATGTGGTGAGTTGTAGGGAGGTTGTGCAGAACTTTGCGTGACCAGAGGAGGAAAGGGGGATGTGCAGGTGAGCTGGGAGAGATTATTGTTAGGGGATGGGATCTGTCTCTACCACCTACCTCCATTACTCCACCAGCCTCTATGGTTGCTTGCTTGCAGGTCCTCTGCAGTGAGCCCTTGTTTGAAGAACCTTCTGGTTCACCAAACTGGGACTCTTAGTTGGTCAACCAGGGAGTTCACCGGCTTGGACTGTTGTCAGATAAGCAAAGAAAGCATGGAGCTACATTCCTCACAGTCTCTAAGGAACCAGCTCCCCTCCACACCTAGTTGGGGAACTGGTAGTTGAAGCACTGCCAGGAGGAAGCACAATGATCAGGTCCCTTCTGCTTGCAGCTGCCCCAACCAACAAACCATCTGCAGTTTAACAGGTCATATTCCTGGTTTGTGGGACCAGGCTTGCTATGGAAGGCTGTGGAGATAATAGGGCAGCAATGCAGAGTGGGGAAGGACATTTCTAGTGCAGAAGGAACAAAATAGGAGCATTACAGATGGGGTGGGGGTAGTGACAGCATTTCAAGATAGCCTTGTTCTAAATGCCTTCCCTGTCCCAGCCTGCTCAAAGGAAACCCACTTCCCTCCTCACCATGCCCTAGGAAAAGTGTTCTTCTCCAGCAGCTGGTTGGTGTTATTAGAGAGATGGGATGATACAGTGGTTAGGACATTAGCTTGGAAATTGAACCTAGGTCTCCCTGCTCTGTCACAGACTTCCTGTGTGACCTTGAGCAAGTCACTTAGTCTCTCTCTGCCTGTGTCCCATCTCTAATGTGAGGATAATAGCAGTCCCTTACTTCACAGGGGTGGTGCTAAGATAAATACCTTAAAGATTGTCAGGCACTCAGGATACTATGGTAATGGGGTCATATAAGTATTTTAAGGATAACAGTATCTGCCTGCAAAGCATCCACTCTCTCAAAGACCATGATCTTCACCAAAAAGGGAAACTGCTTCAGGGACCAAACTTCTACCAGACCAGCTTCATCTGCTGCTCTGCTGTGCTCCACTCCTTGCCATTTCCCATCATCTGCCCCCTACCTGCTGCCTGCTACAGTAGAAAGGAAGAGCCTGACACTGCCAGTTTAGGATTGGAGCTAGAAGCTCCAGCCCTGAATCAGCTTCTCTCTTTCTGACAAGGTTCATATCAGCAGAGATCATAGTCTCCATTGTTGTTGGACTGCTGCTGAAAAAGGCCTATGGTAGGGGCATGAAAGGGGAGCAGTTGGGAGTATGTTGTTGGGGCAGTATTTTGAGATCGTTTAATGGGGGAAGGGTGCCTTTTCACAGACCTGCTCTCGTATCCTTGGCCTTCACTTGGCCACTCATGTCTCCGGTAACGTCCTTTTCCCCCTGCCATCCCACTTAGACCACCTTTCCCTCATTGGCATTGAAAAATTAAAATGTATAAACTTTAGTTAACATAAGGTTGCAGGCACTCCGCAGTGTTTTGTGCTGCTTATACCCTTCCTTGGTGCAAGAGATGAATTCCCCAAACTCTCATTCTGCATTTCCTGGTTTTCCAACATTTGAATTTTGGGAATTAAGATTTCATGTTTAAATAGGATCCAAGTAGCACAGGTCATTGCTGAGTTTCACCCGTGGAGACAATTATCGTAGGACATTAAAATTATTCGTATTGTGTCATTCTGATTGCAAGGGGCCTGATTATCTCATCACCATTTGCATGTACAACTCTCATTTGCTACAGTGGGAGTTATGCCCGTGCAACTGACAATGTTTGGGATTCTGAAGTCTCAAGTCATACTGGAAATCATCCCTTTGTGCCATCAACTTAATGAAGGAATGTGAATGTATAGATGGGCTCCCCTAGCTTGAAGGGAGGAGTTATAGTAGCACCACTAGGATTAGCAGACTCCTTGAAAATACTGCATTTGGGGGACCTGAATTCCTTGACAGTTTCTCTTCTATGGGTGCAACTGTTCCAGAACTGACTCAAGTAGCAGGGAAGGTATTCATAAAATTAGATGAATTAATGAACTGACTTCTCTGTTGTTCTTTTCTCTCATTCCATCCCAACTGTATCTCTTGCTCTGAATTTTTCATCAGCTTCAAGACTTAGCGACAACGCAGGTCTGAGTTTATAATTTAGCTTCATTAGGACATCCCCTGATGCAGTTAAAAACAGAATGTTTCTCTTAACCATAACTTGACAATAGATATTTTCATTCACGGTTAAAGATGCGTTCTCAAGTCTGAATAAGTGAAGCTATGTTGATTCAAGAGCATATTTTTTAATGTTTTGTTGTATTCGTAGTGTCTGACTTGGACAGGAATAGACTTTATTAATGGTAAAAATACTCCAAAAATGCAAAATGTAACACATTGTTTTGATTTTTGCATAAATATAAAAGTTCAGTAAAGGTATTTGAGATAAGATTAGAGAATACAGTATATTTACCTCTTTCCTGTTTCTCCATGCCTTAAATCAGACACTGCTAGATCTGTTAAGACATTAGAAACCTGTTTTCAAGATGGCATAAATCAGTCATTCCCCTACCCCCTTCCCATCCTTCCTTCTGCAAAAGTTTTGGGGTTTTTTTTAGCTGTGAGATTGGATTTCTTCTAGGTCAGTTGGCATCATTGATCTACCTGTAGTAAGAATGTTCAATAACTCAGCAAACTGCATGAACTATTTTAATTTTTAACTGTAGGTGTCAGTGCAAGTATAGAGTTACTGAAGAGTATGAACTATACTATGCTTACAGACTAACACGGCTGCTACTCTGAAACCTGTCACTATGCTTAAAGGGGCAATTGTCAACTTGAAAGTCAAATTTAGCTGAAAACTACCTGCTATAGTTGGAAATAATACCTCGGGCTACTATAATTTAATAAACTAGCAAAATATATTTTTCAGGTTTGTTTTTTGTGTGCCTTTAACAGCCCCTTTGTAATAGTCTGTTTTACTGGGGCAGCCAGTGAGTTTCTCACCAGGGGACTGAGAGAAACTTCATAAAACTTTTTAAAAATCTGGACTTATTATTTAAGAGGTGCTGTATAAGGACCAGAGTTTTTGAAAATTAGATAATTTCAAATAATTTAAGTTGGCAATGCGCTTCTAATCTTGGCTTATTTAGTAGTAAGCTATTTAGTGCAATGTTTCCAGCGTTCAGAAAAGTGCTGCTTAAACATTTAAACATACAAATTCTTAGTTGAAACAGTATTTAAAAGGTTGGAAATTTGATTTGTATTTTCCTTATACTGCTGTTGTCATCTTGTAGTATACTGGTTGCATGCAAGAGGCTCTGAAATATTTGGAGGATGTGAATTCTGACTTTAAAAAAATAAATCAGACAGGGCTAGTATGCTGCCCTGAGTGTGTTGGATACAACTTTCTTTTAAGGAAACATTTGAATAAATTATAACTTTTTAAACTATAATCTAACTATGAAATAAATATAACCTTTTTAGTGAAAAATTGGGATTATACAGTGGATAGATTTTTATAAAGAAGAAAATTGCTTTTTGCTCTTAAATTATCTAACATCATATCAATAATACTAGGACAAGTAAACAAGAAAATGTGATTGAAATTTTCAAAGCAGTCTATTGACTGTCTAAATTCCCTAGTCTGCTTTGAAAATCTCTACCTACACATGTATTTGTTTTTTGGTAACTGCATTGTGAGCATAATTTCTAATATCTTACCTTCTTTTCCTATGTTAACTCTGATATTCATTAATAAAAATGTGTTAAACTCTGTGAAGACAACCGTGAAAGATAAAGCAACCATGGATTTCAATGTGACCAAGAGAAACACCTACTTCTTCAAGTGCTTGCTCATATCGATTCCAATTAGGTGTGCGCATGCTGCGTGCACGATCGTCAGAAGATTTTTACCCTAGCAACACTCGGTGGGTCGCCCTAGGCGCCCCCTGGAGTGGCGCCCTCATGGCACTGGATATATGCCCCTGCCGACCCAGCGCCCCCTCAGTTCCTTCTTACCGCCCGTGACGGTTGTTGGAACTGTGGAGTGCAGCTAGCTGTTCTCCACTCTCCCTAGCATTCGCTTTTTCGTACTTAATAGTTTTCATTAGTGATAAGTAGTTGTTAATAGTTATAAATAGTTCTTTAACAGTTGTAGTAGTTAGATTAGATTAGTTTCTTTCTGAGAGGGAGCGGGGTCTTTCTTCCTCCCCTCCTCCCCCGTCCGGCCCGGTGCCTAGGCCCATGCCGGGGTCTCCGGGTTTCAAACCCTGCTCAGCTTGCCTGAGGCCGATGCCAACGGGAGACCCCCCACGACTCCTGCCTAAGGTGTCTGGGGGAATCCCACCAAGCGGATAAGTGCCGCATTTGCAAAAGCTTCAAGCCAAGGACCAGAAAGGAGCGGGACTCTAGATTGAAGCAGTTCCTTATGGAGGCGGCACTTAGCTCGGTCCCTTCCACTTCGCGGGACCAGGCACTGTCATCGTCGGTGCGGAGTGCCCCTGCGGCACTGACTGGTCCGGCACTGTGTTTGGGCTCGTCAAAAGACATGCGCCAGACATCCACGGCGCCTCCACCACCACGGCGCCGGTCCCTGTCTCCAGGTCAAAGGAAGAAGCAGCCCAAGCAGGTGACGGCCGCTTCCTCCTCATCGGCTCACCAACCATCGGCGCCTCCTTCACCGCAAACGGAGTCGCGTCCGTTACCGGAGCGTGTGGGACCTCTAGTGGCCCCGGCGCTGTCGACTCCGGCACCGCAAGGGCCGTCGAGTCCAGCGCCTGTGAGCTCCCCGGAGTGCACCGTGGTTGAGCTGGGACTCCCTTCTACGCCAGAGACCTTCTCAACAGCGCGGGACCTGATCGCACTCACGGAGCCGGCTCTTCAACAGCCCCCGGCACCGCCGGTGCGGACACTCAGGTCAAAGGGGAAGCCATCCCTGATGCGACTGGTCCCAGTCCCGATCGTGGTCCCAGCACCTGTCTCGTTCTCGACGCCAGTCGTACTCGTGCTGCCGCTCCGGCTCCAGGAGGTCTGAATCTCGGTACGGCCAGTACCGACCGGACTCTTGGCACTGCTCCCGGTACCGGTCCCGGAGGCCGATCTCGTCAGAGATCTCCGTCGAGATCTAGATCGGGCTCGTGGTACTGCTACGACCACAGGCACCGTTCGCCATCTCGGTACCGCTCCGCATCACGCCACCGGTACCCCGCACTGCGGCACCCTGCAGCACTGAGGGACTTGGCACCGTCCCATATGGCACCGCCTTGGCCGTCCCGCTCTGCTTCAGCGTCGTCGCGCTCTCAAGTGGGCTTCCATGCCCAGGACCAGGGCGAGGGCGATGCAGGCCAGTGGCTGGAAGAAGGCCAGGACCCGGGCCAAGAACCCGCACAGTGGTCCTTTTGGACTCCTTGGGCATACCATCAAGCCCAAGGGGCTCCTTCAAGGGCCTCCTCCCCTTCAGATCCACGAGTGCTGCAGGCCACGGTATCTCGCCCCCCCTACCCTCCCCGGGGAATGCTGAGGCAACTGTCCCAGTGCCATTGCAGGCCCACCTTGCTGATGTCACTGACCCTGACCAGCAGGACCCCCCACAGGATGACCCCACCCAGGATCCCTTAGCCCCGGAGGTATCTTCCTCGTCCTCGCCGGATGAGGCAGTGGTGGGTACTACAGTTACGGGTCCTCCCCCTATGGACCTTCGCGCCCACCAGGAACTGCTTTGCAGAGTGGCGCGCAATATGAACCTTCAAGTAGAGGAAGTGGTGGAGGTAGAGGACCCTGTCGTGGACATTCTGTCTGCAGAGACACCGTCCCGAGTGGCCCTCCCCGTCATTCGGACTATACAGGCCACTGCTAGGACAATCTGGCAGTCGCCTTCCTCTATTCCTCCGACGGCCAAAGGCGTCGAAAGGAAGTACTTTGTTCCCTCTCAGGAGTACGGTTTCCTTTACATGCACCCCCAACCGTGCTCCCTTGTCGTGGCTTCGGCCAACAGGCCCCAGCGCCTAAGTCAAAGGACGTGAGGCGCCTGGACTTGTTTGGGCGCAAAGTTTACTCGGCGGGAGGCTTGCAGCTCAGGGTGGCCAATCAACAGGCACTCCTGAGCCATTATGACTATAATTCGTGGGTGTCTATGTCCAAGTTCAAGGAGTTGGTCCCACAGGAGTCCAGAGAAGAGTTTGGAGCTCTAGTAGAGGAGGGTAAGAAGGTGGCCAGAACCTCCTTACAAGCCTCTCTGGAGGCGGCGGACTCGGCGGCTAGAACTCTGGCCTCGGGCATCGCCATGCGCCGCATTTCATGGCTGCAGGTCTCTGGATTACCACCAGAGTTGCAACAGACACTTCGGGACCTACCCTTCGAGGGCCAGGGTCTGTTTTCTGAAAAGACAGACTCAAGGCTACAGAGCCTCAAAGACAACCGGGCCATTATGCGTTCACTAGGCATGCATACGCCGGTAACGCAAAGAAGGCCCTTCAGGCCGCAGCCCCAAAGGTTCTACCCTTGGCCAAGATATGACTTCTCGAGAAGACGTGGTCGGGGTGGTAGGAGGAGACAATCTGGCCCTCAGACGGGTCAGAATCAGGACCCCCCCCCAAGCCATCGGCGGGGCCAAAACAAAACTTTTGAAGGTGCGCCCGAGGGCGGAGCACCAGTCTCCTTACAGGATCCTTTTCCACCCTTCTCCAACCGGCTTTCCCATTTCCTCCCTGCGTGGTCCCACATAACATTGCACCATTGGGTCCTACGCCTGGTAGAAAGTGGATACCGACTCCAATTTGTTTTGTTCCCACCCTCCCTCCCCATCCCTCTTCAGGGACCCCTCTCATGAGCAACTCCTTCTACAGGAGGTGCAGTCGCTCCTGGCTATCGGAGCGGTAAAAGAGGTTCCAAGAGATCTGAGGGGCAGGGGTTTTTACTCCCGTTATTTCCTAATCCCCAAGGCAAAGGGGGGGCTATGGCCCATTCTGGACAAATTCATGGTAAAGTTGAAGTTCCGCATGGTTTCCCTTGGGACCATTATTCCCTCCCTGGATCCTGGAGACTGGTACGCTGCCCTCAACATGAAGGACGNACGTTATTTCCTAATCCCCAAGGCAAAGGGGGGGCTATGGCCCATTCTGGACCTGCGCGGACTCAACAAATTCATGGTAAAGTTGAAGTTCCGCATGGTTTCCCTTGGGACCATTATTCCCTCCCTGGATCCTGGAGACTGGTACGCTGCCCTCAACATGAAGGATGCGTACTTCCACATAGCGATTTACCCACCCCATAGGCATTTCCTCCGCTTTGTGGTCAACCAACAGCACTTTCAATTTACCATCCTCCCTTTCGGCCTCTCCACGGCCCCCAGGGTGTTTACGAAGTGCATGGCTGTTGTAGCTGCTTCCCTTCGTCGGCAACGGATCCAAGTGTTCCCGTATCTCGACGACTGGCTTATTCGAGGTCGCTCCAGAGATCAGGTGCAGTCTCATGTTCAGACCACCATAGCCATGTTCAATCGACTAGGCCTACTGCTCAACATCACAAAANTGGCCCCCAGGGTGTTTACGAAGTGCATGGCTGTTGTAGCTGCTTCCCTTCGTCGGCAACAGATCCAAGTGTTCCCGTATCTCGACGACTGGCTTATTAGAGGTCACTCCAGAGATCAGGTGCAGTCTCATGTTCAGACCACCATAGCCATGTTCAATCGACTAGGCCTACTGCTCAACATCACAAAATCTACTCTGGTACCAACCCAGAGGATAGAATTCATAGGAGCAGTCTTGGATTCTGGCCTAGCCCGGGCACTTCTGCCGGATGCACGCTTCCAGTCCATAGCGAACATCGTCCGCAGCCTGCAAACCTTCCTGACCTCAACCGTGAGGACATGCCTATGCCTTCTGGGGCACATGGCATCGTGCACGTATGTGACCAGGCACGCCAGGCTACGACTGATGCCCGCTGCAAGCCTGGCTATCAACAGGTTACCGACCAAGTCGGGACAGCTTGCACACGATAGTCACCATTCCTCCAGGAACATTAGCCTCTCTAGACTGGTGGCTGGACCACAAGCTAGTGTGCGAAGGGGTGCCATTTCATGCCCCACAGCCCTTCGTGTCCCTGGTCACGGACGCATCGTCCCTGGGATGGGGTGCCCACCTCGGAGACCTCGGTATACAGGGCCTATGGTCAGCAGCAGAGTTATCCCTACACATCAACGTAAGGGAGCTCAGAGCAGTGCGCCTGGCATGTCAAGCATTCCGACAGCACATTCAAGGCCGTTGCGTGGCAGTCCTTACAGACAACAAAACGGCCATGTTTTATATCAACAAGCAAGGGGGAGCCCAGTTGTCCCCCCTCTGTCAGGAGGCCACTCGTCTGTGGGAATTCTGCATAGCCCACTCGATCCATCTGGTGGCGTCGTTTCTCCCAGGAGTCCAGAACCTTAGCAGACCGCCTCAGCAGATCATTCCTGGCTCAAGAGTGGTCGGTTCGCCCGGATGTTATCCATTCTGTCTTCCGGAGGTGGGGCTTTCCCCGATAGACTTATTCGCCTCGCACGCCAATCGGAAATGCCAGGTGTTCTGCTCTCTCCAAGGTCGTTCCCTGGGCTCTCGGACGCCTTCCTGATACAGTGGAAGCCTCACCTGTGTTATGCCTTTCCTCCATTCCCGCTAGTTCACAGGGTCCTGCTCAAACTCCGCAGGGACAGAGCCCAACTGATTTTGCTCGCCCTGGCATGGCCCAGGCAGCACTGGTATACCACTCTCCTCGAGCTGTCAGTGGACACTCCAATTCCACTCCCGCTGTGGCCAGCCCTGATCACTCAAGATCACGGACGGCTCCGTCATCCCGACCTGCAATCTCTCCACCTCACAGCGTGGATGCTGCATGGCTAAGCCAATCTGAGCTGTGCTGCTCTCACTTGGTTCAGCAGGTACTCTTGGGTAGTAGAAAGCCCTCTACCAGATCCACATACTTAGCCAAGTGGAAACGTTTTTTGTGCTGGTGCGCCCAGTATCATAAGACCCCCCCTACGGGCATCAGTTCCCATCATCCTGGATTACCTCCTGTGCTTAAAACAGCAGGGCTTGGCGATATCATCCATCCGAGTGCACCTGGCAGCTATTTCAGCGTTTCACCCGGCTGAGGACGGGCGTTCTATCTTCTCCAACCCTGTCGTCACTAGATTTCTCAAGGGATTGGAGCTCCTGTTCCCACGAATTAGAAAGCCAGCCCCTACGTTGGATCTTAATCTGGTCCTTTCCAGGCTCATGGGTGCTCCCTTTGAGCCCATGGCGACCTGCTCGCCCCTGTACCTTTCTTGGAAGACGGCTTTCCTCGTAGCTATCACCTCGGCGAGACGTGTATCGGAGCTTAGAGCTCTCACATCGGAACCACCGTATACGGTGTTTCATAAGGACAAGGTACAGCTGCGACCACACCACACCTTCCTTCCTAAGGTGGTATCTGCCTTCCATGTCAACCAAGACATCTTCCTCCCGGTCTTCTATCCGAAGCCGCACGCCTCTCGTCGGGAGCAACAGCTGCACTCCCTAGATGTTCGCAGGGCCCTTACCTTTTACATCGAGCGAACTAAACCTTTTAGAAAGACGACCCAGCTGTTCATAGCTGTGGCAGACCGGATGAGAGGCCTCCCGGTCTCCACCCAGTGCATCACGTCTTGGATTACATCATGTATCCATGCGTGCTATGTCTTAGCTGGTGTCCGAGCTACACACCTGACCGCCCACTCCACTCGGGCTCAAGCTTCGTCCTCTGCCTTCCTGGCTCATGTGCCCATACAGGAGCTCTGTAGGGCAGCGACTTGGTCATTAGTTCATACCTTCGCTTCCCACTATGCCATAGTGTAGCAGTCCAGAGATGATGCGGCATTTGGTTCAGCGGTCCTTCACTCCGCGACATCTCACTCCGACCCCACCGCCTAGGTAAGGCTTGGGAGTCACCTAATTGGAATCGATATGAGCAAGCACTCGAAGAAGAAAAGACGGTTACTCACCTTTGTAACTGTTGTTCTTTGAGATGTGTTGCTCATATCCATTCCAAACCCGCCCTCCTTCCCCTATGTCGGGGTAGCCGGCAAGAAGGAACTGAGGGGGCGCTGGGTCGGCAGGGGCATATATCCGGTGCCATGAGGGCGGCACTCCAGGGGGCGCCTCAGCCAACCCACCGAGTGTGGCTAGGGTAAAAATCTTCCAACGATCGTGCACGCAGCGCGCGCACACCTAATTGGAATGGATATGAGCAACACATCTCAAAGAACAACAGTTACAAAGGTGAGTAACAGTCTTTTCTTGAATTCTCTGAGACAGCAACTCAACTGCAGATGTTGAATTAGCTTTACTTTCTATTAAGTAACTTAAAAAGATGTAGCAAATGGATGGGAAAGGGATACTGGAATAAATTTTCTCTTCTATTGGAAAAGTATCTCTATTAAGGAATCAGAGTGGTAGCTGTGTTAGTCTGTATCCTCCTGCTGATAATAGCTCACCTTAATTGATCACTCTCCTTAGAGTTGGTATGGCAGCACCCGTTTTTTCATGTTCTCTGTGTATATATCTTCCTACTGTATTTTCCACTGCATGCATCCGATGAAGTGGGTTTTAGCCCACGAAAGCTTATGCTCAAATAAATTTGTTAGTCTCTAAGGTGCCACAAGTAGTTCTCGTTCTTTCTACTAAGGAATGTTTGTGTTGGTTAATTATTCAAATTCTCTTGCTTCTAGTATGACTATACCTAATAGGAATGCTCTAGTATTTTTCACGTCCGCTATCCAAATGTATTGTCCCAAGAAACATAGCTGTTTGTATACTACATCACAACTAATTGTCTTCCTCATAGACTGGTGGAAGGCACTCCTAATTAAGATGCAGATAAATGGGATTAATTACCTGAGTGCTGTTAAGTGTGTGGGTATTTTTCAAGCTATGAGAAGGAAGCTAAGGGAAAACAATGCTGGAAGGTGCGGCTCTGTGCTTATCCATACTCCAGTGTAGATGAAAACAGCGTCTGAGATTCTGGCTACACAAGCCATAGCAAACAAGAATGGGAGTACAGATTCTTCATTCTTAAATTAGGATCAAACAGTGAGAAGTGCATCATTTCATAACATAAATAATTGCTTCACTTGCAATCATGTAATGATTATTAGGAAAGGAAAGTACTAGGCATAGCTAAAATGAACAGGTTAGAACTAAAATAGACATTTTTATGTATTATGTTATCTGTTTGTCGCTAGTGAAATATGAGTACATATAAGACTACAAATTTTCATAACTCATCTCGTAAGCATAACATCATTTTCCTTAGACCGCTGTTGATTCCCACTTGGTGAAATGAGGTGAAAACAAATGACAAATCTTATGCAGTGTTTTTCAATTTCTTTATGACACAGTTGGATGAACTTGAAAATAGGGATTTATAATGGAAATGGTGGCTGACAGACTTTATGATAGTAGCAAAGGCTATTGAATAATTCTGTGCTGAAGGTATTCTCAGTACTAAAGAGGTGTCTGCAGAATTAAAATAGTTGTGCAGGATCATCCCTAATTTAAAGAGAAAAGTGTATTCAGGTATCTTAATGCCTAATTGCATGAATATAATTACTAGAGGGAGCCTGTCTGGGGAGCATCTGAAGGCACAAACTCTTTATCATCCCTATAATAGCTCATATTATAAGTAGACTTGTAGAAATGAGTTAGTGATTTTTTTAAACAAATACGGTGTAAGAATGTACTTAAATTAGTGTATATCCTAATTTGCAGTGTTGGAGTTCTGTATAAGCAAAAAAGCACAGGGATGAGTATTTCCCTAGTTAGTATGAAATCAAATTATGACTAAATGATGGAAAGAAAAATGATTCCTCAGGTTTTCATTGATTGATGAGAGTTGTATGTGACTGCCTCTAGATTCTGCCACCACAGCTTTGAACATCAGCTAAAGGAAAGTGCCAGAGTGGTGTGTGAGACTGCGTTTTCAGGCCTCCCAGCCCCTGCTGATTCTGAGAGGGTTCCCCCCAGCAGCAGGTTGCATTGCCACTAGATAACCTGGACAGGCTTTGTTTTATTAAACAATGAATTTGCATAAATTTTTCTGGCTTTTGTCAATGTATTTTTTTAAGTCAATGTGATCTATACATGTTGAATAAACATGAAAAAAATCTAGTCACATTTTTTTCTTTACTGACATTTGATTCTGGCATTGTACTACGTTCATGGTTGAACAGTGTATTGAAATATCTCTCATCATAGCATAAATATGTCTACCTCATTTAACAAAATCTTGAAAAGTAAAACTGTACAAAATTGTTATTTTGTTTAGCATCCTACATGCCAGGCATGCCAAGTGGAATCTCTCCCTATCCACCAGGACACCCTCCTAACCCAAGGTAAGTTGTGCTTTAAATCCAGTCACTGAAGGGGATCTGCTGTGCTGGTGCTGCTTCTGAGAATCTCAAACCCCGTTTGTATCTTCTTTTGATGGAGATTGAGTTCTTGGATTTATTTTTAAATTATGATGGTAGTGTATTATTCAGAAATCGAGGATTCAATCCTTGTCAATAGCAGAGGGAAAGTTTGAATAGGGCTAAGCCTTTTAGTGCTAATTGATCCCAATATACAATTGTTAGGTTTGGTTAGAAAAATTTGCTTACTGCAAAGTGTTCCTTGCTGGATTATTGCTCCTCTTGTTGCATTATATAAAAGATCAGTTTTTATGGGATAGGTCCCCCTATTTCTTTTTAAAGGTATTGCCCAATATGAATTCATGCAATTGATTGCTCAAGTAAGAAATCATTTTTTGTTTAAACCTCCCTTCTAGGCAAATATGGAATACCCCTTGTTCTCTTCTCTTCCCCTCAATCCACAAACAGTATAAAATCAAAATGAGCCATGAATAACATTGTTCCAGATAAGAAATGTCTGTAATGTTTTTAATGACTTTTAAGTGTTGGAGGAAAAAGTAGTTTGCACATTAATTCAGTCTTCTGAAATTGTGCTAAACAGTCAAATTCCAATTTTCAAGTAAGTCTATTTAACATCACCTCTATCACAATCTATACTCTAAAAGTTCTGCTAACAGAGGTCTCTCTGGCTATCTTATGGGGTCTTTTTCTTGTTATATTGCTACCCAGTATAAGTAAACTTGATACCAGAGGGATTTGGTTACTGAATTTTAAAAGAAAATTGAAGTGATTACTTCTGTTAACCTAAAGAATAAATATTAAGCTAGATAGATGTATGTGTTAAAATTGTTTTGACAATTTATTGTAAGAAATGTCAGTGTTTCTATATGTCCCTAATTGAGAATGGTGCTGGTGTTAATAAACTTAATGTAGAAAGTCAAGTTTGACCCAATAAATGTATTTCAGTGTTGTGAGGGTATGACGCAGACAGGAGGCTTTCATAGTTGTTGTAAAGTCCATTTTATTGTTTTAAATTTGTAATCTAATACTTAAATATTTTATAAACAATTAACAGTCTAGCCTTACAATTTTTAGTGTCTCCTGCCTTTCTCATGATTTCATATGCAGGGCTGCGATTTCTGTATTCCAAACTGTCATCAGAATGGAACTTTCTTTTTGTTAATTATTCATTGTTGTGCAAAACATTTAAAAATATTTAAATATTTTAATTAAATGCAGGGATTAGGAAATAGTTTATTGATATAAAATCTGCACTTTGGGTATGATCCAAAGCCCATTGAAGTAAATTTAGACTCACTTTGACTTCAAAGGGTTTTTTTCATTCACTCCCTTTTTGAGCGTGGGGTGGCACTGAATGTAAACCTTTTGATAAGTATGCCATGCAGTCATTTACCTTGCATCTGTTTGGGTGGGAAATACTTGTTTATTTTTATTATTGCTCTGCTCGTATTTCACTTCTGTCTTGGAGCAAGTGATGGGCTCCTATAGTATAGAATAGCTGTATGAAAAAAATTGTGCTGCAGAGAGTACAGTGTAAGGTCTTGTTAGGAGGAGCAGCACATGTGTCACTGCTTCTGGCAGACTGGAATTTATTCTTCTGACTGATATTATGCTCTTCTCCAATGAGCGCTTAATCAGGGGTGGCCAACCTGAGCCTGAGAAGGAGCCAGAATTTACCAATGTACATTGCCAAAGAGCCACAGTAATACGTCAGCAGCCCCCCATCAGCTCCTCCCTACCCCCGCTCCCAGTGCCTCCCGCCCACCAGCAGCCTGCCGATCAGTGGCTCCCCCTCCCTCCCCGCACCTCCCAATCAGCTGTTTCGTGGCGTGCAGGAGGCTCTGGGGGGGAGGGAGGGGGGGGAGCGAGGGCACGGCAGGCTGAGGGGAGGGGGTGGGAAGGGGTGAAGTGGGGGCAGGGCCTGTGGCAGAGCTAGGGGTTGAGCAGCGAGCACCCCCTGGCACATTGGAAAGTTGGCGCCTGTAGCTCCAGCCCCGAAGTCGGTGCCTATACAAGGAGACACATATTAACTTCTGAAGAGCCGCATGTGGCTCCGGACACAGGTTGGCCACCCCTGGCTTAATGCATGTTAAAAAGACCTAAAAGATAATTCAGTCTCAGAAAATAAATGTGCTAAATTCCTCTTGTAATACATCGTTATGAATATCTTTTGTGCCTCTTTTTATTAAATGTTCATTTATTACCCAGTTTTAAAAGTCCCTCTTGGTCAACAGCCATAAATTATCATATTTTGAGGAGATAGTCTCTAATATTATTTTTTAAATTATAATGAAAATACTATTTACTACAAGTAAGTGATAGGTACAGATCAGTATAGTAACTGTAAGGCCTAATCCTGGCAGTTAATGCATAAGATTTACACTTCCCATGATGATAGTTAGTTTCAATTTTGAGGGTAAATGAAGACAGATTAAATGTCATCTGCCCAAACTGTCAATTGCCTTGATGAATGAATTTGTTGTTAATATCTGTGTATTTATTCTCTCCCTCTCCTTCCACAAAAATTCTTAACAGAAGACTTTTTTACCTTACTTATAATAATATTTTTATTACATGATAAATTAACTTTTAACACTAGCTTTTTACACAACAAAAACACTAACTTTTTATTTTGTGTTTAACAGCTGTACGACGGTTAGTTACTATCATTGTGTCAATCAAAACTCTAATGCAATTTAGTATGTAAATACTTTTTCTTTAAATATTTATGGTTCCAAGCTTTAGGACGGTAAAATAAATTAATCCAATTGAAGGGAACTTGAAACATTCAGGACATTTGACCAGCAAATAACTTGTCAGAGATACAAATATAATGATGTATAATTTAAAATTATACAAGAAATTGTGAAAGACATCTTTAAGCTAAATTAGTAGCGTATCCTGTGAAGAAGAAAAAGAAAGTAAAGTCTCTACTGGCCTGTAGTTTGAAGCAGTTTATTACCTTTACTTGTAAAAGTGACTGCTTATATTTGAAAAGGAAACTTGCTCTTTCTTTTAGTATGATAACTTTGTAAAAAGTTTTGGAATCAAAAGTTTAGCACTGGAAAACTTAATGTAAAGTTGATGTACGTGGATGTTCTGCAAATTCTTGCCTAATGTTAATATAACTTTCTTTATCAAGTGGCTACCCGGGCTATCCTTATCCACCTGGTGGTCCATTTCCAGCAACAACAAGTGGTCAGCACTACCCTTCTCAGCCTCCTGTGACTACTGTTGGTGAGTAACTTTTGAAAGTATCTCTTTCTGAGTTCTAGAGAAAGCGAAGGTTCCAGCCGTAAGTAGACAGGGAAAAAAATCACATTTATGAAGCAGATGTAAATTGTATCATACTTGTATGGTAGTTAAAACCTGAACTTTTAAGCAGAGATACCATTTAACATGTATTAAAAAATATCCATTGTGTTTTGTTTCCTCCAGTAAGGAACTTGGTAAATTGTCTTCCTTCTATCCATAGTCTCTGATTTGTGAACTTTCTGAAGAACAATGCATATAGCCACCTTACATTTTTCTTTCCCCATTTGATAAAATGTGACATTTTTATTGCATGTGCACTGCTCTGTGTATTTGTTGTTTGTTTTAAAAAATTGTTGTCCTTATTTTAGTTATCTATTGGATTCATTTAATTTGATCCAAGAGAACCATCTAGTAAATGGAGATACAGAGCTATAACTCTAGTTTGATAGCAGTCCCTTCCAAACATTGTGTGTGAAGTAGCAATCACTTGTAATATGTTTACAGCCTTTGTCTCCTGCAAAATAAGTACCATAAGTAAAAACAAGAAACGACAAACAAGTTTTAAGTGTGTATGTGCTCTTTCTTATTTAGAAATGCAGTATCTTTTAGTATATCCCTAGTATATTAATTATGTATTGGGCAAACAAAATTATATCTTGAAACTCGTTTCAATGAGGTACCTGAGGAAAATATAAATCTAATCTGACAACTCAGGGTAAGCAATTGACTTTATTTTCTTGCAACACAAGATGTGTATTTGTTCGCACTGTAAAATCTTTTGTGCTCTTCACTTTGTTTTGGGAACTATGAGAGTCATGGTGAAGGATTAGGACTGTGGTGTTTTTGAGGCCTACTTTTTGAGAATCAGCAGTGTCATTCTGGGGGGGCATATTTCATTTAAATGGAGGGCTCAAACTGTATCTCTTTCCGAAGGCACCATATGTCAATCTACATCCTTGTTGCAGTATTGCTGGCCTCTGAAGTAGCTCTAGCAATTACCGCTTTAAATGCCAGACTACATTGACAGCACCAAAAGTGCTCACTTTGGTTACCAGGAGACTCAGAAACTATGGGATGATGTGGCAACTGAAGGTAATGCAGTCCATCAGCCAAATGAATGAAGAGAGAGATGGGGGCGGGGTGGATATGTACAAGTCGGCATGGGATTTAATGCACAGGCTACTTGATCGTCTTTTCTTGCACTGAACCTTTTGAGCAGCAGTACCCAGGAGGCTGGCTCTTATTCTTATATGTTTGTACTTCCTCAGGTATCTGGACTACAATTCTTTGAAAAGCTGAGTGACTTCCAGTATTTGATATTAGTCTCATAGGTTAGCAAGAGGGGATGAGCTCCATGAAAAAGAGAGCTGTCTGATAGGAGTGGTCTCCGTACATCTGTTGTTTTGGGCGCTCTGTTAGTTGTGGGGAAAGTTTGCAAGAGTATTCCCAAAATAACAATGAAGCTAGTATTTATTTTGGGGTGGAGGGTGTTCTGGGGTTTAGTAAGTCTGCGAAGTTCTCAAGCTCTGGCAAGACCTAGTGCAGTGGTTCTCAAACATTTTTTTTTCGCGGACCACTTGAAAATTGCTGAGGGTCTCAGCTGACCACTTAATGATCTTTCCAAATGTTGTTTGTACCATTAACTAACTATTGTAAAGCGCTTTGGATAAAAACGCTATATTAAAAAAAACTTAATAATTTTGTTCTACAAATAAAAGCACACAACTCATATTTTCATGTCAGTAGTTTTACCTTTCTAATGCGATGGATGTGCCCTTTCTCTCCCGCCGCAGCAGCCCCCGAGCTGGGGCTGGGAAGGAGGGGGGGTCTCTCCCTTACCACAGCAGCCACAGAGCTGAGGCTGGGAAGGAGGGCTGTTTCTCCCCAGCAGCCACAGCCCTGGAGCTGGGGAAAGTTGCCTCTTTCTCTGGCCGCCACAGTTCTGCACATCCCAAATTCCCCCCCCACCCCCTCTTCTCATCCCACTGCCCCCTCCCATCTACCCCTTAGTCCTCCCAAGGCCACCACCTCACCTTATATGTGCGTCTTTTCCAGGGTCCAGGCACCTAATTAGTGGAGCCACGCCTTGCGGCTCCAGTAATTAGGTGGGTGTCCCTTCAGTCTCTCGTGTGCGGCTGCCCAGGCATGCACCTTAGAGGGAACTATCCGTGGACCATCTGAATGGAGCTCGCCGACCACTGGTGGTCCACGGACCACAGTTTGAGAACCTCTGACCTAGTGTATTTCAGGACCTTCATCCCTATTAGGAGACAAAGAATATATATTTGCCATTGTGGGACCATTCCAAAGAGACATGAACATGGATTACCTTCTATAGATTTTTATATCCAGTACAGGCACTAATTACCAGCAAAGACGTCTGAAGGAAGGTAAATTTTTCTTCATGCATGTAGAGGGAACATGTTTGTCTAAACAGATACTGGAAGAAGACTTGGTCTCCCAGATTATGGTTGAGTATGACACATTTAGGATTTATGCATCTGCCTCACTTGTGGTCTTGGCTTTTCCAAAGTATGGAGTATGGCAGAGTGAGCCATGTTTAAGGGAGTTGAGGGGCTGTTAGGCCACATACAGTTTATAAAGGTGGAGTCCAGACCAAAGCATTAATATTTGTTTGTGTTCTCTTAATAGCAGATGCCAGAAGAAAGCAGAAGCAGGTATGGATTTGTGGTCATTCGTATGTTTTCTGGGCAGAAAAACGGGCACTCGTAAGAAGCTTTGGCCCACAACTGGGCATTCGAGTGGAGGATGCTAAATTGCACTGGATAGGAAAGAGCGGCATGATGTGGGATCAGTTAATACCCACTCTGTTTCATGCACGAAGGCGTCTGCCAGATCCTGATGTGCTGGTGATACACCTGGGAGGAAATGATCTGGGAACAACAAAATTTGTGGATCTTATCATCCGAATTAAGAAAGATTTAGGATTTATCAAGCACACATTCAAGAATGTCATTCTGGTCTGGTCAAACATTGTGCCCCGAAAGGCGTGGAACCAAGAAGAGACCTATAGATTCATGGATAAGAACAGAAAAAAAGTCAATAGGGAAATTGGCAACTTTATGAAGTTTATCGGAGGGTGTGTGATCAGACACGATTCCCTTGTACCAGAGTCTCCGGGTTTATTCCATCTAGATGGTGTCCTCTTATCTCAAAGTGGTACTGATGTCTTCAACCTGGATTTACTGAGTGTTTTGGAGACTTTGATATGACTTTGGAGGAAGTTTGACATTATTGGCCATGTTTTTGACAAGTAGGAACCTCACCAGGGGTAGGGAATACACCATAGGAGGATTCCCAGTGATATGGGGATACTTTGGTAGTGTTTGGAGTTGCCATCTCTCATGTGGGGGAAGCGCAGTACTGGTTGCTGAATACATTTCGGAGGTTGATAATAGTGTTTCTGGCACATAATATTTGTTACCCCACTATTAAAATGAAATATTATTCCCAGATGCTAAGCTTTGTTGTTCTGCAAGGTCTATTTAACATTTTATTTTTAGCTTAATTTGATTAATTTATGTAACTTGTTTAAAGGGACACTGCCAAATAGTTTTTACCCCTTTTTTAAATACACTATCTTCTCTGTGTAAAATCATTCAGTAGTAGGTAGCTTTGTTATAGACCTAACGTATAATACGTGAGCTTTTTGAAGCATTTCATTATTAGAGATACAGTAATACAAACTATATGGACATATTCACGATGACATTTTCTGACACAGTATGCAACTTTAAAGGTATGTAAAATCGGAAGGTAGGTTGTCTGGCAGAGCAGGACGCTGTGAGTTGAGACTTCTGGGTTCTATTCCCAGCTCTGCCACTGATTTATTATGGAAATAAGTCAGTTAACTTCTCCATACCTCTGTTTACCTGTCTGTAAAATACTACATAATTACCTCAGAGGGGTATTTGACAGTTCTGATGACAGTTACTATAGAAGTTGTCTTGTTACTGTGAAGGTATAGACTCTTGACATAATGTCCTTTTTAAATAACAAACTATTTTTATAGACTTGAATTTGTTATAGTATTTTTGTTTTTTTTAAAGATGATTGAAAACAGATTCTTACCAATTTTGTCCTTTTCCATCTTTCCAACAGTTTTCCTCTTTCTAACAAAGCATAAAATTAACAATTTTGTGCTTGCCCAATATCTTTGATGTTTTCAGCGTAGCACTGGCAAAAGTGTCTGATGCTCCAGAACCAGTAAGAGGCATTCTTGCTTTTATTTTGCTCCTTCAGAATTGAGGCCTTTTAAAACTTTCTCATATTGTGGATTTTCTTCTTCTTTGAAACTGCTTTACTGATTCACTTGAAACTCAGGTATTTTCTAACGTTAAATTGCTATAAACTGCTTGACAGTGTCTCTTTAACTTAGTGACCATGTAGAAAACTGCAGCATTTTCCTTCCAGTAATTGTTGCAGTATATTTATATTTTTGTTGTAGGGAAAAAGCTTTGGGCCTGGTTTACAGTTTACTTTTTGCATATAGCCAACCAGCACTATAATTTAATTTTGTTAGTTGGGAGTGCTGAGCTACAAAAAATCAAAATATTGTGAAACGTGTTAGCAAATATATTATTCCATGTAGTTAAGATTTAAAAAATTAAATTTTGTAGAATTTTTTTTAATATTTCAAAAATCTCCATCTTCTCTCCTGTCTCAGTTCCCATTGTCAAGATATGTTACATAACGTTCATTAATTTGTATTTAAAGTAGTTTTGGTCAATGGACTCAAGGAACCCGTTTTATTTTCTTAAATGAAGACTCCTGTCAGTATTTTGATAGCTCCTTGGTGCAGCAATTTGCATTTGGAAATCCCTTTTTGACAGGACTTGAGAAAGGAACTGCTTTAACCTTACCAGGTGCCCCTTCTCCCCATTTTGTCTTTAATCAAGTCTTCATCCAGAAAGATATTGGTTATGCAGGGAATTGCCTGCAAAAGGACACTTGTCAGAGGCAGGGGAGAGGTGAGTATTAGGAGTAGAGGAGTGTTCATTCTCCACTATTCTGGCCTTACATTGCTCAAATTCCCAGCCTCGCCAACTTTTTGGAGGAGGAATAAGGAAGCCGCAGTTTAATAGAAAACACCACAGTCTGTATACAGGACTCTAAGGCAAAAGTAATAGAATATAGGACAGTGTGCAGCCTAAAAGTTAGTTTGGTGAAGCTTGCAGTAGGGACATTGGAAAAGATTTATTTGAGTATTCATCTCTGTTCTTGAATACCTCTGAAGGTTTCCCTCCTGTACAGGGCAAATTTGTAGCCTTTAGAGGAACTGGGGTTGACTCCCTCACGCACTGGGAAAGGTTCTGCTCAATACGTACATATCAAGGACTTAGAAGCACTTCCAGCAAGTATGGCATGGGTACATTTTGTACCCTATACTTGGATTAGAATGTTCCCCGATGGAAATACCTACACTCTGGCGAGGTCTACAGTCATATTTATACCATTTTGATGTTGGACGATGTTGATGATTAATGCATTTAATTTGTATAACTTGGTGATTGTGTTTTACAAATAAAGTTGTAGCCTTTACTTTCTAGTCATCTTGTGGTGTTTTAATGAACACATGACATGGAAGGATGTGAGTTTACAAATTCCTTTTTGAGATAAAGTGTCTTTGTGACTATTAACTCCAGCCTGTTGAAATGTTAGTCGGTACTAAAACATACTAAAAATACTTTCATAACCGTTTCTAACTTAGTCTGTATATTTCAAAAAGCTTAAAAGCACATGAAAGTTAAATACCTCTACTTAAGACTTTTTTTTTTTTTTAAAGGCAATAGCTCATAATACAAATAGTTCAGCCTGATCAACACGTATTTGTGACTGAATATGACTTTGTTGCTATAGTTTTTGTTAAGGCAGCCAGTTGGTATTTAGTAATCGCTGCGGTTGAGTATCTGTTGGTTTATATATTTCAACCTTTGGTCAAAATGTAGTAATTAAGGTGCATAGCATTAACTGTAAATTTTGTTATTTGCTGTTAAGCGATAGCAGTGGTGAATGTATGTTGTCAGGATTTCTTCTATTCTCTCCATTTGGTGGTATTCATGGAGTTACTGAGATTGGTTTGCAGAAACCATTGTCTTGTCGGGTGTTTTTGCTCAGGTTTGCCTGAGAGTGCTTGTATGCACACTGTGCATGTAAACATCTTCTGCAGGATCTGTTTTAGTTTGCAGAATTCTGTTGGAGTTCCTGTTCTGGTCTGTAGGTAAGTAACCCTTTTATCTAATCAAGGGAGACAATATCTCAAAAGATGGTGCTAATATATTGATTGTTGGGATTAGTTTCTTTAGCATCTTTTCTTATTTTCGTTGGTTTTATCAAAAATAGGTGGTCTGAGTTTTCTGTTCATGTTAATGAAGATATGTAGTTGTCTCAATAAGTGTCTGTTTTCTGATATATTCTTTTTGTAAATGTGTACCCTTGAAGCTGATCTGGGGATAGAAGATAGTCTTTGGAAATTTGCTGACATGTACATGCTGAACATGTATTTGCAATTTTGCATTTGATTTGTATTAGCCTTTGTTGCTTGGGAGATGTTTGTATCCAAGGGTGATCAAATAGTTTCTTCATAACAGCATCCTTCTAGTTAGATTCTGGCATTTAGCTGCAAACCCTAGTAGGGGACAGGACAGTGCATTGCTGCCCCATCCTAGGGAGAACTCAGAAAGGGATTGTGCCTCATGCATGCACAGTTTCTTCTTGGTGCAGAGAGGGAGGAGTGCAGAGGCTGCACTATCCCATAGGATGGTGTGACCAGTTTTCCTCCCAGCCTGTGGCCCACATGGCCCACCCCAATGGAACAATGTTTTTTCTACATGGGGATAAGCATAAATGGAAGGAAGGGGAAGTTCCCCATTGGAGTACATAGCAAAGAGGGGGTGTTGCATTGACTTGCACCTCCTCTGGAGCGATAAGCACCCTACGGGGTGCAGGGAAGCAACAATCCCTTAGCTTCCCCAAGCATGGGAACTGTGATTGCCCTGACACTTGTGCAAGACTTGCCATGGGAGGAAAGGTTCCTTGAGCCCTCCCCTCCATCTTCTATCATATTTTTTGGCAGGGTTCAAAAGTTTAGTTCACGTTGCTCTTCAGAGTAATCACACTTGATTTTTGCTCTTCATTGCAGTGTACTAACTGCATTATAGTTATGGCTGAAAAAGCACTTCATTTTAAGGCTGTGTTTTCAGACTCTCTATACAGCATCTGTATTATAGTGGCGTGCCAGTTCCACTATAGTTGTTTGAGTAGATCCTCAGTTAATCTGCCTGTTTCATGCCAGTAGAGATGGGAATAGTGTTATGCTAGATTGATTATTGCAGGTTTGGTTATGCATGAACTGACAACTACTTAATTGGTTACTAGCAGCTGTACATGCACCACCATTTAATGAGGGAGTAGGATTTTTTGAGCAGTCAGATCACTTGCATGCATCCTGCCTTAGACCAGCTTGACAACATGATTTATCTCACTGAGCTGCTTGATGATTTTAAAGGGCCCCTCCCAGGCAGCTTGGAGTTTATTCTGCCACATTGGAATGAGTACCATAACTTTGTTCCATATTCCATGTGACCTGGCCTGTGCCATGTGGTCATACCAGACAGTCTCTCTTTCTCTCTCAGGCTTTTAATAGGTTCTCCTAAGCAAAATCCAGGAGTTCTGTGAGCCTTTCCCTAAAGGACAATATATATTCCACCGCTTCCCCCCCCAGGAGAGGTCTTAAGCTCCCACTCATCCCTCACTTGGTTCTAGGGTGCCACACACTCCTTCCAAAGAGCAGTGCAAAAGGGGAAAACCGGATTCTTAGTGAATTTCTCTATAGGCAAACAGCAGATAAAGTAAACACTTGTCCCAATCATGTGACTGCTGATCTACAAAAGTTTACAGCATTATTTTAAGTGTCCTATTAAATCTTTCCACCAGTCCTTTGGCTTGAGGGTGATATGCAGAGGTCCACAAGTGTCTGACCCCATGTTTCTCCCATAAGCCCTGGTGAAGGGTTGATATGAAAATGAGTCCCTGAGGAACTTGCTGGGGGGGAAGCCCACCTTGCTGAAAATTGACAAAAGAGCATCAGCATCTGTTTCTGCCTCTATGGAAGACAGAGCTGTAGTCCTGCAGGATAGCAAGTAGCATAATCTATCACCCCTAGTATGAATTTTTTTCAGTCTCCTTACTACAGAGTCCCACAATATCCATGGTCAGCTTCAAAAAAGGTTCCTCTACTCTAGGTAGTGGCCTCTTGGCTGCTTTACTCTTTCTTGAGCTTTTTCCACCTTCTGGTAAGAATCACGTGTTTTGAGTATTTTTTGACTGCCTCAAACTCCAGGCCAGTAAAAATTATGCAACAGCCTGTGTTTTGTGTGCTGGATCTCCAGATGCCCTGAAAAAGGGATATCTTCGGAGAAGTTTAACATCTTAAGGTGATACTTCTGGGACACCACTAACTGTCTCTTGATACTCCAAGTCTCTGTCTCCCCTGGGGAAAACCATTCCCTGTAAAGGAGTTGCTTATTCCACAGGAATCTCTCCCTGCATTCCTCAGATAAGAGGGCTTTCAGCATTGGGACTGGCCACTGCAGCCCTCACCTTCTCTAAGGGGGGTTTGGAACACAGCTGCCAGGGCAGGGAGTGTAGCCTGCTCCTCCCTGCTAAACTGTTTCCCCCTCTTGGCTGGGATATCATCCAAAGCAACACTTAACTCAGCATATTCTCACAGGCTGGAGGGGACAGTTGTGCCAAATGGCAGGGGAACAGAGGTGGTCTCTCAAGTACATAGTCCCAAGTCATTTTTAGGAAGGAACTGGTATTCTTCTCAACTGCGAATCTTAATTTTTTACATAAAGAATTTTTGTTTCCTGCTGCTAGTGTTGTGGCTTGTAGAGATGAAAGACTATTAAAATGTCTTGTTAGGTCACACTTATAAGCATAACATACAGTATGTCATTAGGGATCAAGTGTACAGCATTTTATTTGTTATACCATGACATTTAAATAGGCTTTTTGATTAGTGAGCTTAATTTCCGTTTCTTCAAAGTAGTGGGTTTTTTTTGTTTTTTTTTCCAGTCTTGTCCCATTCATTATCCTTCTGATTCTGTTACGGGTCTGAAGTTGCTGTAAGGTCACTTGTGAAACCAGACTCTGCATAGTAAAGGTTAAGTATCTGAGTGCTCCCAGAGATTAATGGCTATGTGCCATAAAATCTTCCCAAAGATGGGCTAATTATAGAAGTGACAGAAAATGCTAAGGGTTCATTCTCTGTAAGGAGCCACATTGAGATTGTTTCAAAATGAAACCTTATATGTGCAAGGAGTTAGTAGAAATCCACCATTTCCTGTATTTCATTAACATTTTTTGTCATCTGAATTTCCATTTTTAAGATTAAGATGACTTCCCGGATATTTCCCTCCTGGTTTATTATTAAAATGTCTTGTACAAACGTGTCCTAAATAAGGGATTTTAAGAAAACAGCTAGTATTGAACACTGACTTTGGTTTTGCTTTATAAATGTATATTGTATATAGAAGAAGGAGTGACTAGAATCTTGTGAACTCTCATTCATTCATGTTCTGAGGGTCTGAATGGTTACAATTCACTTCTCATAATTACAGTTGTCTGGTAGTGAGTATACTCTTCTGTTCCTTTAGGAAACTTTACAGGGCTAAGAATGTTTAAACCTCTCCTGGCTACCATAACCCATTGCTTTCTCCCTTCCCCTTCTGCCCATCCCTTACCTCACAAGTAATTTAACATAAAAGTGATGGTAAAATCTTTGCAATATAATAAAACAATGTATATAACTCATTACTTCAGTAAATAATATTAATATTCAATTACTGTAAATTAAAGGATTTGGTTCACCTCTCCTCTGTGGTTTATGTGGTGTTCCTATAGAAAGTGCTAGTCCTGTCTCCTCAGCATTGAAGCATCCTTGAGAAATTCCTTTTGGTTTATGTGCCGTTTCACATACTTTCATTGCCACATGTGATAGGTGTTTATTACTTTTAACAAAATATTGTAGATGTCTTTATGGACCAGTAAAGTGCCTGAGTGGCATGAGGTAGAAATGACACCTAAATTGATGATGTATATACATTTTTATGAACCAGGCAACATAATCTTTTTAATAATCTATCAATCAGCTTCTACACTAGGAGTATTTAGTCTATTAATAGATGAATTGTACAAGAAGCTTGTATACATTTTATATATAAAATAAAACAGTAATACCTACTGGCTCTGAATAGGTGCCATTAGGTTTAGAACTTTGTGCCGCATATCCTGCATAGAACAATTAACATGAAACACATGCTAAACAAGTCCATTACTACTTGGTGAAAAATATAAAATCTGTCATTGCTCTCTTATAATTTTTGTATCATGAAAAAATAATGATCAGAAATACTGGTGATACATTTTTAAGGTGCATTTTTTCAGTAGTTTTAAACGACTTTCTGAACGTGTGTGATTGTAAAACAGACATCAAAATATGCCATACGTCTTTCTAGTATTTAAGTGGTAGATAAGGTGATTCATTGAAGGGAAGAGAGTTCTAAAAATGAATCTTTTACTTCTTGAAACGTTTTCTACACTCTTTTGTTGCTTGTTGTAACTAAAAATTACTTGGCTTAAAGACACTTGATTCATCTTTATTCCGTTGACCTGGATGAGGGTGTGTACCTTTGGCTCATTTAGCAGAGTTTTGTGAGTTGATGATATAGGTACTGCATGCGTTTTTTCACAGTTATCCTTGTTTCAGTTGGGTGGCTTCAGGCTTTGAAATAACTGGATGGGAGGAGCCATTCTGTGTTGGGAGCAGAAGAAAGGAAAGGATGAGGGGAGAGCCATGGGCTTTGGTTTATAGCTTCTAAGATCTACGGGAGCAAGGGTAGCAGCAGAATGGGGGACAGACAGCAGAGGCCTAATGTATAGTTTCTAAGCCCGACATAGACTAATGAAGAGCTCCTAAATTCCATGTAGACTTTCATCGAGCAACTCTCGGGAAACATTCTAAAAACAAACAATTTCCAATACTAATAATTTAATTAAGCTTGATTTACTCCCCAGATATTTACTGATCAGTAACATCAGAGTACTTGTAAAAAGAATGCTGTTTTAAAGCCGAAATTACTAGAAAAACCAGGAAGTTCAAAGTAAGTGTGCTAGAGTACAGTTATGGAAGATGTAGTGTCATAAACCAAATGAATCTAGCTAACATAGGCACAAAGATGCAAATACCTGATTTAAAGCATAGCTAATACATACACCGTTAAGACTAGAATCTGTGGTAACAGCCTTCCAACTTCTGTTGACTTAAATTTTAATAGTTCATATCATTTTTAGAGTAGATCCTTATTATTTTCAGATGTAGCAGCTCAGTCTTAACCTTTTCCAAAAGTTTAAATAATACATGCATTCCAGAAGGGGACTTTCTTTTACAGTTATTCTCTTATAAAACTCTTGTGCATCAAAAAGGTAGCAATACACTGAATTCTTGGCCAAGGTATATTCAGTGTGGTGCAGAGTAGGTGTTCTTGGCCAATTACTTGTGGCATTGCCTTTACCTACAACATTCCGGATATTAATCTATAACTTTAAGACACAGAAGCTGTAGAGATCAATGCTGGTCTAAACCCAGGTCTCTTCTTATTTGGAGTTAACATAGACAGGTTTATAGCACTGCAAAACCCGATGCGAAAAATATATTAGATTCCTGGTGTAAATAATATCTGGATATACCCATCTTAGAGTATTTTCTGATGCTCTTGATTTCAGAGTTCAAAATCTCAGATTAGGTTTGATCTTGCATCTGGGCAATCTTTCCTGTTCTTGTGTTATCTGTAGTACATGGTTGACAGCAGAAGTATTTGCTTGAAGTATCGGCCTATTAACTATTAGCTTGTGATTGTGTGGTTTATTTATTGCTTTTAAACTTTCTTCCGGTACTGTCATATGCTACTGCAGAGAAGATAGCCAAAACAGTTTCAAGTAAAACCATGCTATAAAAATCCAACTATTTTAAAAATAAATAAGTCTGAACACATAATATGTTCAGAAACAGATCCATTCTGTTGCGCAACAAAGATGTGCACTATCTTGAGGATTTTATTAAGTCTGAGATGCTGACAAATGAAATAAAGGCTCGAGAGTTTTGATTTTAAAAGGTTCAGCACAAAGTACTAGTTCAAAGACTGATTATTTAGAGATAGGATTTGCTCATGAAGATCAGATAATTTTATGGTACTCCTTTTTGCACACAACCTGCATGCTAATTTGCATGAAGTATAATGGCATTCTTGACTGGAAGAATTGACTGTTTTTGTATGGGAGGGTAAGGCTTCTGAGAAATAGTCAAGATTAGAAACTGGTATGAGAGAAAGCCCATTTAGTTGCTTGTAAAACTTTGTTTGGAATGTTTTGATTAATTTAACGTGTTAATCAAGAGGATGCACTTAGCCATCGTTACAGCTTGGGGATAGAGAAAGTTGGTTTTATGTCACCTTTACAACTCCTCTGAACCTGAGGTCAGTCAGGGACCAGGCTATTCCCTGTTATACATTAGAGCAGCCTTAAGACTGCTCTAATTTATGTCCAGCTGCTTGTGACCCTAATCAGTTATTCTTGCAGCTGGGGATCTCTGGGGCATAGATATACCCTGGCCACTCCCCCCTTTCCCCGACCCACACCTACTGCAGCAGGGGCTGGGGATGTGTGGCATTGGACACTCCACAGTGACTCCATGTCAGCGGGAGATGTTGGAAGAATCCTTCACCAATCAGTTTAGATGGCATTGTGGCTGTTTTGTGCTGCCAGTGTAGATCCAGGATCCTGGACTCCAGTTCTTCCTCAAACACCTGGAAATGTTATAGTGGGTCAGTTCCTTTCCTTTCAGTTCAGCCATTCTTTGTTCTCCCAATCCTCTCTCTCTTGTACTTTTTATGTTTTGATTCACAAGATGTATTTAATTACATGACTACAATCACATGTGTTTTTTAATTTTAAAAAATTACTATTTATGCAAAATAGATCAAATTTCAAAGAAACTACCACAGATGTATCCACCCTATCCTTAGGCAAAAGCCTGAAACCGGAGATGGGCTTTGCTGTGTGCCTTCACGGTCAGCAATCTTAGGCTCTGTCAGAACAGTTGAGAATGAATTCCAGAGTTTAGGACCATCCACAGAGAACTCATGTTCTCTTCACTTCTGCCTTTAAAAATAAATGTCTGTAAGGAAATATTGAGTGGGGCAGTTACTGTACAATGAAGTATTCGGGATTGAAAGTGTTGCACACTTAATTAGGAAGAAATTTTCTGATGCACTTTAGTATGGAAATTTTTGCAGTCTATTCACCTTTAACTTAATTATTTAAGAATTATTTTATAGTTGGCTAATCCAGTAACTTCTTTGATGTAACTTGATATGCACTAACCCCAAATAAAAATTACTAATATTTTTCTTATATTTTGATTTACTCTAGATTTAATTGTTGTTGTTTTTTATAGTTTGTGGGTTTAAAACAGTGTTTCCCCTCTGGACCACTGTGTTGGAAAAGTAGGCTTAATTTTAGGTCTTAGTTACTGGTTCACTTTGGCTAACGGGCAGGGAATGCTGAGGAGGGAGAGGTATGTGCCTTGCACTGCTTCCCTGAGATGAATTTCAGCTGATTAGGGAATCCCTTGACTGAATCTGAAAGGATATACAATCATCAGTCAAGAGGCCCATAGTGAAAAAGTAAAGGAAGTGATCTTGAAGATATATCTTTCTTTCCGAACGTTTTATTAGTCTTTAGAGGTATGTGACTCTTGAGGGAGTTAGCCTAATTCGCAAAATTCTTTCTGCTTTGTGATTTGCATGATTTTGAGAGAATTTGGTTTGGCTATACACTGAAAGTATGATATGCACGATGTTATGACAACTTCTGTATTTCGACAACTTGACTTTATCCCTGTGTACATGGCTTCCTTGGGTATTCTCTCTTTTCTGAAGTTTCCCTTGCAGCGACAGGACTTCAAAACTGTACAAAGTTCAGCCATATAAAGGTTGCAGAGTCCAGTCACGCAGGTTACTACAGTGATTCCTATTGCTGCAGTTGAGGTTTAGTGTATCTCAAAGTAATTACGTGTAAACCAGAAGTATAAGAGAAATTGCAAAGCTGTGTTTTATTCTTTAATAGATAACAGTTAAAGTGATTTATAATGGAGACTGGAATGATTACTTTTTCAGTGCAGGAGTATCAAGATGAAATTGGAGAGACTAAAGTTTCCTGCATTGTAGACATGCAACATTTTGCTGCAACAAATTGAAAGGTTTTACATTTTTAAAAAAAAAAATGTACATTAGTCTAGCAGAGGACATATAGCTACTCACTCTGAAAGTGTGATCTGCAGAAAAAATTCTATTAATCCACCTAAAGGCTAATGCATTTAATGTTACATTCAAAGAAAGTGACTAAGAAAATCTTGGCAGAGAGTTGATTTACATGATTGTTTACAGTTTTTTCTATCTCACTTGGTAGTATTGAATCCCATGTTAAAATAGTATTTGCTTAGTAACTGTAAAGTACAGGTCACACATAGCTAGTAACCACTTTACTGTGGTAATCTCATTTTATATTGTTTAATAATAATAACGTTGATTATTCATCCCAAGTTAATTATCATGATTAGTACATAGCACTTACCAGTTTGCTACAAAGGAAAATATCTTTTATGTAATATCATCTAACCTTCTTGGAAAGTATATGGAAATTGGTTTTGGATCTAATTGAGTGTAGTTACCCAGTGATCTGTAGGAGTCTATAAATATTTCTTACATTATATGCATCAGGTGAAACCTATGAGTTAGAGTAACTGCAATCAAGCTGCAGCTAGCCATATTATTTTGTTTGCCCAGATTAGTTAGGCTGGTTTAACTGAATTACAATAGAAGTTAATTGTATAATTAATTTATACAGAATCTTCTTACAGTTGGCTGACTTTATCTCTCTAAATGTGTGTATAAAGCAAAAGTGATTATCTGCTAAAGCCAAATAAAATAATTTAGCCAGGAGAAAAACTTCTGAAACTTTTCCTAGATATTAAGTAATTTTATTATAAGTAAATGCCTAATGTTAGATACCTAGTGTGACCCTGAATGGTTACTTCATATTATAACACTGCTACATATTCTTAGTCTACTAAAATATAAGATTAACATTACTCCTGATCTACAACAGTTAATTATGGTAAGAATTGCTGCTTTTCAAAGGAGAGTTGTAGCTAAAAATGCATCCTCTGTGACACAAGGCTTCCCCCCCCCCCCCCCCCCCCCCCCCCCCCCCCCCCCCNTCAACTGGGAAGAGTAGGACCTGAGAGAAAACTTTAGGCTCTTAACCCCATCTAGTAATTAGTCATCAACAAATGCCCTGTTTCTAGGTTCACATATATGTTTATTGTTCACATATATGTTTGTTTGCAAATACACAAAATAGGCCAGTCAGCATCTCATTTTTGTTACTTAAATGAGAGGAAACTATGAAAAGTACAGTTGTGCTTCATGATATGTTGTTTTTTGGTTTAGAGGTTTTTTGGTTTGTTTTTTGCAAATACGTTCATCTAAGATCTACTGACGTTTTACATTTCACATTTTTGTACAGTCTTCTGCAGTTGGAAAATGATTTTTTTCTTATGACTGAGCAACAGTCCTTCCATAAGATTATTAAATAACAAAATCCTGAATTAACACAGGCTTTTTAAATCAGCTATATTTTTAATTAAGATGACTGGAAGCTTTCCTACAATCTGGAACACATACTAAGCATTAATTATCTGGAAAGGCAGTTACACAATGCACGTAAATCATATGCTCAACATTTCTGTAGGGTGTAAAGGAAATCTTGGACAATTCCCCTCCCCAAACACACAAATGGCATTCAATAATAACAAAAAACGATAATCTAATCCTGGGTCCTAGCATTAATGCAATATCTACATTTGTTGCCTGCAGTTAGAAAGGTAACATCCCAGGCCCAGTTGTTTTCATCCTTTTCCAATTATAGCAACTTTTGAATGAATACTGTATAAACTTCAAGCTATATATTCACATTTATTGTACCTCTTCTTCTGTATGTCTGAGTAACTTAATAGTTTATGAAAGGCTACTGCTTATTTTATATCCCATACACTATGGATCTTGTTCCTGCTTGTTATTGTTTTGACTCTCACTATCCCTTTGTAGCTTTCTTGAATTTACTTAAAATAGTTTTGATCTTTTTGCTTGGGGTGAATATGAAGGAGCAACATACAAACTTTTATCTTGCACTATATTCAAATCCAAACAATTGTATATAGTTATGCTTTTGCTTTTCTCTTTTGTAATATGTTTGTGCTTAAGTTTACAAACATTGTTAATGAAAAGAATACTAATAAAATAACAGCAATGATGTGAATGCAGGGCATTTCCTGGAGATTAGCCCATTGATTTTAGAGGTCAAAGTGTTCCTCAACATATCTCCCAACTGGTCGGTAATCCCAAAGAAACACTCTCTCTCAATCATTATTGCTTTATTAAGTTTTTTTCATTTTCAAGAGCTTTCTTTTAAGATATTTGAAAAACTAAATATAGCCAATGTTTGGGAAGTTTTGTTAAGATATATACTTGAGTGATCAACAAAATGAATTGTGAAAACTTTTAAAACTCAGTGCTGTGCAGACTTTTGTGAAGAGTGTGTATATGCCTGTGCGTGTTAAGAATCGATCAAAGAGTATTAACTGACATGTAGCTCATTATGCAAAGGGAATACTCTGGTTGGTAGTTACCCAGTCTTCCTTACATGTGCTCAGCTATACGTTTTTAGAGAGAAGAGGCGAGACTCTTGGGAGAGGAGCTGTGAACATGGTGAACGTTATGTTGGACTGTTAATTTAACTTTGTCAGAAACTGGCTGCAGTAGTGAACAGGAAACTTCAACGAGTCGAAGAGCGATACTGGACTTTTCCATCATCTGGAGGAAAGAGAATGAATCAATACCTGACCGTCAAGTTTTGAAGTAAAGAAGCTTGTGTGCACCTGCCTTCAGTCAGATTTAGCCACTAGAACAAGTAAAGAAATATGGAAGGTGGGATGCAAAACTCCTGAAAAACGAATATATCACTAGAGAAAATAAATAGTCATGTCCTCACAAGAGACGACCAAACCAGAAAGTGAAATCTGAGGAAACTGGAAGGAGAGACTGGGACCAGAGACTGTGTTCCAAAGGGACATTGTGGAACGGGATACCCTAACCAGTGAATAAAACAGCAACCGATAGAACAAAGCAGCCGAGAGACTTTAGGAAGAATAGACAGCAATTTACAACAGTTTACGTTGTTGTTCAGTGGACCGGAGAGTAAAAACAGCTGAATTTGGGAATGGACCAATCACACCAATGTCATGATGTCTTTTATGGATGCTCACTGTCACCCAAATAGGTTAATCATACACAGATCATCTTAAAGAAAAAAAAGACGAGTAACCTCGAAAAGATTGTAATTCAAAAAGAAGAGTTTTAATTTTAAAGATCAAGGGAGAAAGAAAAAGGATGGATGGCTGCGTATGAAAGCTGTGGGGCACTTTGAGTTGATGTTTAAGGTAAAATACAATTTTCATACTAAAGTACTATTACTAATTTTTGTTGGTTTTGATGTTAGTGTGACATGAATAATTGGTGCTAAAGGCATACAAATATTTATGAAAACATTTTTAGTAGTGTTAATGGAAATAATGTTTGAGTTAAATCAAGTGTGAGAATTTGTATGTATAAAGATTTCATGTTAAATCAAAAGGACATGTGCAAAACCGTCTAATCTGCATGAAGACAATGGGGGAAAACTGCAGATTAGAAAGCACATTGGGAGTTTGTGACTGTAATGTTTTAAGGACTGCTTTTTACCTACCTATAAGGAAA
Organism: Platysternon megacephalum; assembly: GCA_003942145.1. Taxonomy (NCBI): domain Eukaryota; kingdom Metazoa; phylum Chordata; order Testudines; family Platysternidae; genus Platysternon; species Platysternon megacephalum. The sequence continues at coordinate 3,908,515 of QXTE01000066.1, read as the reverse complement.
GAGACTTTTCAATTGGGAACATTTTTGTGCATAAATGAAATGTTATATTTGGATTTATATTTGAATGAGATGAGAATCTACTATGTAATCAGATATAGGAAATTTACAAGTACTGATACAGAATCGTAAAGGTTTCAAGAAATGATCTGTGTATAATTTAAGGTATCAAAAATAAACCAACATTTGTCTTGGATGTGATTCTATTATTGCTCATTCATTCTTTCCTCCTTATTTCAGTGTTGAAAGCACCAATCAAAGGTTATATTCTGATAGAAAAGCAGTCTGGTGTGTTGTTCATAATTAAGTTTAAAATATCACATGTGGGGTGTATCCATTTACTTCTGGCTGTTTACTAGGTTTGTCCATCCTTGTTGATAGAAAGTTTCAAACTACAGAATATCCGAAGACCAATTCACATTCATAGGCCAGCTGTTAGACAATCATAATAGTTACATATTTGAATGTTATCTTTTATACTAAGCTCCTCCAGAGTTTGCCATAAATTCAGCCTTCTGTTAGAGACTGAAACTAACTGTTTGTGGATCTCAACTGCACTTGTTGGTGATGAGATGGGCAGCCCCTTTTTAAAATTAGGATTGAAAGCACAGTTAGATTTTAATGTGAGCTGAGTGCATGGATACACCTTTAAATTTAATTCATAGATGGTTTTCTGCATTTCATTGTGGCCTCTGCATTGCTTCTGAAAATTAACTAACATGGAAAAATTCATTTTATGTTCCTGTCTTATATTCTTAAAGCAAGGTGCAGGGATTTAACCATTTTCTGTCAAATGGCCCTGTAACAAAGCTATCCAAAAGAGTGAGAGATAATTTTGTGCCTGTGAATTTTATTCTGCAGGTCCCAGCAGAGATGGTACCATCAGCGAGGATACCATTCGAGCTTCTCTCATTTCAGCAGTGAGTGATAAACTGAGATGGCGGATGAAAGAGGAAATGGATCGTGCACAAGCTGAGCTCAATGCCTTGAAGCGGACAGAAGAGGACCTGAAAAAAGGTCACCAAAAGCTGGAAGAGATGGTAACTCGCTTAGACCAGGAAGTGGTAAGCTGATTGAGAAAGCAATGCCATACGTCTTGATTTCCAATAGTGAACTGAACCATGTATGTGTACAGTCTGTTTTGAGTATAATGGATGTTTCCAGGCTTCCAGTATATCAGTTTTTTAATGTCACCTTTTTTTAGTTGAGGGGTGTGTGTGTGTGAGAGAGAGAGCAAGAAAAGTAGATGGAAATGGAGTTGACTATTCAACTCACTGTCCAGAATATCCACTTTATTATTTTATTTAGCAGTAGGGAAACTGTAATACAATTTGTTGAAGGATGTGTACTCCTGAAGATGATGGTGATGTAGGGATGTGTATAACTTTCTGCCTCCAACTTCTGAACAGTAATGGAGACAATTTTTACTATATCCTGGTACTACCACTGACTCATGTGGTCTTGTGCAAGTCACTTTAGCCTCTCTGCTTTACTTTACCCATCTTTACAAAGAGAATGTGAAGATTAGTTAGTATAGCGTTTTCAATAAGCAGGTGCTATACAAGACATTATTATTTTTGCAGCCATGTCAACTAAACTGGCAGGTGTGTGACATTACAAAAAAATAAAAATTTATCGTATCTACTCATTCATAAGCCGAATATTTTTGGTAAAAAAGTAATGCATCAAAGAGCGAGGGTCGGCTTATAAACGGGTCTACACCAAAATTTGATGATTTTGAACTCTATGGAATCATTGAATTGAATATCTAATACATTGTCGCTTTGTTTACCTGGAGCGTCTGCAGGCCTGGAGCCCCTCAGCTCCCTGTAGCCGCAGTTCGCCGTTCCCAGCCAACTGTGAAGAGTTACAAAGGGATTTCACAAAGCTGGGTGACTGGGCAATAAAATGGAAGATCACGTTCAGTGTTGTTAAATGCAAAGTAATGTCCATTGGAACATATAATCCCAACTATACATACAAAATGATGGAATCTAAATTAGCTGTTACCACTCAAGAAAGAGCTCATGGAGTCATTATGGATAGTTCTCTGAAAACATCCACTCAATGTGTGGCAGCAGTCAAAAAAGCTAACAATGTTAAGAACCGTTAGGAAAGGGATAGAAAAGACAGAAAAATATCAAAAATATAAAAATCCGTGGTACATCCACACCTGGAATATTGCATACAGTTCTTGTTGGCCCATCTCAAAAAAGATACATTAGAATTGGAAAAGGTACAGAGATGGGCAACAAAAATTACGGTATTAGGAGTATGGAACAGCTTCTATGTGTACCAAGATTTAAAAAGACTGGGACTTTGCTGCTTGGAAAAGTGACAACTAAGGGGAGTCTATAAAATGATGAATGGTGTGGAGAAAGTGAATAAGGAAGTGTTATTTACTCCTTCACATAACACAAGAAGCAGGGGCCACCCAATGAAATGAATAGGCAGCAAGTTTAAAACAAACCAAAGGAAGTATTTCTTCACACAACGCACAGTCAAATGTGGAACTCATTGCCAGCGATGTTGTGAAGGCCAAAAGTATAAGTGGGGTCAAAGAAGAATTCGATAAGTTCATGAAGGATAGGTCCATCAATGGCTATTCGCCAAGATGGTCAGAAATGCAACCACACGCTCTGTGTGCGCCTAGCCTTTGACTGCCCGAAGCTGGGGGTTGACAACGGAGGATGGATCACTCGATAATTGCCTGTGCTGTTCATTCCCTCTGAAGCACCAGGCACTGGCCACTGTTGGAAGACAGGATACTGGGCTAGATGGACTATTGGTCTGACCCAGTATGGCTGTTCCTATGCTCTTAACCTCACTCACACTATGCCCCTCACTGTGTGTGGCTGCTCACCTTCCTTCAACTGCCTGTGGTGCTCATCCATGGTGCACGGGGAGATTGAACAGGAGTTTCAGGAGGGGAGGGGATTAGAGTAGTCTGGTGGGGGATGGGGCCCAGAACCTCTGCACTGAGACTTCTGCACATCAGAGGCTCCTTCTGGTACTGCTGCCTTGGTATACTAGGAAGCTGTGGCGGCAGCAGCACCAGAAGGAGCCATTCATGTGCCAGTACCTCAGCATAAAAACAGTCAGTTCCCGATCCTTGCCACTGTCTCAGCTCTTTGGTGCACTGTGGCAACAGCACTGAGAAACACTTGAGTCTCCAGTGTCATGGCATAGAGGCACTGGACTCCATCCCTACCTCAGTCTCCCTGCATAGCCCTGGACCCTCAAGCCAACGGCCCCCACCCCCCACAACAAAAAGCCTCTTCCATCCCTCATGCCCACATATCCCTGTTAAACTAGTCCTCGTACTTGCTAATATCTCATTGTCTCCATAAGCAGCACTCACTCTGGCCTCCCACATTTTTGCTCATCCTATCATGGCTTCTGAACTACATCTCTTCCCCATCCCCTGCTTGCCATCTTGCCTCCACAGGGTGTCTGTGTGGAGCCAGAGCCAATGAGTCTGCAAGAGAACCTTGCAGCACTGGAGAATGGGAGTAACTGTTAGAACTGGACAATTATAGGCTAATCTTGGCAAAACTTAACTGTAGGTTATCTTGAATGAAGAGGGATAACTATTTTTGTGGGTTAACTTTACAAGATCAAAAGTATCTTATGTCCAAGATATTATCCAGATATATGTGTAATTCCTATTTTGAAACTTGTGGGGATTTTGCTTATTTAACTAGAGGGACCTAAGAAAAAGTGAGGAAAGCAGGACAAAATTACAGAAAGGAAGGAGCATTTTTCAGTGTTTTCTTTGTAATAGTTAATATAAACTTTAAAAGTATATGAAAAATTCAGTTGCCCTCTGAAGGATTATTGTGCTAAAATTGTAAACCAAATTCAATCGTTAAAGTGCAAAATGGAGGAATTTCTGTCCTGTTTAAGTACGAAACAAACACAATCTTAACTATGGGGTTGCTACCAGGCCTTCCATAATTTTGCATTTATATATCACTTTTCATCCCAAAGGAGAGCAGAGGCAGTCACAAATGTGATACAATACACCTCTACCTCGATATAACACTGTCCTCAGGAGCCAAAAAATCTTACCACGTTATAGGTGAAACCGCGTTATATTGAACTTGCTTTGATCCACCGGAGTGCGCAGCACTGCTTTACTGCGTTATATCCAAATTCATGTTATATCAGATGGCGTTATATCGAGGTAGCGGTGTATGTACAACACTGAAATGTTAGCCATCTCTGTGATAGATAATGGGAACCAGCCAGACAACTGGCAAATCAATCGTGGCATAACCATATAGTATAGTATAAAATAAGTACATCACTCTTATTCCTATTTATACATTTTTAAAAAGCATTCAGCTTTAAATTAGAGGAAATATCCAGTCTATGTGGTGATAGGATTTACCAGAGTAAAACCCTACTACAAGTGAGCAAAGAAACTGAGCCAACTAGAGTTCTTCAAATGTGTATCAAAGTAAAATGTAAGAGGTCCTCTGGATCTCAAGAACTTTAACAGAGCAAGTATTTTAAATATTTTTTTAGGCTGACGTCGATAAGAACATTGAACTTCTGAAGAAGAAAGATGAAGAACTTAGTTCTGCACTGGAGAAAATGGAAAATCAGTCAGAAAATAATGACATAGATGAAGTTATCATTCCAACAGCACCACTTTACAAACAGATCCTGAACTTGTATGCAGAGGAAAATGCCATTGAAGACACCATCTTTTACTTGGGAGAAGCATTGAGACGTGGGGTTATTGACCTAGATGTCTTTCTAAAGGTAGGTTTCTCAAGACACTTTTGAATGTGCATTGAAAGTTACTTATTTGACTAATGTTTTGGCACTGAAAATTCCTGTCCCGAGATTGTGTTGCTGGGTTTTTTTTGCCAAAGGGGAACCAGTAGGTTTAAAAATGTCTGCATTTTTTTAAAAAGAGAACTTCAGTTAATAAAAGGAATGTCAGTGCTTGTGAAATGTCCCTAGTTAACAGCATTGTAGACTGAAGTCCTGTGTTAATAGGCCAGGTGTAATGGTGGCAGTGGCAGTGTGCCCACCTTGCTTTATCAATGTACCTTCACCCTGATTGTGGAGAAATGAAGTGTAAAGGTGAGCAGTTATTCAGTCAGTCTCCACCCTCATTCTAGACTTGGTGCCTTTGCTGAAACAGCTAACTAAGAGTTTGTGGTAGTGTGGATACAGAAATGGACGCAGACCACCAGCTCATTTCTCATAGCCTAATGCTCCACCGTGTTCATCTTTTTCTTCCTTACATCGGATTTTTCTATTCCAAGCAGAGTTTCAAATGCTTGGGTGGCTTTGGATCAAGACATAGCCGGATACTGAAAGATGAGTAAGAGGACAGAATGAAAAACACTGTTTTTAGGCATTGACTTCAGTTGGCTATTGGAGGTTGTCTGATTCTGAGGCAAGCAAACTATATGTATGGATAGACAGAGATACCCAGAAGCCACTTCTATAAAAGAATCCGCTCATTACCACTGCCTGCCTATGGATTTGTTTATTTATGAGTATGGTGAAGATTTGACACAGCTTATTAGCTCAATGTGGCAGTGATCTATTTTTATAGGTGGGGTATAGAAAAGGGAAAGAAGGGGAAGAGGACAGTCGCAGCTTGTCACCTGCTTAGCTGTGGTTATCAGGCTGGGTTTTATAGGCATTACAGCAGAGGTGAGTCTTAAGGGAGGCATTTGAAGGAAGACAAGGTGCATGTGGGAGAAAGCCTGGAGGCTTTTTACAAGAGAAGCTGACAGGCGGGCAGTAAGGGCTTGGGACATTGGCAGAGCAAAGGAAGTGATATATGTCACAGTAAGTTACTAGGTTGGGAAGGGTGGGGTGAAGTTGTGAAGGATGCAGGGGTCCACCTATGTGGAACCAGTTGCATACTTGGGGAAGCCTAAATCTAGGAAATAGTTTACTGAAGTCATTTCTCTTTTTTTAGTATCTCTCTGCTTTCCAATGGTGTAAAGGCATGCTAAATTGTAGTCTTCTGAATTTGGTATGCCTTTAAGCCTTCACTCAACTTAGAAACAGGAATTGTAACAAATCTGACCAGCTTTCCATTCCATAAAAAGGTAGCTAACACCACATTGATTCACTTTAAAAAACTTATCTCCAGCATGGAATGTTAGTATAGATATTTTTAAATGGCTAGTGCAATAAAAGGCCTCATCCCTATGAGTCTGTTTTCATTTATAACCTAACAGGTAGCATGGAAATATTGATCCAAACATTTTGGAATTATAATTCACAAGTATTTCAAACATCTTTTGGCCCTGTGCATAAGAAATCCTTCTAATTAGATGGGAGGCATATAGCAGATATTGAGTGACTTGATTTTGACCAGTTAACTGAGCAACCAGACGTTTTGCCAACCCACTTAATGACTGTCTTGGGATGCAGGAAGGAAAAGCAGAGGGTTTGGAGTTGCTGATCATAGTCTTGTCTTAACTTCACTTATAGGTCAAAGCATTTAAAGGGAAGTTGATAGGCTAAACATTTAATTAAGGATCAGGATAAAAAATGCCATGCAATGGGCAAAAAGATACCTACCCCACCTTTATTTTGCAGGTGAATAAATCTAGTGATTTTGAAACAAAGTATTAAAAATGCTTAAAATTAAACTGATTCAATAAAACTATTTAACTGTTAAAGCTAATTGTTGTGTACCCATCTTAGTTAATACTCCTTTTATATTTCTCAAATACAACGCCTAAGGGACTCAAAAGTCTAGTAGTCTGCACCTAGGCAATCAGTCAGGAAATAAATACTATTGGTTCTTTTTTCTAATAATAGAAGTTTACTGACATTCCAATTTGAGCTGAGACTTCAAATATGGGATTCATCTTTAGCATCCCATGTATGGAGAGACCAGATAATGGCTTAACATCTGGTTTAACATCTGGTCCTTAAGCAGCTTGGCTGTTGCATTCACCAGTGTGGTCTTCACCCCAGATTCAGACAGGTATTGTTGTCTCATGGGAAGCACAATGATAATCTCCAGTGATTCAATTTAATTTGTTATACTTCATAGTGAATGATACTTAATTTAATTTGATTGCTATTTCTTAGCAAAGAAAGTGCTGTGAACTATGTGTTGCAGTTTGCAGAAAGTGTAAAGTATTTTACTTTGGGACATATCTTGAGGTCCTTACTCTGTGTTTACTCAAATCAGGATTTGGCCCTGAAAGTCTAGATATTCATTTCCAAAAATAAACATCACATTTGGCTCTCAGATTATCCAAAGTATTAAAATTTTGGATTGCAGATAATCTCTGATTGTAATGAAGGCCATAAAGTTGATGGCTACACTAAATTGTATCTTCTCTTTCCCCAGCATGTACGTCTTCTGTCGCGCAAGCAATTCCAGCTGAGGGCACTAATGCAGAAGGCAAGAAAGACTGCTGGACTCAGTGATCTGTACTGACCTCTCTGACTTTAACTGGGAAGTAGGGCTCCTTATGAAACAGTCACTCTCTTTTTCTTTTAATCAGTAGGTGCCCAGAATAAGTTATTACATCATTCAAGTGTAAGATATTTTGAATCAATAATATATTTTCTTTTTCTTTTTGGTAAAGACTAGCTTTTATTGTACTTTCTATTTCCTGTAACCTTTTTTGTGTTGGTGGATTAATGCTAAATAAAACTTGTTGCATAGTTTTTTTTCTTCTTCTTATGTTATGTAGAATATATACTTTCTTTGCAAACAGATACATCTTCCTAGTTTGTGCAACTTTTTATTTCACTAACAAACATACATATCAATAATATATTGCTGAGACCTGGAAACATCTTTTCTTCGGTATCCAGAACTAGGAAGAATAAACACAGTTGCTTTAAGTATGGCTGTTATGTCCATTTTTAAGCTTATTATAAACCAGGGGTCTGCAACCTTTCAGAAGTGCTGTGGTGAGTCTTCACTTACTCACTTTAACTTAAGGTTTCACGTGCCGGTAATACATTTTAAAGTTTTTTAGAAGGTCTCTATAAGTCTATACTATATAACTAAACTGTTGTATGTAAAGTAAACAAGGTTTTCAAAATGTTTAAGAAGCTTAATTTAAAATTAAATTAAAATGCTGATCTTACACTGCCGGCCCACCCAGCCCGCTGCCGGCCTGGGGTTCCGTTCACTTAGTTCGGCAGCAGGCTGAGCGGGGCCTGCGGGACCCCGGCTGGTAAGGGGCTGGCAGCCGGGACCCGACTGGGGGTGCAGGAGCTCCTGTTTGGTGCTCAGGGTGGGGATGTGGGGGGGGGTGCAAGAGTCAGGGCATGGGGTGTGGAGGGTGCAGGAGTCAGAATGGGAGCTGAAGGTGTGTGGGGGGGTGCAGGGGTCAGGGCAGGGACCCCAGACTGGGGGTGCAGGTGCTCCTGTTTGGTGCTCAGGGTGGGAGTGGGGATGTTGGGGGCTGGGGATCTGTGGGGGTGCAGGGGTCAGGGCAGAAGGCTGGATGTGTGTGGGGGGGTGCAGGGTCAGGGCAGAAGGCTGGGTGTGTGGGGGGGGTTCAGCTCATGGGGGTGTTCACGGCAGGGGCCTGGAGGGGATATGCCCCGTCCCCACCCCTTTCCACCTCTTCTCTGCCTCCTCCCTGGAGCAGCCAGCATGCTGTGGCTCCGCTCCCCCTCACAAGGGTGATCAGCGGCAGGGAGAGGGGCAGGAAAGCACCACACTGGAGGAAGAAGCGGGGGAGGGGGGAGCTTGGCTGCTGGCAGAACCAAGCTTCTGCCTCCTGCCCCCCCAGGGGAGAGCGGTGGGCAGGGGGGCTGAGTGGGGCCATCAAAAATCGACTCGTGTGCTGCAGGTTGCTGACCCCCGTTATAAACTAATGAAAGAGCAGGATGCCTAAAGTAAAGGCTTGTCTTCTGTGCTAGATCTTGTCACCCAGAAAATGTGCTTATTTTTTCCCCATTCTATCTAGATATTACAATCAAATATCACTCAGTGGTAGTCTTGCAGTTTGTAAAAACAGCTAGACAAAATAGGGAACATTAACCTTAAAAATTATGCTGAGGTACAGAACACTTTTACTCAATCACCTCATGGAAGCTTGAAACAAATCTATTTCTTTTAAATTGTTTATGCTGCAAATTGCTTTCTATAATCCACACTAATGGATCCTGCTCTTTTCCCAGGTGACTAATTACCATTACCACCTCTGAGCAACTTGATGTCATTTGCTTCCTTAGCATAGGGCTGGTGTGGGCTACCTCAACAAATCCTTCATGGAAAGGAAATTTTCCTGTCCTTTTCTCATTCAGATGAAGTGCAGCGGTCATATACTCTAAAGGGCCCCAAACAAGGAGCACTCACACTTCCCTAAGCAAACTGCCCTGTTTTCATGCTAAATGAAATAACCTTCCTTTTGTAAGAGACCAAAGAAATCCATGTGTATCTCCCAAAAGAGTCTGATGAAGGGACATTTCCTCATCCTTGTTGGAGTCTGACTCTGAAGACACCTCCATGAGGAGTTTTAATGCAGATGACATGAGCTACTTAGTCTGGAGTTGGACCTACGGCCACTATTCCTTTAGGTTTTCTTTCATTCAAGATGGCAGTTTTGGTTGAGTTTTTTTTACTGTCAGATAAGTACAAGAAACTGCTTTTCTCCCCGTCCCTTTCCAAATCTCCAGTAATTTTTCCTCCAACTAACTGGTCCTGAGAAACATGCCCAGCTTGCACATTAATCAGGAGCTGTGTATCCCTCCCTACTTTCTTTCTGGATCTAAAGTGGGACAAGGGATCCTGCACTCGTGGTCTGTTTCTTTAAATTACAGTCCAAGGGCTGTAACTCAATCCAATTTATTTTTCCTTAAGGAGGAAGGAAGGAAGATGCATCTTGCCTAAAGTCAGCTTGCTACTACAATTTAGGGCCCTTATTAGTAGAGTATGGAGGCATTCCCTACAAAAAAGGAAATTTTTTCCTCCTTACCTTTAATACGGTTTTCAGTGAATATCTATAGTAATCCATTCCCCCACTCTTATTGCTGTTCTGTATGGTTTAACTGCTTCTATTAGTGCATTAAGTTTTAGGGAAGCTGCTAGCCTGCTTCTATGTATGCACTAGCAGCAGAGACTCCTATTATGGCATACCTTTGTTCTGATTCATTTGCCTGTCAACCACCTGTGGCGAGAGGATGGATCCCATTAACACAGATTGCACACTCAGTTCAGTTTTACAGGTAAGGAAAAAATCCTTGATTTTCCTTTGGAATATAGTTTGCATTGGTTTATTTTAGCTTAGTAGCAAGGATGCACTTCAAAAACTTGAAGTGTTGTGTGTTTTAGTCTTAACCTCGAGTGCCAAAAGTTAAGCTCCTAAATCCATATGTCAAAATATAGAAAACATGCTATTCAAGAGTACTGAGCCCCTGTAGTCTCTGCTCATCTATTTACTGGGATTTTTATGTAATAACTAATGAGTTAGTAAAAAAGAACTCCCCCCCCCCTTTAACTGAATATTAAATAGCTATGGTTTGAGATAATGCGGCTATAGAAACAGAGGACGTGTTCATACTGCGAGAAGCTGGATTTAAATATCAAGCTTTTGTGGAGGTGTACTCCTCTCTGCATCAGGCGGACTTAAATCTAGCCCAGTATCCTGCCTCTGAAAGGGGCTAGTGCCATGCTTCAAAGGGACAACTCTGAACAGGGCAACTTTGTGTGATCCATCCCCTTTACAAAAGCCATGTTTGAGCCCTAAAGTAAAATTAGGCAAGGAAACAGAAGTAGCAGTTCATGGTTTATTTGGTGTTAGGGCTGGTACAGTTGAATGGTTGCAGTGGCCTTTACTTGTTGTATACAGAAGTCCTGGTTTTTACATTTCTAGGAACCAGATTTACAGCTATTCCAGTATAGTACACAAAAATTAAGTTCTCCAGAAAAGATATGCACAGAGATTCCAAAGCAGTTAGGAAAATACATTTGGACCTGCAACAAGTTGAGATCTTTAATCTATCAGTCAGAGAAAGTTGGTTTGACCCCATCTTTTGTAATACAAGAAATACGATGGTCTCTACATTTACTACACAGTTGTGAAACCAATTATATTCTTCTGAACTGACATTAAGCTGAGAAAAAGGCAGAGGATTTTGCTAGGCAGTGTTGTTTTACAAGGAGTGCTAGCTCTACTTTACACCACTTAACTGTAAATGACTAGGTTGTGATCCGCCTCTGGCTACAAATACTGGTTTTGGTGAATAGGAAAAGCCACAGAACAGTTTCCTACTCTAATTTCAGGAAACTAAGTTCATAGAGTTTAGCTTTACATGTTTCTAGTCAGTACCTACATTAAAGGACTTGACCTACTTGAAAAGTGCAACAGACAAATCCCCTATACTGTTGTATAGTGAAGTGCTAGGACAGAATTAAAACTGCAGTTCCTTCTGGATTCCCCAAAGTGTATCTGCACTCTTCCGTAGCTTTTCTTCCTCCTCACTCTTCAGAGTCATCTTTACTACATCTGTAATGCCACTATATCCCAACACACAAGGAACACTTAGGAAGACATCATCATGTATTCCATACATGCCCTGAAAAGGAAATAGAAGAATATTACTAGATTACATGGTTCTTTTACAACCTTGGTTTACTTTATTTTCAAGTATTAGCCCATCATGTCACTACTTCCTTTAAGCCAGTGGTCTAAACTGTTAGCCAAATTTCACAGGAAATTAGGCAGCTCTGGATATTAATATGTACAGCTGTAAATTAGTTTCTCTTAACACAAGAATGGGGGAAGTTTCTCTGCTTTAACAAGCTTACCTTAACCATAGTAGAAATTGGGTGCACCCTCTTTAGGTTCTTCATAATAGTTTCAGCTAGATCTGCCACAGAGAGACCAATAGCCCATGATGTGTATCCCTTCAACTTGATCACCTCATAGGCACTGCAAAGGTAAAGAACTTGCTTTACATTTTCTAAAAACAAAATGATTAAAAACTGAAGTTTGTTATAACTTGGATTATGAAATCTTAAGACAATGGATATGATTTCCAAAAAAAGTCACCTAACTCAGTGGCACCGGTCCCACTGACTTTCAGCAGGACTTGTGCCCTTCTACAGGATTAAGTACTTCTGAAAATTCCACCCATTCTGTTTAACATCAGTCAAGCACCAAGGTGCCTATTAACCAGATTTAAAGTATTGGGTTCTCTGCATTGAAAAAAATTAGAGGTTCATTATTACTCCCATCTATGCAAGAGTTCTTGGGCATACAAGATTGCAGCTCACCAGAAATCATTAACATGTTTTCTCCATTAGACTGGTGAATGTTAGCTACCAAGGCATCCCTATTTTAAGTTGTACCATTTCCGTATCTTCACATTTGTTACTGTTATGCTGATACTGCAGCAGATACTTATAATACCATAACTGAGCACAGCTGGTTGGAGACAACATATTTGCTCCATTTGACATTATGCACTATAGTTCTTTGCCATTTAAGAGTAAAGCAACTTGTTCTAGTGTAAAATTGCTCTTTACCTCTCCACCACCTGTTTGTGGACCTCTTTCCAATGCTCTTTGTCTGCATCAGTTCCTAGGTCAGGGTGCAGAGCCTTCAGGGAGACACCAGCAACATTAACTCCACTCCAGACAGGTACTAAGATAAATACACAAAATTAACGAGTTACTTCACAGTATAGAGCAGTTATCAATCCGCCAGACAAATCCTAATTTCACTCCACCCAAATATAAACAATTAGCGTAACACTTGGTAGAGTGAATCTGTTGCCATACAAGTGCCATTGCGGCTTAGATGTATGAATTTCCTTTTTTAAAAATGTTAAATTAAGGTTTGTATATCTTACAGGATTAAAATAAGTCTTGTGAACCTAGTCCTGTTTGAGTGTTTGAGCCCGTTTCTTTACATTTGGCATCTCAAGGTTAAAGGTGGTCAGTTTGGGTTTATTGGTCAAGGAATGAATTGACAATAAGGGACTATTTAGATAGTTTCATGAGGGGTTGGAGGAGGTGAGAAGGGAAAGGAATTTAAGTCTCCCCTTCCCAGACAATGCTGTTTCCACAATCACTTGAAGGTGTGTTGAACAAAAACACCACTCCTAGGTACTCCTGGCCTAGACCTGCACTGAAGTTCCTCAACATAGGTTTTGAGAGCGAGGCCAAAAATGCGTGAAGACTCAGTGACTGGAATTAAAATCAAGTCTAGTGCCGGTCTGACAACAGCATTTTTCAATAGTCCCTTGCAAGAAGAGCTTCACCCTCCCACTCCTTCAGCTCCCTGCTGGAGAGATCTGGGGAGAATTTAGTCTGCAGCTTTTGGCCCTTCTTGGGTTACAGTAATGACCTTTTCTAACAGAACAGGCCAAGTCAAATATAGATCATCTACTGTTACTACATACCACAGCTAAGTTAAGGAAGGCAATGCTGGTTTCCTTAAATTGCCTCATGTGAAGATCCTAATGAGCAATTCTTTGCAAAAAAGATTGAATATTGGTGTTTCCTGGGAACTTGGTAGAGTTTTAGTTTTGAGCCCCTACTACACTAACAGAATAAGGCTAAAGATAAGTAGGGCTTCATACGTACCACTAGAATCTCCGTGCTCTCCAATTATCCACCCATGGCAGCTTAGAGAATGGATGCCCAGTTTTTCTCCCATGAGGTAGCGGAAACGGGCAGAATCCAGATTGCAGCCGCTACCAATAACACGGTGTTTAGGAAAGCCACTGATCTTCCAGGCCACGTAGGTCAAAATATCAACTATTAATACAATAGGCAGGTTAGTAAAAGGACTTGATGAAAGACTAATGAAAAATTTTAATGCCTTGTTTGACAAACGGTTTATTCCAACTGATTCTTGTGGGGGTTCTATCTGCAAGTGGAGGTTTTTTTAAACTAAATATGGTGAATAGAGCACAGAACTGATACACCTTCCCAATATATATCTAGTTGCTTATTAGCAAAACCACCTTTTTAGCTGCATGACAGAGGCTTAAATTACACTCATTGATCTATAAGAAATGTCAGCCTCCATTACACACAGTCCTGCTTCAAGAGCTTTACAGAAGCAGTTACAGGCAAGTTTAAACTGGAGGGTGAGAGCTTAATTCTCAAATAGGCAATGTGAAGATTTTCTTTTGGGGGCGGGGGAAGGTCACTGCATCATCCTCTTCCTAAGTTCTGGGCCAAACTGGGAACTTGAGGCAAGTGATCTCAAATCCCCAGCCCAGTAAACTATATCAGTTTCCCCCTCTCTGAAACATGCTTCCCTATTCCATAAGTGCCAGGGAACCGAGAGGGTTTTATTAAACAGTCCTAACAAGCCTGACCTGGATTTGATACGACAAGCAGCGTGCAATCAGGGCTGTACTTGACAACATTGGGAATGATGAATTTGAAGATGTTCACGTTGCGCTGGACCAAGTTAAGACGACTCTCTCCTTCTTGCTGGCGTGCACCAGCTGTGATGATAACCAGCTTGGAGTGTGCAGTCACACTGTAGTCTACAAAGAAAGTGTCAAACATTCATTCTTTCCACAGATGCTCAGAACAAGCCTAGAGTTACCTCCTCAAGTTAGAGCTCACACGTCTGAAGGTGCTGAGAGGCCATAGTTAGTGGAATATAGTGCTCTCCTGATAGTCAGTTATCTTCTGCTAAGCAGAGATAATTACATCCGCTTCAATTTGTTGCTGTACAAGTTTCTGATACTATAATAATGGGGGGATAAATGAGTATGTATCAGCACAACACTCCTGTGAGATAGGGAAGCACCATTATACCCATGCTACAGATGGCAGAGAGAGTAAGTGCCTTGTCCAGGGTGTGTCAGGATGTCTGGGGCAGAGCAGAGAATTGAACCCAGGTCTCCTGAGCCTCAGGCTAGTGCCCTAACCACTTCTAACTAGCTCTTTATTGGAGGAGTGTGGAGGGTGTTGAGCACTCTTCTCTACAGCTATGAAACATGGACACACTGTAGCAGACACTTGACGCAACTAGAGCATTTTCACATGCGCTGTCTGTCTCTCCCATGTAACATCAAGTGGGCAGATGAGATACCAAACAAGGTCCTGGACCAGTGCTGCATGACTAGCATTGAATCCCTGATAATACACATACAACTTCGCTTGGTAGGTCACCTCATACATATGGATGATACACAACTCCTTACAGCCATGTTTTATGGACGGTTGAAAATGGGAGCATGTACACTGGGAGGCCAACAAAAATATTAAAACACTCCCAAAGCTTCTCTAAAAGCTGTTCAAGTCAACCCTAACACATGGGAAGCTGCTGCTGATAGATCAGGATTGTGACAGACCTGTTGGTCTCTGGTTAAAAGCCATTGAGAATAGCAATACAGAAAAAGCTAAAGAAGCACAAATGAAGAAAGCAGGCTGTGGCAAAAACATACGGCCATATCTGCAGATCCCTTAATTGGCTTACATTCATCCAAGAGCACTCGCTGAAACAAAGACTCATATTAGCTATAACTGGAGACTTCAACAATGGAAGGAGGGAGAAGAAAGCCCTGTTGGAAAGACTCAAATGTTACATCCCATGGAATGTGTGTTTACTTTAAAGGAAATACTGGGTGCACTGCTGCTGATGGTAGCCCTAGAGAGAAGCCTATCTGGACAATAGCTGCGGTCTAGGTAGTGGTCTTGTATGCGTCTCTGGCTAGTGTCAGTATGGGGTGACATGTCTTACAATTTTTTATTTTTAAAAAGTGCCTCTGTTCTGATAGGGACTGCCTATGGAGGAAGGAATTACTCCTTGGCTGAGAAATAAGTAAACTATGCACTAACACTTGCCATAGTCACTAGCTACTGTGAAATTTAAACTGGCGTGATCTGAGCTGTTTATAGCCAATAGGAGTGGTAGACAAGAACACAAGTTATGGTGATTAGCCAGCTGCAGAGAAAAGTAATCTAGGAGGATCATACAGGTAACTTAACAACTTAAAAAAAAAAAAAAAAAGTAACAAATTCTAGCCCCAGTGGCCAATTCCAGAATATAGGAGTGTTCACCTCCACAAGCTTTAATGAGAAGTTACAAATTCAAATTTGGCAGCTATGAACCATTTCTTCCCCCCCCCCCCCAGAAAAGCTACAGTGAAGGGCAACAAATCAATCAGTGATAAGGAACAACTTGCCTATGAGGAGAAATTAAGAAGAGAGACAAGTAAGGGCAGGGGAATAGGATAGAGGTTTATAAAATCATGACTGGTGTGCGAGATGCTGGGAGACCAGGTGCTAACTTGTGTCAAGGTCCCCATGTCAACAGAATACTGACAAATGCATAGCTGGAATCAATCTGGCTCAATGTGGTTACAATAGGTATTAGAATTACAAGCATGTGTTTGTTTAGCTTTTAAGTGGTTGGGAGTTGCTACATGTATTAACATCTGTAGTCCATATTGTAAGGTAATATTTGAGTGGTTGTATTGGAGCCTCCGTAAGTCACCAGACAGGAGAGGCGTATTAATTAGTGTGAAAGGCTGATCTTCAACAGAGACTCCATGTTTAGGTTGTTCTGGTGCTGGAGGAGTTTACACTTGATTGGTTGTGAGTTCTATACTTAGATTTCACCAATCTGGAGTTTGTGCCCTGTTTCCTAATTAATAAGCAGCAAGTTAACATCCATAAAGAAGTACTTCACACAATGCAGAGTCAACCTCTTGAACTCATTGTCATGGAATGTTGAAAGCCAAAATATAATTAGATTAAAAAAAGAACTAGGTAAGTTTATGGAGGATAGGTCCATCAGAGGCTATTAGCCAAGATGGTTAGGGATACCACCCCATTTTCTGGGTGTGCCTAAGCCTTCAGCTGCCAGAAACTGGGACTGGGCGAGACAATCACTTGAAGTTGCCCTGTTCGGCTTATTCCTTCTAAAGCAGCTGGCACTTCTGGTCTGACCCAGTATGTCCATTCTTATGTTCTGTATGAACAGAAACAGATTAACACCTGCTGTTCAATACTAGGACTAAAGATCAAGTGACACTTGGATGAGCAACTGTGTATCTGAAGTGATGGTCTCCATTTAGAAGCTATATTTAAAAAAAAATAAACCCACAACACACTAACCTTTGCCAGAGACAATTTTTGGTGTTCTAAGGAAGAGACTGCCATGCTGGAGATCCAGCATCTCTCCTCTCAGCTTGTCCTCTATGACATCAACAAGGGCAAGTTCGTCAGCCAAATCCTACAGGAGGCCAGAAGCATAATTAAAGACCAAGTCAGTGCGCTGGATTTCTGAATTAAAATGTTTCACTGTAATCTGTGAAGTCAGACTTTAGAAAGATGGCAACAGCATAAATTAAGTATAGTTAGCCAACTGTTGCTGGTCAGGATCAGAAAACTCATTCTAAACCAAATACTTTAGTTAGCTGGAACTTCTATCAATGTGCTAGCTTTTGCGGGGGGGGAGAGAAAATTACTGCAAGTTTCAATACTTTATCTGTACTGCACCTCACACAGTGTCACTAGCCTGTGGATTGCACACGTTTCCGTGCATGTTAATCTGAACAAGACAAATGGCTTATGAAGCATACTCCAACAGCTAGCGGTTTATAAACAATGACTACATTACAATAATGAAAAGCAAGCATGGTGTAATCCATGGTATGATCAATAAATGGTTTGGTAAATTCAGTGTGGAGAATGCAGTTCAGATTTAGAACAGACCACAGTCCCCCACCCCCAAAAGTTCCAGGAAAAGATTACTTTCTAGAAATGACATTGTATACTCCATGCAATACATACATTTACATTCAGTCCAGCATTTCTCATATCTAAGATGGAATTACTTCCAGTCCACAGTGGAATAAACAATTCAACAGCTCAATTTTCTCCTTGTTTAAAGCCAAACAGCTTTAGACATTCTAGCAGTACAAATAAAGGTTTGGAATCCAGATATATTCTATTCTGTAACTATTCTAGTTATCTGCCCAGGGTGGATAATTACAGTAGAACCCCATTTATCAGACCTTCCATTATCTGGCTCTGTATTAACCAAACAACCAGCACGCACAGGTCCAGAAGCGGGTGATCTTTGTGGCCACTAGACGGCACTGCAGCCTCACACTTTCCTATTCTCCATATCATATTTTTTCATTATCCGATCTGGCCCCGGTCCCAATTAGATCAGAAATATGGGGTTCTGTACATGAAAGTCAGAAAGCTGGCAATTGTTGGGGAAACATTCTAGTAGTAAATGTTATTTGTTAGCTCATGTATAGCAAAGATATGAGTGAATACCTATATTCCAATTGGCATTTACAAGGTGCAAAAACCAGCCAAATAAATTAATAGTTCTAGCTATTCTTCACAGCTTTCTTTGGTCCCGGATGGAGGATGGGTAAACCTTGACACTCACCTTCATCAGGATGCTGATTGCACAAGCCATGCCAACTGCGCCAACCCCAACCACAGTGATCTTGTTGTGGGCATGACTGTGCTCCTCTTTGTGAACGTTTTGAATGAGAAGTTCCTTAACAGACATCTTGTAGTGCTGAAAAGAATTGAAGTGTCATGTAATTTCTCTAAGCATATGAGTTATTACTGTAGCTTTGAAGTGAATTCAATGTGCATATAATCATGGACCCTGTTACTAGATGTAGCACAAGCAAGGAAGTTAGGAGTGACCACATAACAAACAGTTGGTGATGCTGCTTGCAAGAGAGGCCCAAAGTGTACATTCCCGTTGAGAACCTGTGGGTCACTAATAACTATAAATTGATTTAAATATACTAAGCAAGCTGATTAGGATTTGCCCCAATAAGGTGTTATGGGCAATGATTATACAGTTGGTGTAGCGCTCCAGTAACATGTTCCAATATTAGGATAGAAGAATTTTTTAGTTAAATAAAGTCACGTCTCTGGATTTCAGAGTACAGCACTGTCTGGCAACGGGTATTCCACTGCACCCGCAGCAAGGGGCTGGTCTTCACTTAAAATGCTACATCTGTGCGGCAATAGCATGTCTGTGTAGCCACTACCTATGCAGATGGAAGGGCGTAGGTAATCCACCTCCCCAGGAGGCAGGCGGACAGGAGAGCTCTCTCCCAGCAGCTTAGAGCATCTTCACCAGAAGTGCTACAGCAGCATAGTTGCATCGGTGCAGCTGCTGTAGTGTAGACATAGCCTAAATGACCTACTAGGGCCTTTCCGTATCTTAAGTTCTAGGATACGAGCAGGAACGACCTCTTCAAGCTCACGTCAGACTTCCCAGTCATGTAAGTGGGAGACAGACTCCCTAAATTCTCTTGTTAATTAGTTAAGGTGCATTTGAGGAATTTTCATTAATGAGCCAGTTAATTTTTGTCCCCTGGGTAGAATATTCTTACACGAGGAGTACACGGCACCTCTGGCTGTACAAGCAGAATAGTTTCCCTACGGCTTCTGCATTCATAACTATTTCAACTGCATGTTGCATCACAAGGGAGATAGGAGTTAGGGTCTGGTGAGGCATCATGAATATTCATGAACAGAGTTTTAAATATGCCATTAGTAATATATCCAGTTCTTCAGTCACATACCTGCTGGTTAGGTACCTGGCACTATATGGTCCATGTATGTCATTTGATTGACAAAGATGGTCAGTTGTTTGGTGGGAAAGTCTTTAAAATATTACTTAATTTGAGCCACAGCTTAGGGGGCTGGTTCCTTTATTTAAGCATGTCAGACATCCCCATTGGAAAACAACCTTAATGTTTACCATTACTTTTAATCCAATCCGGCAAATTGCTAGTAGTTTAAGGCTATGGGGGATATCTTTGGCTGGGATGTGGGAACTCAGTCTAGGAGAGGCTTAGGACACAATTTCAAATTCCACTGACATAAGCAGTAACATATAAAGCAACCTTTTCAAAAGCATTTAAGTGACCGACAAGCTTTTGAAAGTGTTCCCCTCCCCCATGTTTATTCATGGATATCTGTGAGACATGTGCGGCTTCTTCTGACGAGCCGTACAAAGACACTATCATCCCTCAAAGACAGGACACAGAACGGGCCAGAACAATGAACCCCCTGCTCCAGCAGGTCCCTCAGAGTCAGCATGGAGAGGTGCAAGTTTGCACTGCTACGGCTCTGTTTGTCCTGTGGATGAAGGGATTCAGTAGCTAGGGGCTATGATTCTGGCCCCTTTCAGAGGCACTTACATACACTTCAGAATAAACTGCTTCTCTCTCCCACCAAGGGGAGGAAAAAGCAGGAAGGACAATCCTGACCACCCCTGGGAAGTGAAAGGGGTTCTCAGTATGTACAGATAAGCACTGGACATTCTCCCCTTCCACTTGGTGTCAGTATAACTGGTCTTTGTGGAGGAAGGCACCCCAGTGGGGAGTACTGGTCTTCAAACTCCAGCCTGGAGTCACCTTAGGGTTTTCCACCCCCAAATTCAGACCCCATCCAATCTTGCTGGTGTTGATACAAGGACTGACTCCAGCTCCCAGTTCCTCCAACAGTGTGGTAGGCTCCTGCTGCTCTTCTAATAGAGGCAGGGTGCTGTTATCAGTGGGAGTGAGGAACCACCCAGCCAGCAGACTCAGAAATGGCACCCTGTGGCCCAACAGCCTAAGTTCCAGGAGAGCCACTGTTGCCATTTGCCCCCTTAGCCAAGTTCAGTGCAGCCAGGGGAGTGAGTAAAAATAGCTGCCCAGATGTATGGGGAGGGAAAACAGGACTTGCTGTGTTATGCCTGTGGGACAGGTTTTGCCCAATGAAATCTAGGAACAGGGGAAAATCATGGGGTTTTTGTTTAACTAAACAGCAGACTCCATCACTTAGGTGTTTTAGAGTATGACATGTACACAGGGACTATGAGTCACTTCATCTTCCTATCACATTGCATCTCCTAAGCAGCAGGGTCACACTGTCTCCTCTGTCTAAAGTAGGTTACAGTTATGGCATTGGATAAATGATAAGTGTAAGCTCTGCCAGGCTGTCTTTAGTCCATGTGGTACAGAGTCTAGCATCAAAGGTCCCTCAGGGCCTCTATGCAGTACAAGTTAATAATGCCAGTTTTCCTATGTCTTGCCCCTAGCTGTATGGCTCAGTGGGCAAAGAGATCAGAGTAATGGGCTTTGACATGGAACATCTCTGCTTCCCAGATCACTGTAACATGAGATACCCACATTTTCTCTATAGGCCAGATTTGTCCTTTAAAGCAGGGGCTCCCACACCATGCTATGTTCCATCGCTTCACATCACAACACATTTTTAAAAAGGTGGTACAAGAACCAGTAAAGATTGGGAACTGCTGCTCTAAAGCATCTCCACATGTGCCAAGTCCTCAGCAAGATAAAATTTAGACAGAAAATGATACATCATGTTTGGATCAAGAGCCAATAGAAGTATTTCATCAACTGTAAAATATACGTTTGAGGGATATTATTCCACCCAAGGAGTTAGGGATAGTCATGAAGAATCAAGCATCTGTGCACAGCAGGAAAGCTAGTGCATAGATCCATTGTCAGGTGAAATCAATACTTGATTGTATCTATTTAATACGTGGCTCTGTGCCCAGGTTGTGTTTTAGGACTTGCGCTTTTTGCTGGAAGCACTTTACAACCACAAGCTTTTCAAAGGGTCTCCTTAAGCACGAGGCAAATTAATTACAAGCTAACTCTCCTTTTAGCTCCTAAATATGCACTATCACCACAAGGTTTAAAAAAAAAAAAATTACAGAAAGTGATGCCATGTAATAAGAAAGCAGTGGTAATTTATAAAATGCCCACCTTTAGAGAACTAACTGAGGACTCCCGTGACTCAGACCTCGCTAACAGCACTGGCTCCATTCCTCACCGATCAAACGAAATAGCTATCTAAGGGCTTGGCTACACTGGGAAGTTACAGCGCACTAAAGCCGCGCACAGCGCTGCAACTCACTCCCCGTCCACACTGGCAAGGCACGTACAGCGCTGTATCTCCGCAGATACAGCGCTGCTTGTACTCCTCCTCCCCCAGAGGAATAAGGAGAAGACAGCAGATACTGACCCAAAACACACTGGTTGGGGTTTGGTTTGGTTTTTCACAATGGTAGAAACATTGGGCATGTTTGTTTAAACAAATGTCACCACAAATATTAATTGGATTTTTTCCCCTGCACTGTGTCATGTTTGCGTAGCTGTACTTCTTCCTCACAGAGCATCAGATTAACACAGTGGGATGTTGTATTGTAGCTGGAATCCAACACAGAGCGGGCTGTCGGGTTGCCGAGCCTAATGCCTGGCCAGACCCAAGTGCAAATGGGCTCCACACCGCCGCCAAGGGGCAGTAACTGGAATGCCAGCCAGGGCTGTTGACGCGGAGCATGGCAAAGGCATGACTATGAGCAGAGGCAGACTTGGGGATGGTGAGGGTCCCCAAATTTCACCCAGCATAGGCTCAGAGGTTGGACAGGTCTCTGACATTTTAGGAGTAGGCACACCCCACCATCCACCCACCCCCTGGCTGCTCCCTACAAACCCTTGCAGTGTTACTGCCTGCAGCAAGCCTTGCTTGATCACGGTGGGGGCTCCCTGGTTTCATCTCGGTAAGATCAGCCCGAGCACCACCTCAAGCAGCCCAGTGCTGTTTCAGCTCCTCTGTGTGCTCAGTCCTGCTCCAGCCAAAGGGGGTGGTGACTAGAGGAGGATTAGTCCTCACAGTGTGTTAAAGGGGCAGCTGAGTTCTGACTCTGCCTGACTAGGGGTCAGGGTCTGCTGCCCCATGCAAGAGTAACCCTCTGCCGAGCCACCTCCTATGCCAGGAAGAACTGCAAGGGCCAGCCAAGCTAACTCCCATCCTGGACACAGATTTCACTTCCCCTCACCAGCCCCAGGCAGAAGCTAGCCCCACCTTCACCCCCCGGCATTCATCATGCTGGGTTGCTCAAGGGAAAGTGCTTGGGTGTGTCTGGGTGCAGTAATCTGGAGAGGAGCAACGGGGCTCACTGAATGTTTTGCAACCCTCCACGCTAAGCGAGCGAGCCACCAGCAACCGCAGGATTCTCCCCTCAGACAGGATCAGGTCTTTGCAGCTCAGGGACCCTAAGCAAGCCCATAAAGGGGATCAGCTAAGCAGGAGCCTGCAATCTGAGTGTGGCACCATTATCATCCCCAGGGGCATGCCCATCACACAGCAAGGAAGCATCCTGACTGGGCTCGAAGGTCAGCAACGGTAAAAAGATAATTGCATATAACAGCTCCACAGCAATGACTCAATCAACGAGTAAAGCGGATGTTGCAGCTTGGGGAAGAACTCAGAACACAGGGCACGTAGCCACGGTGCCCATTGCCCCAGTCCACCTCAGAAATCACAGTGACCCAGAGACTGCAGCCAAAATCACCACAACCTCCCCAAAAATATTGTTACCTAGGGCTGCTATAACCCTCCCCGTGCACAGGGGTTGTATAACTAACCCTTGCACCACCACCCCCCAAAGTTACAGTGGCCCAGGGATCATATACCCGGAACTCATCTATCCCTAAAAGCAATTCAGTTACTAGAGGCTACGTAGCCCTTCTGTGTACCCCGCACCCAAATCGCAGTGACCCAGGGAGCACAGAAGAATTATAACCCAGCCAACGCTCCCGCACAAAACCATCAGTGACCCAGGGGTTTATATAAACCGCACCACCCCCGTGACTCAGGGATCGCAGCACAGAGCCCTCCTACCCCTCCCTCAAAACAAACCGATGAGCCAGTGGTGATGTATATAACACACACACACACACACCCCGAAACAAAACATTAAAATGACTCGGCAGATTATGCAACTAACGCCCCCCAAAACCCCCCATCCTAGTGGCCCCCCGCGCCTCTGCACAGGGCTGCCCTTGCTCCAAGCTGATGCTGCAGCACTTTACTCCCACCAGCGGCAGCCGGCTGGCTTACCTGGGCGATCTAGCTAGCAAAGACTGCACGGTGCTAATCCTCCAACCCGCTCCCCGCCGCCACTGCAGTACCGCTGCTGGGGGGAGGGGGGGGGGTATAAATAGGGCTCCGCGGCTGACGCGCAGCCAGCGGGGCGGAGCGAGCTCGGCCAGCTGACTTGCCCACCAGAGCCCAAGTGGGACGTGCCCGGCTGCACGTCTGGCGCGGGGGCTGGGCCGGTGGTGCCGCCGCCCGGGCGTCTCGGGGTGCGGGGCAGGCTAGGAGAGCAGCGCCGGTGTCGCGCGGCGCTAGCAGGGGGCAGAGTCCAGCCGAGGCGTGGGGAGAGCTGAACCCCGGCGCTGTTTGCCAAGGCAGCTCCGGGATCTCTGCCGCCTTGCATGGAAACCAGGCTGTTTGCAAAGGGGCCTTCGCTCGATGCAGAGGCCAGCAGCACGAGAGACATGCGTGGCACATACTTTGTTGTTCCACCACGGGGACGTGCAGTGTAGGGGTGTTGGTTTTTAAAGATTACCTGGGAGCTAAGTGGAGTGTATTAGCCCCATTTTACAATTGGGGAAACCGAGGCACGGAATATTTACAACCATTATCCCTGACCATGTTAAAAGTCCCTTGCATAAGGGGGTGGGGAGTTTCTTTATGAGGAATAAGGAAACTTGGAAGTTTTTTTAGGTTGACTTTTGGAGATATATATCTATATCTAAGGATAGAAACGCAGGCCTTGCCTGCCCTTGGAAAGCTCTATGATAATTGAAGAATTAGTTAAATTAGGAGCCTGAAACCTGAGTAATTGAGATGGGAAGGAGAATTTGTCTGTTTTTGTTAATAGCTATTTAATGTCAGTGAACAATTAGCATTCTGGAGAAAAAACCACTTTCTCATGCCTTCCCAGACCCCTCCCCCTTTCATTAAGCTGTGTGAGGTCAGGATCTACGTTGGCCTTGTCTAGACTAGGAAAAATATATTTTGAAGACGTGTTAACTAGCATGTATTAAGTGCTGTTTAAAATGTGTGTTGCTAGCACCTAATGTAGCCAGACTTAACACCTTTAAAAGTGTGTGTTTACTGGTTATGCTCAACAGTTGGACCCCCAAGCAGATAATGTTTTTAAATGCTGTCTGTGTCTAAACTGCGTGTTAAAAACATGCTCACACGTGGTCACTAACATATTTCCTAACCACATCTTCCCACTTTCGATAGTGATGCCATTGAATCCCACTTCATAATTTCACTTCACGTGGTTTTCTCTTTGGTTGTTGCAGTTAGTCTCACAAATTAAGAGAAGCTGTACTGCTATTTTAATTTCTCCCCATATGTGCAGCATCTGCAGTCTCTTTAAGCATAGCTCTCAACTGTTCCTGACTGTGGCAGTCTGCCAGTCTCTATAGCTTCAAGTTTACCTTGTTCTATGCCAAACTCATGCCCTTCTCCTAAATTCTTTACTGCAGGGGTAGGCAACCTATGGCACGCGAGCTGATTTTCAGTGGCACTCACACTGCCTGGGTCCTGGCCACCGGTCCAGGGGGCTCTGCATTTTAATTTCATTTTAAATTAAGCTTCTTAAACATTTTAAAAACCTTATTTACTTTACATACAACAATAGTTTAGTTATATATTATAGACTTATAGAAAGAGACCTTCTAAAAACGTTAAAATGTATGACTGGCACGCGAGACCTAAATCACAGTGAATAAATAAAGACTCGGCACACCACTTCTGAAAGGTTGCCGACCCCTGCTTTACTGTCAGTGGAGGACCCTCCCATCATGGCTTTTATGCTTACCAACACCATTTCCTCAAGTAAGGGGTTCCTTTAAAATCCTCATGCAGCTGCTGACATGGCCTAGTCCTGCTCTGGAGACTTGATGAGAAGTGCAGCCCAAAGTGGTATGGCTGTGAATGGTAATAGGGCCTCAGAGAAAAATCACAGGTGAGAAAAACATCACAAACATTTGCGGATGCCTAAATACACAATTGGAGGAAAGAGTTTTGCCTGCACACTTGTGAAATCCAAAGACAGAAGAGCAACTAAATATTGTCCATTCTCTCTGTAAATACATCTGTCAGATTAGATACTAAAACCTGCAGGCTGTGACACTAGACCAGGGGTCTGCAACCTATGGCACACATGCCAAAGACGGCACGCGAGCCGATTTTTAATGGCACGCTGCTGCCTGCCGGAGTCCCCATTAAAAATCCTGCCCGGCCCGCTCTTCTCCGCCCCCTCCTGTGGGGGCAGGGGGCAGAAGCTTGGTCCTGCCAGCTCCCCTGCCTCTTCCCGCAGTGTGCTGGGTTCCTGCCCCTCCTCCTCCTCTCTGTCCCTCCCTCCCTACTGGCCGATCAGCTGATGGTCCTTGCGAGGGAGGGGATGGGGAGGAGTGGAGTCAGCGTGCTCGCTGCTCCTGGTGGAGGCAGAGAAGAAGCGGGGGCAGGGCCTTGGGGAAGGGGGGGTGGACTAGGGGCATATCCCTCCAGCCCCCTGCTGTGAGCACCCCACGACCCCCCCTCACACACACCCAGCCCTGCAGCCCCGCACACACACCCCAGGCCTGTGCCCTGAGCACTGCGCCCCGCACACCCCCCAGGCTCCTGCCCTGAGCCCTGTACCCCCCTCACACACACCCAGCCCTGAGCCCTGCAGCCCTGCACACACCCCAGGCTCCTGCCCTGAGCCCTGTACCCCCCTCACACACACCCAGCCCTCTGCTTGACTCCTTCACCCCCCCCCCATGATCCCAGCCCTGACTCTGGCACCCCCACACATACCCAGGCCCCCCAGGCCCTGACTCTTGCACCCCCCTCACATGCCCCCAGCCCTCTGCCCTGACTCTTGCACCCCACCACATACCGAGCCCCCCCACACCCCATGCACCCCCCACATCCTGACTCTTGCACCCCCCACATCCCCACCCCCATCCTGAGCACCAAACGGGAGCTCCTGCACACACACACTCCCACACATTCCCACCTGCACCCCTCGCACCAAATGGGAGCTGCCCAGGTAAGCACTCCACACCCAAACCTCCTGCCCCAACCCTGAGCCNTCTCGGGGTGCGGGGCAGGCTAGGAGAGCAGCGCCGGTGTCGCGCGGCGCTAGCAGGGGGCAGAGTCCAGCCGAGGCGTGGGGAGAGCTGAACCCCGGCGCTGTTTGCCAAGGCAGCTCCGGGATCTCTGCCGCCTTGCATGGAAACCAGGCTGTTTGCAAAGGGGCCTTCGCTCGATGCAGAGGCCAGCAGCACGAGAGACATGCGTGGCACATACTTTGTTGTTCCACCACGGGGACGTGCAGTGTAGGGGTGTTGGTTTTTAAAGATTACCTGGGAGCTAAGTGGAGTGTATTAGCCCCATTTTACAATTGGGGAAACCGAGGCACGGAATATTTACAACCATTATCCCTGACCATGTTAAAAGTCCCTTGCATAAGGGGGTGGGGAGTTTCTTTATGAGGAATAAGGAAACTTGGAAGTTTTTTTAGGTTGACTTTTGGAGATATATATCTATATCTAAGGATAGAAACGCAGGCCTTGCCTGCCCTTGGAAAGCTCTATGATAATTGAAGAATTAGTGAAATTAGGAGCCTGAAACCTGAGTAATTGAGATGGGAAGGGGAATTTGTCTGTTTTTGTTAATAGCTATTTAATGTCAGTGAACAATTAGCATTCTGGAGAAAAAACCACTCTCTCATGCCTTCCCAGACCCCTCCCCCTTTCATTAAGCTGTGTGAGGTCAGGATCGACGTTGGCCTTGTCTAGACTAGGAAAAATATATTTTGAAGACGTGTTAACTAGCATGTATTAAGTGCTGTTTAAAATGTGTGTTGCTAGCACCTAATGTAGCCAGACTTAACACCTTTAAAAGTGTGTGTTTACTGGTTATGCTCAACAGTTGGACCCCCAAGCAGATAATGTTTTTAAATGCTGTCTGTGTCTAAACTGCGTGTTAAAAACATGCTCACACGTGGTCACTAACATATTTCCTAACCACATCTTCCCACTTTCGATAGTGATGCCATTGAATCCCACTTCATAATTTCACTTCACGTGGTTTTCTCTTTGGTTGTTGCAGTTAGTCTCACAAATTAAGAGAAGCTGTACTGCTATTTTAATTTCTCTCCATATGTGCAGCATCTGCAGTCTCTTTAAGCATAGCTCTCAACTGTTCCTGACTGTGGCAGTCTGCCAGTCTCTATAGCTTCAAGTTTACCTTGTTCTATGCCAAACTCATGCCCTTCTCCTAAATTCTTTACTGCAGGGGTAGGCAACCTATGGCACGCGAGCTGATTTTCAGTGGCACTCACACTGCCTGGGTCCTGGCCACCGGTCCAGGGGGCTCAGCATTTTAATTTCATTTTAAATTAAGCTTCTTAAACATTTTTAAAACCTTATTTATTTTACATACAACAATAGTTTAGTTATATATTATAGACTTATAGAAAGAGACCTTCTAAAAACATTAAAATGTATTACTGGCACGCGAAACCTAAATCACAGTGAATAAATAAAGACTCGGGGTATGGGTTCTGGGGTGGGGCTGGGAATGAGGGGTTGGGGGTGCAGGAGGGTGCTCTGGGCTGGGATCAAGGGGTTCAGAGGGTGGGAGGGCGTCAGGGGTGCAGGCTCCTGGTGGTGCTTACCTCAAGCGGCTCCCGGAAGCAGTGGCATGTCCCCCCTCCAACTCCTATGCAGATGCACAGCCAGGCAGCTCGGCGTGCTGCCCCGTTTGCAGGCACTGCCCCTGAAGCTCCCATTGGTCATGGTTCCCAGCCAATGGGAGCTGTGGGGGCGGCGCTTGGGGCGGGGACAGTGTGTGGAGCCCCCTGGCTGCCCCTACGCATAGGAGCCAGAGGGGGGGGGCATGCCACTGTTTCCGGGAGCCACGCGGAGCCCCGGCCCCGCTCCCCGGCTGGCGGGAGCTCAAGAGCCGGATTAAAATGTCTGAAGGGTCAGATGTGGCCCCCAGGCCGTAGTTTGCCCACGCCTGGGCTAGGAGCACATCCAGTGCCCACTGAAAACAATGGGAGTCTTTCCATTTATTTCA
Organism: Platysternon megacephalum; assembly: GCA_003942145.1. Lineage (NCBI taxonomy): Eukaryota > Metazoa > Chordata > Testudines > Platysternidae > Platysternon > Platysternon megacephalum. Next base: position 3,879,639 of record QXTE01000066.1, on the reverse strand, counting down.
ATGGACATTGAATTAGGCCCTGATTAAGTAACAGAAATTACCTACACCACATTCTCTTCAGTCTGGATTTTTTTTTTTTCAGTGAGTGATATGAGGTAGCTTTAACTGTAAACTAAGGCTCACTACCACGTATAAGAACATGGCTTTAGACTATCCATCACATCAGATGTTTCCAATATTCTGGGTAAAACAGTTATATAGCATTAAGAGGTTTTATCTCCATTTTGATACTTTACTGTGGGGTTTAAGGTATTATTCAATCTTGGTGTCTCTTGTCAGTTGCATGTGTCCTTTTTCTTGCAAGAAAACCAACTCAAAGCTGATACTGACCACCCCCAAGATGAGAAAAGACATGAAGCTACGACATGCACAGGGTCATTGTTGGGGTTCAATTCTGAAGTTCTTGCTCAGGCTGCACTCCCAATGAACTCCATTGGGTTTTGTCTGCAGAAGCAGGCAGTGTGTTCTGAAGAAAAGATCAGGGGACTGAGCATCAGGATGTTCTGAGTTTAAATGGGATGTTTTTCTAAAAGATCTGTTCTAGGAATTATTTTGAAGAAGTTCCGTGGCCTGTGTGATACAGGAGGTCCAGATGAGATGATCACAATGGTCCCTTCTGGCCTAGGAATCTATTAATCTACATCCTGGTTTACCCATTAATTTGTTCTTCACCCTGGGATGAGTCCCTTAATCTTTCTGCCTCAGTTTCTCCATCTGTAAAATGAAGATAATATTTGTGATGGGTTGGATCACAGGAACCCCCTTGGGAACTGCCAAGTGATGTGCCAAGACTACGTCTGCCAGCTCGGGACCCCAGCACCCTGTCTTGCTGAGCCAGACACTCTCGTCTGCTCCAACACAGACCCAGGGTTTGAATTACTTGCCCCAAAGCTGCAAGACTTAACTGAAAGCAGTGTACAGAGGTGTTCTTGTCTTTAACACTCAGATGCCCAACTCCCAATGGGGTCTAAACCCAAAGAAATCCATTTTACCCTGTGTAAAGCTTATACTGGGTCAACTCATAAATTGTTCCCCCTCTATAACACTGATAGAGAGATATGCCCAGCTGTTTGCCCCCCCCCCCGAGGTATTAACACATACTCTGAGTTAATTAATAAGTAAAAAGTGATTTTATTAAATACATAAAGTAGGATTTAAGTGGTTTCAAGTAGTAACAGACAGAACAAAGTGTATTACCAAGTAAAATAAAATAGAACACGCAAGTCTATGTCTAAGAAACTGAATACAATAAAATCTCACCCTGAAAGATGTTTCCATAAGTCTCTTTCACAGACTGGATGGCTTCCTAGTCTGGGCACAATCCTTTCCCCTGGTACAGCCCTCGTTCCAGCTCAGGTGGTAGCTAGGGGATTCCTCGTGATGGCTGCTCCTCTTTGTTCTGTTCCACCTATTTATATATCTTTTGCATAAGGCGGGAATCCTTTGTCCCTCTGGGTTCCCACCTGCACCCCCCACCCCCCTTCTCAGTGGAAAAGCACTAGGTTAAAGATGGATTCCAGTTTAGGTGACATGATCACATGTCACTGTAAGACTTCATTACCCACTTGCCAGCACACACGTATACAGGAAGACTTGCAAGTACTGTAAAACAGAGCCATCTGCAGTCAATTGTCCTGGTTGCTGGGAGTCATCAAGATTCCAAACCAACATTAATGGCCCACACTTTGCATAATTACAATAGGCCCTCAGAGTTATAATTCATATTTCTAATTTCAGATACAAGAGTGGTACATTTATACAAATAGGATGACCGCACTCAGTAGATTATAAGATGTGTGATGATACCTTACAACAGACCTTTTGCATGAAGCATACTTATATTCACACTCATTAGCATATTTTCATAAAATCATATAGAATGCATCACAATATTTAACTACCTCCTCCTAGTGATAGTCTGAGGATTACTTAATTAACAGTTTTAAAATAGTTCAAACATGTAAACCTATGAAATTGCTAATTACTATTATCAAGGGGTTCCGGATTGGCACTTAGATGCCCCGCTGTTAGGTCCTTTAGACATACCTTAACTTGATTAGAATAGACCAGACCCTAAAATGGACTGAGTGAAACAGATAAAAAGGAGTGAGATGTCTTTTATTGTCATTCAGTTGATTATGTGATGGCAGGGAGTGGACTTGATGTCCCAAAAGGTCCCTTCCAGTCCTGTGTTCCTAAAACCAGAAATAACAAAGTCTGGCTGAGCGAGAACTTTAGTGATTGTTACATGTGTAGCAGGGTGAAATACATTGTACCGTGCATAAAATAATCATGTTTATACATGCCCCTGTGCTTTTCAGTCATCTGCAATATTCCCCCTTCAAAGGTTTGTACTAACCTAAAGAGAACCAAAGGCTCAAAAATGGATCCCCTCTTAGCTTGCACTAAGAGATTTCTATGCACCCAACTGATTTGCCATAATAAATAATCTTCACAATTTTGTCTCACTCTTTATCTGTTCCCATCCATTAAAATATCCTCGTGGCAGAGCCAAGTGGAATTACAAAGACCTAGAGTTTTTGGGCGGGGGGGTTGCACTGTCATCAGGTGAGCTTAGCTGATGCAATTCTCATTTCTGGAAATTTCCACACATTTTGAAATTTTACTAAAGTACAAAAATAAACATCAGGGAAATGTAACTGAAATGTTGGTTAAGTGGTGATTTTATACATAACTGACAAAATCTGAAAATCCTACACCTTCTGGGGGAACTTTTCATTATATCACCATAGGTTTTTATTGAGATGGCCTGACAGACTCTCCAGCTGGTTACCAATTATTTTTGTTTCCTAGTTTACACACTTCAATACTCAAAACTTCTAAGTATGTTGCCTTTTTCCCCGCCAAAAAAGTTCTATGTGCTTCCAAACTATACAATGATAGAGGATTTGTTCACTGGTGCAGTGAGGCCTAGTGGATAGAGCACTGGAGTGGGACTCAGGAGATCTAGATTCTATTCCTGGCTTGGCCACTGGCCTGCTGAATAAGCTTAAGCAAGTCACTTCACTGAGCCTCAGTTTCCCCCTCTGTAAAATGAGGATGATGATGCATACCTCAGTTAGAGAGTGCCATGAGCTATATGGCAGGAAAGCTCTATTTAAGCGAGGTGTTGTCATATTATTATGATGCTACATAGTTAAAGAAAACTATATTGCTAACTGGCTTCCTAAATCACAAATTTAATTATTTTAGGTTTAATGCACCACTGCGTAAGTAGAGCTGAGCAAAAGCCCTGGACTTGCCTCATTTTATGAGGAGAATTATCCACGCAGGCATTAACCATTATGTAGGACTCTACTGAGTCCTGAGTAGTGAGCTATATCCAAAATATCACTTTTTTCATGCTGTTCTCAATATTCTTTGTTTCTGCACAGATACCACAGGATAAGTGTGGTGCATACAGACAGATAAGAGATGGGGAGGCAGCCTTGTGTAATGACAGGGCACTTTCTGATCTGCTGAGTGATTTTGGCCAACTAGGCTAGGATTTCAAAGAGGCCTAGGTTCGGCACCTGACTTTCAATGCGAGCCTAATGAAAAAAATCCGCTTTTACCTCTTAGTCCTAAACCTGCTACAGGAGCTAAATATTTGTATTACCCCTTTACTAACTAGACAGTGTCTTGAAATTAAGAATCCTGCAGGTTTCAAGAAGTGAGACTTTCCATAAATGATAGTAAGGGTCGACTCTACAGTGATACCAGAGGAGTACTGCAGATCCCTGCCAGAGCTTCAGCAGTGAAAGGTTAAATGTACTGTCTGTGCTTTCCTATATTTAGGGTTGGAAGGACTAGATTTTTATTGGTAAATGTTAGTAAACATTTATTTCACGACACACACATACAAACTGACAAGTATTTCCATCAATAGTAATCAAAATTTACAGATAGGCAGAGTAGAAAAATGCTTAAACCGCATAATTTTGGGCAATGGTGAAAATTTAAATGATAAAAATAAAAAAAGTTTAAAAATAAACATTGATATTATCCATCAATAGGGTGACCATATTTCCCTATGCTGAATAGGGGAAACCTGGTAAAATTACTCATATTCAAGTGAGTTCAATGGCAATCAATCAGAACTATGCAGCACAAACGTTCAAATTAACATCAAGTTGACTGAGCCCCTGTTAAAAATAAATACTTTTTATTTTTGTAGTTGGATTCTTTTTGTATTTACCTTCTTACCTTTAAGGCTTTAGGGTTCACACTGGGAGGGGTGACACACACACCCTTGCCCCCATACACACACATGGGGAGAGGTGACACACACACTCTCTCGTAGACCTCTCTCACACGGAGGGCGTGGGGGTGTGTGACTGATGACCAGATCCGGCCCTCCCTGCCCAGCACTCTCCGCTCTCCATGCCTGGCTGGGCCCCCGGGAAGGACCCACCTCTCCTGGTACCTGGCACTGTGTCTTCCCAAGGCAACACATGGGGGGGCATGCAGGGTTATGTGCCTCCCCTCCCCAGATTTCTGCCAGGGTTCACACCAGAATGTGGCCAGCAGCAGCCTTTCCGCACTGTGCGGGAGGGAAGGGATGGGAGCTACTTCCAGCCACAGGGGAGGAGGGAGGGAAGGGATGACCTGGTCTGTGTCTTTGCAGAGCTCATCTCTTCTGCCCCCCTCCCCTGTGGCTGGAAGCAGCTTGTCCCTTCCTGCCCGCACAGTGTCGAAAGGCAGCTAACACCTCCAGGCTGCTGCTGGCCACTGACATAATCCAGCCGCCTCCAGCTACAGCACGGGTAGGAAGGGGTTAAGCCCTAAGGATGCATTGTGCACCAGGGCCCAGGGAACCTGACTGCAGGGGCTTCAGCGAACCGGGCCAGAGAGGTGGCTCAGCAGGGGAGGGTGCCTAGGGGATGGAGCAGCCCCACACTCCCTGGCAGGGGCAGGACCCAGCGTGGCTGAACAGGGTGCTGTGGAGCCTGCAGGGTCAGCCCATGAACAGGCTGGAAATTGCTTCCCCGCCACTTCAGAGCTTAGCTGAGGGGCAGAGAGGCTACCCTGTGCCAGTGCTGTGCGGGGCTTTGGCACACGCAGGGCTCGGCTCCTCCTGGCCAGTGCCCTGGCCCGGCGGGTCTTGGACTTTCCTGGGGCACCAGCCCAGCCAGAGGCAGGGGGAAGGAAGGAGCCTGCCGACTGAGCGCTCAGACCAGGGTCTGGTTCTCCGCACAGCGCTGGGAGCGGGACTTGCCCCACTGGTGGGGATATGGAGGAGCAGCAGGATTTGGGAGGGGCGAAGGGGCAAAGCAGGGAGAGGACAGTGAGAGGGGGAGCACGTAAAGGGCCGATGGGTGGGCAGCAGAGGCGACACATAACCGGCTGCCACCTACCCCACTCACCAGCCATCACAGCGTGCAGCCACTGCTGGCCGGAAACAGGATGCGGGGGCAAGGCCCTGCTGGCCAAGAGCTGGCACACAGTGGGAACTGCATTGATGGACCAGCAGGGGGAGTGGCTGGCCCCGCATGCTGCAGTTTTGCCCCACCACCAGCCTTGCACACCCACCCCCATTGTCGGCCATTGGACCCCCCTCCCACTCATTGCTGGTGGGCAGGCGCCTGACGAGCAGGGTTCCAGCCAGCAGCAGGACCCACCAGTACTGATGCGGGGGAGACAGAAAATACGGGACAATTTGCTGGTTTTAAAGAAAAAGTTGGGACACCTGCAGGAGGGCTTAAATAGGGGACTGTCCCTTTAAAAAAAGGACGTCTGGTCACCCTATCCATCAAAATTATTTTAAAAATTAAAATTGAATTCTGCCAAGCCTCCCTATACTCCACTGGGAGGAAAGAAACCCCTTTCCCTTATTTTAATATTCTTAATCACATTCAGCAGCTGTTAGTTTTCATTCCCCCAGGATTCCTTTGGGGTATTTCACATGCCTACGAGCTATAGTGGGAGGCAGTGCACTGAGTCCCGGTGCACTGAGTCCATTTAGGCCATTTTGGCCACAGTGCATGCAATGGCACTAATATTTGTTCTCTGTTGTGCAGAATATTAGTGCCAGTGGCAACAATCACCTAGAAATCAGCATTTAAAAAATAGCGAAGATCATTGTATGACTTATAACCCCTTTTTCATGACACCAGACAGATTGGCCAAGTCACATACAAAAATAAATGGGAGACAAGCTAGTCAGAGCTAATAAGTAACTTCTCCATAGCTTTTATTCATATCTGATCAAAGTGTTCTCTTTATCATAGATATAGTTATAGACCCTAAATCATTGTAGTGCCGGTGTTATCCTGGCCTCATTTCCAGAGCTCAGTGCCACACCTGAGGTGCTTTAAAAGCCCTGCAGCTGGGCTGGCTCAGCCCTAATAGCAGTAATGGTCAGGGAGTGGCTGATTGTTTCACAGAGCCAGGCTCTTTCAACATCAAGCTGGGAGAAGCAGGCTCGCTGGTTCTTCATCAGGTAACAAAACCCTTTTAAGGCATAGTTAAAGGGTCTGCTCTGGAGAAACAGTATGCAAAGGCCACTTATTATTTATTTGGACTGTTAGTGTATAGGGATCCTAAACATGGACTAGGACCCCATTGTGCTAGGCTCTGTGTAAATGCAGAACACAGGCAGTCCCTGCCCTAAAGAACTAACCCAAAAAAGGCAGCTAAATATCAATCATAGCACATATGTTCTTGGAAAAAACGGTGCCTAGAGTTGAAATGGAGCCATCTTCAAGGGGAAGGTTTCCCTGTCTCTTCAACAGCTCTGCTGTCTTTGAGTGAGAACCAGCCAGATAAGGAGATAGTAAGAAAGCCTTCTGCTTACTGGTCAATCCCCCCTTCACTTTCTGCTGCGTCTACCTAGTGTTGCTTTATGTGAATAATTAGAGATGAGGTTTTGTGCTATTCTACACAGAGACACACTGGCTTTAAGTGAATCGGAGATTGTATGATATGAACTATCAGTATGGGCTTGAGGTGGGCAGGCCATGGGGTCTGAACTCTCCCAATGGTCTGGGGGAGGCAGGGGTTTGGAGTTAGAGATCTGGTTCTGCCCATTGTAAATCTAGAGGTTAGCCACAGAGTTCAGATGTGGATCCCCTGCCAGCTTTGCCCAGAGTTTGGGGCAGCTCAGGTCTAGGGGTGGTGGTTTTGATCCATCTCAACAAAGGGGCTTTTTTTACAGCCCCTCTCCCATACTTTTCATTGGGATGAGGCACAGATCTGTCTGTACGGTTCTGGATATTGTGTACAATCCCATCATTTAACCTGGTGGAAGCCTTCAAATGAGGAAAACAGCACTGGCCAGAGCAGGGAGCTTGGGGTGAGGCATGACTGATTGTTTTCTATATGACACCGTCTGTCGGTTCAGGCTCACCACGCAGCACAGCTGAAATCAGTAACAAACTGTAAGCAGGTGACAGGTACTAGCTAACCTGAGCTTGCATCACATGTACTAGGATACTGATACTTAGCAACTACCATTTTTTATTTACTGTAGTGCCTAGAAGCCCCAACTGAGATCAAGGTGGCACAGTGCTGGGCACTGTACAAATATGTAGTAAAAGAAAGACTACCTCAAAGAGCTTTAAAATCTCAAGACAACGGGTGAGAGGGAAACAGATGCACAGTGAGGCAAAATGTCTTGCCCAAGGTTACNGGAAACTGAGGCACAGAACAGTTGCTGCTTCCCCAGGGATATGCAGTGAGTCAGTGGTACATCTAGTACTAGAACTCAGAGGTAATTGAATCCCGGTCCCCTGATCCAGATCACACTTAACAAGTTCAATGTAGCCATGTTGCTTTGCAAGCTGTGATAAATCTTGCTTAATAACATGAGCGTGATTGTTATGCAAGGGGAATAGAGCATCTGACTCCAGACTCATAAGGAGAAATCGTACCATCAACAGGATTTCAGATTTCTTTATTTTGGGACCTGATCCTGGGATGTACCTCCTAAGAGGAACTGTGCACCCTCAACTCCCATTGTCTTGGCTGGAAATGTGGGCACTCGCTCCCAGGAAGGATCGGGATCTATACAACTTGTTTTCTTTACACTTGTTCTTTTTCTCTTCGCTTTACATACAGTCCACCACATCCATATGTACTAAGCAGCTGGCTGGTGCTTGCATTAACAACCAAGGTGTGGCAATGCCAAGAATGCAAATATATTTTAAAATAGATATATGTGTGATTGTAAAATAAATAAATAAATAAAAATTTGGCAACACCCTGTTTGGCTGGTACTGCTGCTCCATGCTGTGGGGTATGGTCTGGCCTTTTGGAAGCTCTGTCTTTGGAATGTTTTCACCTTGTGCATGTGTGCTAGGAATGTTCTTTGCTAATTGGTGCAGTATTTCTGTTTCTGACCATCTTTACCCTGATTTGGTCATTGTTTTCCATCTTTTTGGGCCCCTTTGTGTATGCTGGTGCATTTGATTCATTGTATGTTCTATGAAATGCTTTTAATATTTAATGTTTTTATGTCAGAAGGAAGGAGAGTTACAGACACAATTTAGTGCCGTACTGTTGTGGCTCCTCAATGGGAATCAGATGTAAAAAAACTGTCAGGATTTTGACTTTGATCTGTAAAGTTCCTTGCCTTGGCTCCTGGTCATCTAGTCATCTCTGACTAATCACCTTCCTTCCCACCTACAAATGTGGCAGCTTGATCAACTGATCTCCTTACACTTAGTTCCTGCAAACTGAGGTAGAGCGTTTTCGATTTAGGGAGAGCGTATTGACTCCAGAATTTGCTTCAGCCATTAGGTAAATAGAGCCCAGGCCTGTGGCCATCAGAATGCAATGTAAATCCCGTTTACATATTCAGGCACATGTGGTTAAGGTGTATTTGTTATTTTCAATTGTTTAATTCTGGGCCTGGGTTGACATCGGTCCACCAATTGTTGCATTGTTTCTAGTTAGTTGTGCATGATTATGACGAGGGAAGTACATCAAATGCACAAATCTATTTTCCTTTAAAGCCTTTATGACTAAGTGTTGTAGTGGACTTGATCCTGTGAGGTGCAGAATATTGAAAGTTGAGAGCACTCCATACATCTGAGGCAGGGCTTACCACCGGGTGGGCCCTTGGTTCCTTATCTTTGTTGCTGCTGCTTATCTGTACTGCAATAAATGTATCCGCATAGGCAATCTGCTGTTTGCCTGTTGACATTTATCCATAATATTCAACCTATAATATATTCATGCACACGGCTTTGGTGTCTGCAGGATTTGAATGCGAGAAGGACATATTTTAAAAGGGAGAATAATGAATCAGTTGCAGTGTTTCAGACCCCTCAGGCAAAGATTTTTTTTAAAGGTCAGTTAATTCAGTGTGTGACCTCTGTAAGAGATCTTGGGCATATAAGAGAAGTCAAAAATAACCCCTTGGAAGCTCAGGAAAAGCACATCTTTTGCACTAGGATAGCTCTGTATTTCATGGCAAATAACTGTATTGTGACAGGAAACACAAGAGGCTACCAAACACAATTCAGTGGAGGGAATCCTAGGACCAACAAGTCTGTGTAATGGATCCTTTACTCAGACCAGCCCTTGTGAACTACTTTCTGCTTGGGAGACTTGCCCTTTGTAAAACAGAAAGCCCATGTCTACCTTTATGAAAATATTTCAGGTGAGGTTTGTTGTCTAGGAATGAAGTCTTGGCTTGCCAACAGGATGGACCATCGCACAAGACATTTTTATATTTAAAACGGAGCCAGCAGTTCATATTGATCTGTTTGCAGGTTATTCGAGCTTTTGATTGGTCCCAGAGCTAGGGATGAATTTCAGCTTGTCATACTGAACGTTCTCTCTGTGTCGGTGCAGGTAGAGAGGTTTATAGAGAGAGCATTTATCAAGCTTCCTATTCGGATCTGCTGTAGAATGCTTTTTTTTTTTTTATGTAATGTATAAATGAAGTATACCAGAGCAAATGTGAAAGCAAAGAATTCAGTGATTCTGTGCAAATGAAACCCTGCTCGACTCCTCTTGGTTAACAAGGTTATGTGCGTCCTATTTCACAAAGGGAGCGGAATGCTGCATTGGTAGAAACCAAATATTCCCTGTTGTCAAGGCAAAGGGAGCTAAATGTGTTTAAAGCAGGAGCAAGTTTAGAAAAGAGAAGATTTCCAAACGGTCAAATACTCACTTTGCACATGCTCCAGATATTACAGTGATATGCATCAAACTCTCTCCCCTCCCCCCACTCCCCAATTTCTGCTCAGCTCCTGAAATCCTGTGCATATCTCCACACAGGGAAATGCATGGGTCTTCTCTCCTGGATCATGTGACTAAACAGGAGCAAGGAAGCTTGAAGTGAAATGGGTTTTGCTTCTTTAACATGTTGCTGTCTGAGCATGACTCATGAGCTGCATTGGTGGTGATTTGTGTGTGCTTTTTAACTAACAGGGATTTTTCTTTAACCCATAACAAATGACAAATTTGCTAAACAATGTATCTGTGCATTGAACAAGGTGCGTACACCCTCCTGATTTCATCCGTCTGAGCCCAGACCCTGGAGTCCTGTAGTAGTTAAACTGGTTACACAGCAGAACATGCACGTTCTGGTCCTGTACCCAGCAACGCCATCTTACTTCAGCCTCACTGCACTCAGTTATTTGGGCAGAGGCTGTGAAAATGGAAGTGCGTCAGAGATGAGCCTGCCTGAATATAATGGAGACCTTAGTGAACAGGAGCCAGCATGCCCACAAACACCATCATTAACCTACCTTTGTTTTGCTTCAGTTTGCAAAAAGGATGTAGGGTTCTGCTGGCAGCCTGAGTTCCTGGCAAACCTGTGTACTGAGAGGAGTTAGTTACAAATGGTTTTGAAACGGAACCAGAATTTCTGATCTGAGAGCCCCAAGCTTCAGGGGGACTCCGAATCCAAATGTGGATATACTCTTTGCAAATGGCCTCTGGTCTGATCTCAGGGTGTGATTCAGCGCTCCATGTCCAAGGTATCTGAGCTTTTGGCTGTTCAGTATCTGGATCCAAATCCTGCAGCTCAAACTCTCCTTGAGTTTGAAATGTGAAGGGCTTATTGCACCAAGGTCTTGTTTGATGGAGCTTTGACAGGGCGCATCACCAGAGCTGAGACTCGGCAGGTGGCTTTGCAGGGGAGGCACGTACATGCACTTTTTTTGTTTGTTTCCATTTTACCAGAGTTTGCATTTCAGGGCTAAACCCTGACACTTAAAGTCAGACCTTCCAGGATGTGCCAGGCCACGCTAGTGAGATTCCTGTAGCTTCCACCTGAAAGCTTAAATCCTCCCCTTAGCTCCAGATCTTGGCCCAAGCTCCCTCTTATTTTAGCCTGGGCTTGCATGTTGGTTTTGTAAGGAAGCTCCAAACCACAGGTGCGTTGCCTGCTTTCGTGCTGTATCATGGACGCTTTGCTCAGCTCTAGCCAGGCACGGTTGCAGTGGGGCATACTGCACATTATTTAGTGACCATTTCCAGCATGCCTATTGGCTAACAGTAGACCATGAGCTTTTCTGCAGCCAGGTGAATGTTAAGGAAAAGCAGGAATTATTCTCCTCCAAAGGGAGCATGTGAACATTGGCAGATACAGGCCTGAACTTTAAACAGTGAATAAATTCGTGCAGGGCCCATGGCATTAAAGCATGTTTCCATGTTTGACAGTACACAGCAGCACTACTCAGAAGGCCACAAGATCCTCTACTCTCACTAACGCAGAAAGGGTGGACGTGAACACACATTAGGCAGTCATAGTAAGTTGCCATGTAGGAAGGATCGGCCCCCAAATGCAACCCCTAAGGTACTGTGCAATTCTGGTGTTGGGGTGCTGCCAAGCCCTCTCAGAGGTCCAGAGAGGCCCGGGTCACTTCCAGCTTTTGAGGCCCCTAGCCATAATAAAAATTAAAAATTACGACACATGAAAACAAAATAAGGCACCAAAAAAAGAGTGAGACATAATTTGAACCTTTTTTTTATTGAACAAATGCTTTTCTAGCTTTTTTCTGTGCAAATGCACTAGTTATTGAGGAAAAATCTAGCTTTCGTGCAATGTCACAGTTGATATTAAGCATGGCGAACCCATTCAAATGCTCTTATCCCATAGTTGAATGGTGATAGTTCTTTACCTGCTTCAACACGTTGAAGGTGCGTTCACCTGAAGCCACTGATGCAGGAAACTGACAAAAATAGGCAATGCAATTGTGATATTAGGAAACACCCCAGAGAGTCCAAGTTCGAGTATTCTTGAAGCAATTCCTTTGGCTTGCAATCCAATTTCAAGTTCATGGAAGATATTCGTTTGAGGAAGATGAACTTGTCACTGAGATCTTTTGAGAAGAAAACCTATGATGATGGCCAAGCTACCAAGCTAGGGCTCAACCAACCAACCAACCGGTCACCTCTTTTAGCTACCATATGAAGGTAATAATGAGGAATTCTCACACACAAATAATTCCTTAGTCAACTAGACATAAAACTATAAAGACACTAAAATGTAACAATTCTCTACCTTTCAACATGCACTTGATCCAGCACCAGCCATTAGTGGTTTGTTTATATAATCAGCTGAACTGAGAGGACACATTCATCACGGTCTAATCTTGTGCCATCAGAACCGATATATTTTTATTAATATTTATGAACATTTTTAACTCTTTAATATGACAAAATCTATGTCAGTTAACAAAAAAATTATTTCTTTTACCAAATCACATCTCTTATTTGCTTAAATTTGCAGCTCTAAGCTGAGAGCGTGTGTCACATTTTGGTCTGATGGGGATGCGCATAAAAACAAGTTGTGAAACTTATCAAATGCCAAAAAAATTAACACGTGTCTAAATTTTAGGCCCCCTTCAAGCTTGAGGCCCAGGCCAAATGGTGCTCCTGGCCCTCCTCTGATTGGCCCTGGGTGCTGCATTGGTCGAGGTGTACACGTGCCTGCAGATAGTTTTGGGGGCCAGGGCATACATTCATGCTGGGGCCATCCTCATTTGGAAGCCCTTTGAGAAGATCAAGCCCAAACAGCAGCACTGTTTGCACCCTCTCTTTGGTGTTCCACTGACACCTTTGATTATACCACATCAAGGTCAAGCTGTCTGTCAATAGTAAGCTACTGTTATGGTATTACTTGATCGCATCTATTGTTTTGTAATTTTTGTGGCTCTGCTGCATGATACCTTTTTGCAGCACACTTTGGCATGGGGAAGGACTTAATTGAACCAGACTGAAAAAATTGCTGCCTGCCTGTGAGAAGCCAGCATAGAGCAGCGTGTGTGCGAACAAGCTGAGGGTGAGATGAACTCTGGCCAGGAACAGTCTTGGGGCCTGGCTTCACTGCTAAAAAAGCTGTTTTTACCCAGGAGTAGCTCAGACACAGTAGTTACCCTGAAGTAAAAGATGCAGCTTTTTTAGCAGTGAAGACAGAGTCCTTAGAGACTTGGGCTCAACTATACCCAGCCCTAGGTAGGTGTGTAAGGGGTTCAAAGATCCTTCCCCTCACAGCCCTGCATGGGAGTCTGAGGCCTTGCATTTTGGGAGCACAAGGACTCCATGCAGTTAGTACTCACACTGCAATGGCACTAACCTCCCAAAGGGAGAAGGCCAGGCCATCCTCATGGAGGAGCAAGGGCACCATGCACCTTTGGTGAGTGTGGCACGGCAGCCATATACCCCGAGTCAGGCACAGTGTCTCCCAGCATTCCTGCTGGGACCATGCCTCTACAGCTTCCCCCCGCCCCAATGGCTAAAGAGCCACAGCAGAGAGCATTGAGAGAAATTTGGGCCATGGTACATCATGTTTTCTGGACCCCCACCCCCTCCCATTTCACCCCAGTTAAGATGTTTTGGGGGTTGCCCTGAACTCAGGGCCCCGGTACAGTTGTTCTCTTTTTCCCTCCTTGTCAGGCCTGCCGGTAGCTGTATTTCCCTGTGTGGTTTGTCCTAAGAGCCTAACTGATAATTTGCTCATGGGGAACAGGAGGCTTTTTCTATGCCTGGTCAGTGTTGCAAGGTAAAAGAGCAGCATTGTGTGCCATGAGCATTCAAAAATCAGGAGTCCTGCCCAAAAAATCATGAGATTAGCTTCAAAATCATGAGAGATTTTAAAAATAAGATCGTTCAGGATCGTTTTATTTGTGTCTCTGGTTTCTGAACCTGTAGCGAGCACTTAGTTCATGTTGTCAAGCTTTTCGCCAGCACCATGAAGGCTAGAAATGTTTCTTCAAATGAAAGCTGAGTTTCTTACACATTCACATGACTCTAGAAGCTGGAGCTTTAAGACAAAAACAACTATTGCATGAGATGGTAGCACTGAACCAGTAAAGAAAATGAAGAGGAGAAAACCTGTGTGTTTACTCCAGGAATCAGACTAGGGGATAGGCTTTAACAATGGCACCGTACAGCATAGGTTTTGGCTACTGCTTGGATATACGTGGCAAGGTCTGTACTCAGTGGCTCTGACGGGCTGTGTCTTGCAGGCCAATGGCCCAGAACGTCACTGGAATGTTGCTTGCTAGTTAAGTGTTGCAGAGGGAGCAGGGGGGGAGCAGCACGAGAGCGCAATATTTAGTTATTAGGTAGGTCAAAAAAAAAGTCAAATTAAAAAAACAAAATAGATATGAAAAATCTTGATCTATATTTCTCACCAACTTAAAAACAGTTTAATGTCTAATTTTGGACCTAAGCTTTTTGACTGCACAATTTTAAGTGGAATTTCATGGAAGTTTACAAATAATTCATGTGTCTTATTTTGCAATGGGCCTTAAGGCCTCACAGTTTGGGGCACAGAGGAACGTTGGGGAGGGAGGGAAGACGAGACGTGTGCAACAGGGCCTGCGCCAGCCCCCTCAGGAGCAATGAGGGAGCACCTCCCAGCCCAGCTCCACCCCCCCAGCTACAGCCTCCGCTCCACTCCCACCCCCAGCCACAACTCCGCTGTGCCCCCCAGGCCAGCTCCACTCTAGCCCCAGCTCCTCCCCACATCCCCAGTTCTGCCCCCAGCTCTGCCGTCAGCCCAAGCTCCTCTGCTGAGCCAACTGTGCAGTAATGGAGGGGGGCATGGACAGACTCCATTACTGGTAAGGGGGGGGGGGCGGAGGGCACGACTTTTGTGCACCACTGCCTTAAGATCCTTGTAAATTACTCTGGATTGCAACTCCATCAATGGCCGCTAGAAATGAGACTTTCACATTTGTATGGCTTTGCTCCAGCCTGCTTGCAAACAGGTTAATTGTTGCTAATGTACACTTTTTTGATGGGTTCAGAGACTGTACAAAATACAGTACATGCATCTGTTACATTTCACATCTAGTTCAGTTTAAAAAGAAATAAAATAGAATAGTATTAAAGACCTAATCCTGCAGAATTTACTCATGCAAAATTCTCATTAAGGTCAATGGGGCAAATTAATCCCTGGTCTGACTCCTCAAGTCAATTTGGCATTACACCACGGATGAATCTTGCCCAAGGAGAGTTTTGCACATGACTCAGGACAGCACCTTATTGTCAGACTTAAAAGAGGAGAATTTGGACCCAAAAGTGATCACACGATCATCCTACCTGCTTCACTATTACAGTTATGCTGCTGATGTCATCATAGTTAAGAAAAAGGGAGGGAGTATTTCAGGCCAAGATTTTCAAAAGTGATTCAGGTTTTTAGTGTCTTCACTTTTGGGTGCCCAACTTGAGATACCTTTGTCTGATTGTGAGAGGGCAGATGCTCAGCGCTCTCTGAAAATCAAGTCCCATTAAGATATCGGTTGCCCCAAATTTGCTGTCTCCCCACGTTACTAATCACACTTGAAAATCTTGGCCATCATACTGAGCTGTGAATTTCAAAATAAATCCAAACATTAATATGTCAGGGTAGGTTGTCGGTGTGTGGATACTGTGGTGGCGTGTGCCATGGAAATGCCTGTACATAAATATATTTTGTAAGGGTGTGTTTTTAGAATTTGATTTACTTTGTTTTTGGAGAAATGGCTTAAAAATGTTTATTTTACAGAAAACGTAACTGTCCCGCCCAAACTCCCAGGCAATGCCCCTAATCCTTGAAATATTTTAAATTGCAGCTTGAGGAGAAAGGTCATTAATTAATGACTTGTTACAAAGCCCATTGGATCAAACCCTAGAGGTTTAATTGGTTTTGAACTTCGCACCAAGGCCATTTCCTGATTGTGAATAACAAGTTATGATCACAGGTGGATGGAAATATCAGATTAACAAATACTAAGTGAAGTCAAATTATTTGACCGCTTTGTGTTTCCTGAAGTGCTTACATGGAAATAGCTAATGAGTTAATAATTAATGGGTGCATTGAAACAGGGTAGCTAAGCACCACGCTTCCCAACTGGGTCCTGATCCTGCACCCGTTGAAATCAGTGGTAGAACGGAGGCACTTAGTGCAAACAGGTTCCATTCTGTGCCGAGACCACAGAGACACAGATAAGTGCGCAAAGTTATAGGAGTGTGATTCGCAGTGTGCGCCATGGGAGGCTGGTTTTGAAAAGCTGGCCCTTTGGGGCTGTTGTATCATCCCGTCCATCTGGGTCTGGTGCAGAGCAAATGCCTTTTGAACGGTGTTTGCTGAAGTGGGCTCTCCACTCGCGTAAGGAGCTGTTGTTACGCTAATGAGCTGGAAAAGCTTCATGTGAAAACGATGCGAAATATTTGTCCAGTCCATTCATCTGAAAGAATTGTTAATTTGTGGCTGCTCAGTGACCACCTGGAGCTGCTGTAGTAGCAAGTCCAAGAAGTAACTTACTGCATTACAGGAACGGAAAGCAGGAATGGGCCAACCAGCAATGTTTGTGGGAGTTTGGATCCAGATTTTTGTCTGGCCCATCTATAATCAAAATATATTCAGTGCCAATGATTTGTCCACTGTGTCTAGCAATAGTATCTGAGATTCCTAAATTATACAGGACTGTGACTGTGCGCAGGGATATTCAGATCTTGGTTAGATACCACAATGATAAGTGCCTTGTGTACCTAATATAGTATCAGACTCTTAGAAACACACTGATGCCTGATGTGCAGCTATTTATTACTTCAAATGTAGGGTGACCAGATGTCCCGATTTTATAGGGACGGTCCTGATAGTTGGGGCTTTTTCTTATATAGGCTCCTATTACCCCCTACCCCATGTCCCGATTTTTCACCCTTGCTATCTGGTCCCCCTACTTCAAATGTGATGAGAAGAGAGAAAATGAGACTAGAATGAGAATAGAACTGAACCGCTTGATGATGGCTGGTTAAAAAGCAGCATGGCCATCGTATGAAGCTGCAGCACTATCTCTGTAATGTGTGTGTGTGTGTCTGTCTGTGTCTCATGCATGTGCAGCTGATTTGACAGAGTGTTTCCTCCCTGCACCAAATGATCACTTTGGGAAGCAGCATCTCTTGAGAGGAAGTGAAGTGGTTTGACATGATAGGTGGAGACAGTTTTCTGAGTCGAGTGCTGAGTCAGAGCTGGGAGGGAGGAGGGAGATCTCACAGCAGCAGAAGGCAAGAGAATAACCCTTTAATTTTGTGTGTCTGGGGGACAGTGTTTGGACCATTTAGTATCAGACGAGTCAATACTAAAGGGTCCGAAGAGTCCATCTGGGATGTAACCAAATCTGTGTGATGGATTCTGTGTGTTTTTATTTGCTTTCTGTGGCCTGTACATGCGCACAAGGCTCGAGCACAACGCGCCACCTGCTTCCGCAGTGCATGAAATGACCCCTAACTTAGCCACGTGAGTAGTGTGACCAATTAGGACATTAGCTGTTGTACACAAGCCTATTGCAAGGAGCACTATCCCCACCAGATATCAATGCTAGTAAGAGATCTCTGTGTGAGGAATGCATATCTAAAACATGCCCAGATTTTGTGCCATTGAGATTGCTGTGCCTAGTTGCACATCTGGTGTCTCCCCATGACCTCCAGCAGAATGATGGGGTCAGTCCAGAGGTCCTCCCAGCCTGCTTACATTGACCTGATTCTGAGTTGTCTGTGGGTGGCAAAAGGCTGCTTGGTGCACCCAGACTTCTAAAACCACTGAAAACATGTAACCTCCACGGAGGCCCTTCGAAGCTGGCTGGCGCATGTCGCATTGACATTGCTAATTGCTGCGGTGCATCCCCACGGCTGCTGTTTGAAAAGCTGAAATAGGAATGTGAAGGGGGGAGGGAGGGGAAGAGGCTGAGGCTGTGTCTGTGATGGCCTCAATTCCACAGATTCTGGCGCTGTTCCCCAAGGCAGTACGTATGTGGAGATGCAGGCAGTGGAACGTGTGCAAAGTCAGCATCACTCAGCTCTTCCTGCTTGCGTGGCTGCCTCTCCAATGAATAAACCATTTCAGAAATACAGGCCAGTGCCTCATAACCATCACCATCCCTGGCTTGGGTATGGAAAACAAGCCCAGCTCCATCGGTGCGTAAAGCTGCTGAGCACAGACGTGCACTGAAATCAGTAGGGTTTCTCTGGATCTGCGCTGGGGAAACTGGGAGCAGTGTCTTGCCCCAGGAATGTATAAATGGTTATGTAAGTGGACCATATGTTATTGAATATTTAAGTTCACAAACACCATGACATGGTAAATATTTGCATGGAGCTAATCTGTAGCAACACTAGAGATTTTGGATGGTCTCCAAATACAACAGAACAGTTACTGATACAAGTAAGTGACTGATTTAGTTTTCTTGTACATTTTTGGGTGGATCATGTCTCCTAGATCTGCATTCAACTTTCCTCCCTCCCCCCTTGCACACAGCAGGGAGCCCAGCTCGGCACTGTTCTTTCTCCTAAGACTTTGCCCGACGAGGGGAGGGGAATCGAGGCTGGGGGGAGCTATGGGGATGACATGTTGTCCCATTCTCCCCCGCCCTGAGCACTACAGGTAATCCCGAGAAAAATTAATGACGATTTAAGCCATATCTACACTTACAAACTGACAGCGGCACAGCTGTACTGATAGAGCTGTGCCGCTGTAAGAGCACTCGTGTAGCTGCATTATGCTGATATAATAAAGCCAGCTCAGCAAGTGGCAGTAGCTATGTCGGTGGGAGTCGGGGGGTGGCTTCTTCACACCCCTGGGTGACGTACGTTACACCGACATTACTGTTCGTGTAGACCTAGCCTAAGGCTGTGGCGTCTTTCTTTAGGAGAGCTCGCAGGAGAAGCAGTGGTGCCAGGCTGCCTGCGCTGGGTGGTGAGTCCGGGCAAGAGGTCCCAGAGCGGGTGCAAAAGCACATGGGGTGTCATGCGTGTGGAGGTCAACTCCTGCAGCTCCTCCCAAGTCCACAGTCTCTGGTCATTCCCCAAAAGGTGACCGCCCCTCTAAGCTCCCCAGGATAATGTGGGGGGAAACGGAGCAGCGCCTGCCCTTTGTCCCCTCACCCAGGAGGGTGACCTCTGGTCCCCTGATACTTTGATGATGATTCTGGTTGTGTTCAATCCTAGATTTAGCAGGGTCCCATCTAGCTCTTCCCTCCCTTCCCCGTCTTGAAGGAATGGTCAATACCCTGTGCCTGCCCATGACTTCCCCCTAGCAATCCACCCCGCTCCCATGCTGGAGTATGGGACAGTTCCAAATGCACTCAGCTACTCAACCTACAGCATGAGGGGGATTGGGAGGAGAATCTCCCTATGCAGACGGGGTGGCCCGGAAGCAGTGAGATTGTCAACACCCTGCCTAGGAGTCAGCTCCTCTGGCTGGGGGTGTGTGGACAAACATGGAGTCAGTTGCCCCTGCGTAAACCAATCTCATATTTTGATAGCTGCCATTAGCCATTGAGCCTCAGTTTATTTAATGAAGCCTGACCATATGGAGCTGGTCTCAGAATTGCACCCAATCTCAGCCAATCGGTCTGCTCCCTAAATCCAGGCCATGTTATGAGCATGGTACTGCACTAGGGATAAAGTAGCATCTACAAATACATTCCTGAGATTTCGCTCCAGTGTATCGTAGCACTGAGTTTATAGATGGGAATGAACAGGCTTTCTCTCGTTTCCTCGAGTAACTCTTCAGCCATTTCTCTTTGGTCTTTCTTGGTGTTTCACTCTAGTGACTAATCTCTAGTTAGGATGGACTAACAAGTGGCAGCCGAGAGACTTTCCTCCTGCTGGGATACTTAACTTTCACAAGAAAGCAGAAAAAATCTTGAAGGATTCAATTTCCTGGGCCTATTAAATTTATAGGACTAACAGCAAGAGTTCTGAGTAAAGCAAGATAATTTGATCAAGTCTCCATTTCCGCCCTTACGGAATACACCTCTATCAACACAGCACTGCCTTGTTCACACAGGGACATGCTAGATTTTTTAAAAA
Source organism: Platysternon megacephalum (assembly GCA_003942145.1). Lineage (NCBI taxonomy): Eukaryota > Metazoa > Chordata > Testudines > Platysternidae > Platysternon > Platysternon megacephalum. The sequence continues at coordinate 3,859,380 of QXTE01000066.1, read as the reverse complement.
TCAGAACACTTTGGGAGCCCTGCTTCCCAGCTGTAGTATCCATTCTCTGCTGTCACCCATGCAATGTTTGTGCCTGGCTGCTGAAAGCTGGTAGGAAAAGACCACTTGTTTTCTAGGATATTTTTTCATTTGATGAGTAGTTCCTAAGAGTGGATCATATGGGGCTGCCTGCATAAGCATGCTCTGTATGCCTTGCATGCACCAGGAAGTGTAAATGCTCAGTCATATCAAGATAAGCTGGATTCAGCATTAGTCAGATAGGAAGTCTGATTTTACAGCCACTAGGCAGGGTTTAGAGCAGGGGTCGGCAACCTTTCAGACGTGGTGTGCCAAGTCTTCATTTATTCATTCTAATTTAAGGTTTTGCGTGCCAGTCATACATTTTAACATTTTTAGAAGGTCTCTTTTTATAAGTCTATAATATATAACTAGACTATTGTTGTATGTCAAGTAAATAAGATTTTTAAAATGTTTAAGAAGCTTCATTTAAAATTACATTAAAATGCAGAGCCCTCCAGACCAGTGGCCAGGACCTGGGCAGTGTGAGTGCCGCTGAAAATCAGCTCGTGTGCCATAGGTTGCCTACCCCTGGTTTAGAGCCACACCCATAGGATAAAGGAAAAATTTAGGAGATTTCTAACCAGGAACTGGCTATTTCTGGGCCATTGCATCAGAGCTTTCCATTTGAATCACTAGACGGCTGCATTTTGTACAGTGTTTTTCAACTTGCTGTATCCCAACCTGCCCCACAGAGTCAGGTAAAACTACAAACTGTATGTGGTAGGAAACTAGTGCTTTTGTTGTTGCTACTACCGTATAAACTAGACCAGTGGTTCTCAACCAGGGCGCGGTCTCCCAGGTGGTACATCAACCCATCTAGATATCTGCCTAGTTTTACAACAGGCTACATAAAAAGCACTAGCGAAGTCAGTACAAACTAGAATTTCATACAGCCAATGACTTGTTCATACTGTTCTATGTACTATACACTGATATGTAAGTACAATACTTATATTCAAATTGATTTATAATTATATGGTAGAAATGAGAAAGTCAGCAGTTTTTCCGTACTAGTGTGTTGTGACACTTCTGTATTTTTATGTCCGATTTTGTAAGCAAGTAGTAAGTGAGGTGAAACTTGAGGGTACGCAAGACAAATCAGACTCCTGCAAGGGGGTACAGTAGTCTGGAAAGGTTGAGAGCCACTGAACTAGAGACCCTAATGGAGATCGGGGCCCATTGTGCTAAGCGCTGTAGATACGCCTCCAAAGAGAGCGTTCCTGCCCCGAAGAGTTTGATGATCTCTATCCAGTTTCCAGAACAAAATACCGTGTTGAGGCCTGATCTCCTTATTGGGAGTTTGACCTGAGTAAAGAATGAAAGGAAGGGCTCAAAACTGGCTCCTTTGCTGTTAGCTGCAGAAGAGAGGCCAGGGTTTGACTGTATCATGGAGCCTGAACAATGCTTTCCCCTCAAAGCTGGTCCCCCTCTAGATAAAGGCTGGGACAATATTGGGAACATGCAGGGCCGGATTTACACCTTACGCGCCCTAGGCACAGCATCTTCAGCGCCCCCCTGCCTACAGCTGAGCTTTCTGTTGCACCGTTTGAGAGAAGCAGGGCGCCCCTAGGACCGTGCATACTGCGCCTAATTAGAAATCCGGCCCTGGGAACATGCTGGAATCTGGACAGCTGATGCTTGGGGAGGCCAGAGAGAGAAGGGAGCTGCTGTCCTGAAGGCTAGGGGAGACACTGGCACAGATGAGGACTTGAGCAGAGGCGCAGTCAAATCAGTGGCTGACATGGGCAGTGTTGAGGAAGTGATGACAGGCAGATCTAGGAGAACTCAGGGTCAAGGATGGTGCTGTGGTTACAGGTGGGGGAGGCTGGGAGATAGACAACAGAGCAGTACGCATGAGGATACGCCCCTTGCTCAAGGGCTTATCATAATGCAGATCGTT